>ML780978.1:257165-319206 GCA_009831015.1 Picea engelmannii | reverse complement strand
TGAAGCAACATTTTTTGGTATGTAGTGATAGAATCTTGTACATAGTACACTTTTTATCTACAATGAAGGAAATATTGTTGTGCTACTATGTCATTGACATAATCATCATATTATGACTTTCCCATGCTATTATCCATTTAAACCTACCATGGGAGCCTTTGTTAAAATGCATGGAAGAGAGAGAGATTCTCATAAATAGAGTATTGTGTATTATGCTACTTTGAAATATGTAAATAATGGTTACACACATTCCTTATTTATAGGAATTTTAAGATGAGATTGCACTAAATGTGAGTAAATACAAGATGAAGGTGGATATACCACATAAGGTGTGCTCTCACCTAAATGCATTTAAACACACAACTAAAACATCTCATTACATAAATCAAAAGGTGCACATGATGTGCACATTTTTGTTTATAAGTTTTGCACATGCACAATAACCGTGGGAAAAATACCATGAACCTAAGTAAACTTTAATTTTCCAAATATTTTATTGATTTATATTATTCAACTATTGTAATATATGAAATTTATTTAATGAATTTTAAAATATTAAATATAAAGAATAATAATAAATTTTGATTTATAAGCTTTGTATAAAATGGATTCACAAATTTTTACTCTATTACTAACTTTATGAATCTTCTATTAAAAAAGTATGTAAAATTATGTAATTATTAGTTGAATCTTTTATTAAAAAAGCATGTTAAATATTGTATTTCATTGATTTTGTATTTTTTTTTTGTAAGTATACAAAATCGATGAAATACAACTCTATGGTTATGTAAAATTTTCACTCCCTCATATGAGTACAACCCATATCAAGGATGATAGTACCCACCTTATTATTCTAAGTCTTGTGAATGATCCTAACATCGTTTTCCAAGGCTAACATCACAGCCTAAGCCTCTTGGGGAACCGATTCTTCATAAAACTCAGCTGCAATAACAACGACCATGGAAACATGGGTTTGATGGATAGGGGTTTTCTTAGTTCGGACTACATGCATATCCATGGAGGCATGACTAGTAAAGATAAGAACAAACTAGGGGGAGCATTGTTGAAATATTGTAACTGCAAAGAGTATTATATTTATTATTGATGTATTATTCATTAGATCAATATCCTTTTGTGGATTTATCATGTCGAGCATTGAAATGACCAAATCCCCTTTTGTGGATTGGTCAAACCCTAATTGTAATACGCAAATTGAGAAATTGCCCCCAAGAAAATCAAAGTGGTTATAACCACCCAAGAAGAGAAGTCAGCCCTGCCAGTGAAGAGACACCTCCTTTCAGTGCTTGCCAGTTAGTATAAATAAAGGAATCCAACGCCTCATTTGTTCACTCACTCATTCGATCATCGAGAGCGCAAGTTTGGTAGCTGCAGTTAAAGAAGAAGGAAGAGAGAGAGAGGCATATTACTTGGGAGAGAATATTCTCTAGTGTTTGGTTTATTGTCTTGACATTTTATTGGCTATCTATATTAAGTAAGTTTTTGATGGGTTTTCTTCCCCATGAGGGTTTCCTAGGATAAATATTGTGTATCTTTTTATTGTGTTTCTCTAAGTAATCTTATCTATGCTATGGTTATCTAGTAAATTTGAAAAGAAACCTAATAATATCTTAAACTCTAACATGGTATCAGAGCTAAGCTGAAGAGAGCATCTTTCACAGGAAAAAGAAAAATGTCATTGTTGCCGTACAAGAAAATTAGGGATTTTTATTGAAGAGGAATTTCAACCCAAAAGACATCTAGAAAAGTGCTCCCTAGCCCAAGGAACTCTTTGGCACCTTCAACGCACTTTTTCAGTGGATATGACTCTTGGAAAGTGAAACCCTAGCTTTCACCAGTACCAGAAGTACCAGAAAACCAGAAGTACCAGGAAACTAGAAGTACCAGAAAACCAAAAGTACCGGAAAACTAGAAGCACCAGTCCAAAAATCCGTTGGTCAAGTTTGAAGGGGAAAAAATTGGATTTTCTGAAATCTAACCACACCAGGCTACACACCTTAGCCAAGCGCACCTTCTGGTAAGTTCAAAATTCAATTATGAGCATTTTCATTTTTTGGTCATTTTCCTAGCTTCAGGTAAAAGATGTATGCAAACACTAAGCTTATTGACAAGATAGAAGGTGTGGAAAACTTCCATGCCTGGAAGTATAGGATTGGACTCATTCTTGATGAGAATGACCTAGCAATATTCATAAAAGAGAATGTACCAGAACCAGTAGATGTTGCAACTAAAATAAAACACCAAAAGGACACAATTAGGGCCAAGAGAATCATTGCGGATTCTATCAAAGATCACTTGATTCTTCAAGTGGCTTTAAAGAAGACTCCAAAACAAATTTTTGATGCCCTAACTAGATTATATGAAGGAAATAACATCAATCGAAAGATGAATCTAAGAACTCAACTCAAGAATACAAGGATGTAGAAAGGAGAAACAATCCAGGAATATTTCTCCAGAATATCACAATTCAAAGAAAAACTAGAAGCAATTGAAGATAATATAGATGAATATGAACTTATAATGACAACCCTTAATGGTCTCACAAGACCTTGGGATGCATTCATCCAAACTATTTGTGCCAGAAAATACAAACTACAATTTGACAGTCTTTGGGAAGAATGTGTTCAAGAAGAAGCAAGAGTGGCTAACCAAGAATATTTGCTATCAATAGATGAAGATCAAGCCCTAGATACTCATACTAAAGGAGGAAGAAACAAGTTTTACTTCCAGAAAGAAACTCATAAAGGGTCTCAGCCCAAAAACAAATTCATACATGAAGAATCTCAACCAAGGAGATTCAAGAAGTTTTAGAAAGGACAAAGAAGAGAAAAATATTTCTCATCCTACCAATGTTACCATTCTGACAAGATGGGACATATTGTGAAACATTGTCCAGCGAGATGATAAGAATACAAGAGGAAAAACAAGAGGCACCATGCCCATGCAGTTGAAGATGAAGAGCCACCCACAAAGATGATAAAAGAATAGATTGAATACTATGTCTTAATCTATGCTCTCTCTGGATCAGTATCACCTAGTGAGGACACTTGGCTCATTGATAGAGGTGCTTCCAAGCACATGACAGGTCAAAGAGACATTCTCTCTTTCCTTTCAGAAAAGAAGTTTCCTTAGAAAGTTACACTTGGATATGGTTATCAATACCCTATCAATGGAGTAGGAGAATCAAATTACAATATTGATTTAGAGACCCCAATGAAGATGAAGGATGTACTATATGTACCAGGTTTGACAAAGAACTTACTCTCCATCTCCTCTTTAGAAAATAAAGGCTTCAAAGTTTCCTTCATAGATGGAGAAGTTCTTATGTGGGCCAAAGGAAAAACCATGGAAGAAGCAATTGTTATTGGAAAAGAAGAAGGTGGCTTGTATAAGCTAAAGGGTCACTCATAAGCATCCATGACTCACTCCATTGATAATCCGTGTGAAATTTGGCATAGAATATTAACCCACATCAACTAAAAGGCATTACCTTATGTAAGCAAGGAAGTCACAGGTCTACTAGAACTCAAGGTTGACCATGAAGGTGTGTGCAATGGATGTGCATAAGGAAAGAACATCAAGAACCCTTTTCAGAAGAGGGACAGTAAAGCAAAAGGATTCCTAGAGCTCATTCACTCAGATGTGGGTGGCCCAATTCCATCATCCTCCATCAGTGGGTATGAATACTATGTATCCTTTATTGATGAATATTCTTGTAAAACCTGGGTTTACCTTTTGAAATCAAAAGATGAAGAATTCAATAAATTCAAGGAATTCAAAGCCTTGATAGAAAATATTTCTAAAAGAAATATCAAGATACTCAGGTTAGATAATGGAGGAGAATACACCTCAAAAGAGTTTGCAAACTTTTTCAAAGATGCTGGGATCAAGAGGGAGCTCACCACTCCCTACAATCCTCAAAAAAATGGTGTAGAAGAAAGAAAGAACATAAATATAATGGAAGAAGTGAAGACCATGATCCATGATCAAGATCTCCCAATGTACTTATGGGAAGAAGAAGTAAAAACAACAATATATGTACAAAACATATTGTCCCATAGTGCACTTGGGTTCAAGAAACCTGAAGAGATGTTCTCCATAAAGAAGCCATAAGTAAACCATCTCAAAATATTTGGCTGCCCAGTATTTGTACATATTCCAAAAGAGAAGAGAACCAAGCTAGACCCTTCAGGAAAGAAAGGAATATTTGTGGTATACTATGAGGTCTCCAAGGCCTTACGAGTTTATATACCAGGTTACCGTCATGTTGAAATCAGAAAGGATGGAAAACATGTTTTAAATATGAAATTTTCTTTTATATTTCACCTAAAATGAATCTCCTCAACGATACCTTTCCAACAGGCTATCATACTCCTAAAACGAAGATCGTATGCAAAAGTTACAACCCCGGGAAGTTGTTGTACTAACTTACCCAAACATGGCCCACATGAATTTTGGCACTTCATCTCCTAGGGTTAGGTTTTTTTAATGTATAGGGTTGTTTTCATTCCTAATTATTGTAAAAATGCCTTTAGAGCCTCATTGTATTCATCTTCTTGCGAATGCGAGTAGCCGCCACATCTCTTCTTAGAAATAAGTTGCCACCATTCTAGCGAGTCATTCACTCTGTATTTTTATAGTCTCTGTACATTTATTTCATTAATAGAAATCTTGTATTACTGTATCTTTGTGTTTATGGTTTCATCTCTGATACATTTTTGTTATATTATTGGATATCCATGATATCTCTGTGCATTTCTTTATTATATCTCCGCTCTCATTTCGTGCCAAAAATAATCCAGATCAGTGGTATCAAAGTAGGTTGCTCTTGATCATTTTTCAGTGCATGTCCCCGATGAGGTATGAGTATATAAATTTAGGTATTGAGCTTGTCTCTCTTGAATAAAATTTCTCTCACACACCCAAGAAACCATCGATGGAGGAATAAAAGAAAAATGACGGAGCAAATGATTCTATCATTCTGTTGCATGAGCAAGCTCTCACATGACAGAGGGATGAAATGATGGAGAATTTTTCCCACATCCTTCAATGCCTCCCGATAGCATCAGGAGAATCTTCATCAAGAGACCACTTTGGAGGCACCTCACCTTTTAAGGTACAGGTCAATTTTTATATTCCCATATTTGAAGGTCAGATAGATGTGGATGCCCTAGATAAATGGTTAAATCTGTTAGAAGGTTATTTCTCTGTTCACAATTTTTTCAACAGAGAAAATATCATCTTCGCACTCCTTAAGGCTCTCCCCCATGTCAAACATTGGTGGGAAACTTACTGGGAGCAGAGTTCCACAGAGGAGTCTATAATATATGGGGCCGAGCCCACTTAGGATTTGTTTGTGGATGCGGTAAAGGAACAATATTACCTTGTTGGAAACTATGAGGACCAGTACATGAGATGGACCACACTACGGCAAGAGAGGGGCCAAGCAGTTACATAGTTCACCAATACCTTCCATACCTTGCACACCAAGCTGGGTATCAAAGACTCTAAATGAAATTTTCTTATGAAATACCGTGGGGCTCTACACAGATACATCCAAACTGAAATGGATTTTCTGGACATCTCATCACTCAGTGCTTCTTATTGATATGCTGTTAAATTTCGAGTAGAAATTTAAGCACCAGAACAAACGGGATTTTGGGTCTACAAATATGCAACAAACAAAGTATGACAAAGATGACCCTAACAAACAATCTCCCGAAAAATAGTCCAAGCCACATGAAAAGAAGGGTCAAGGGAAGATAAAGAAGGACACCGAAAAATGGTGCGATTTCCACAAAATCCCCTGGCACGACAGTGATGAATTTCGCTCAAAACAGTCATTGGTGGCTAAGATCAAAGACAAGGAGCCGAGCCTTGATTCAGAATCTGATTCTGAAAATACGGGTAAAAGACAGATCATCAACACATACCCCACTACTATTGTTACGACCGCAACAATTCAACCAGAAGAACCAATAGATCCATAAGAGGGGGAGAGCCTTTTTCATTCACAGATGTGGGTGAAAGGGACCCCACTGCATTTTATTGTTGATAGCGGAAGCCAGAAGAACCTCATCTCAGCAGAGGTCGTCAAGCAATTGGGATTGTCAACAACACCACACCTGCAACAATACAACATTGGGTGGCTTCACCAAGGACAAGATGTTTGTGTCAACCAGCAGTGTCGATTGTCATATGGAATCCAGTCCTTCAAGTATGAGGTATTATGTGATGTTTCCCCACTGGATATCTGTGATGTTCTCTTGGGACAACCATATATGTGGAGACGCCATGTTGTTTATGAGTGTTAGAGGAGTATCCCCTTGCAGACAAGTGGATTTCCTCTTGGATACTATACCCCTATGACCAAGACAGAGAAGTGTTATTGTGGACACTGACATTCCTTTTCATGAAGCTAAACTAGTCAACGAAGAAGAAGAAGGAAGAAGGGTAAATACATTTTACCGACGTTTGTACTTACTCGATCCAGGCTGATCTTGATCTCCAAGTTATTCAGAAGGTCTTGCAATACAATAAGCAACAACAACGAGACATACTTCCTACTCTAACATGATTAGCTTCATAATAGATCTATAATAGAAACAAGTTCATGAAACGTACACAAACTTTAAAGGAAACAGGCCAAACATAGATTTGTATTAATGAAAACAATGTGAAATGCTTATAGCCATAGATGTACGTGCAACAACTTCACCAAGCTCTCTTTTTCCAGACCTTTTCTCAAATAATCCACACATAAAGTGATGATCCTTCAATGATATCTCCCTTATGAGATCATAAGTTTGATGCCTTACAATGTCTCCCCTTTCACCATGAGGAGGCCTCCTTATATAGGCTTGGAGAGGCCTAACCACTTAAGAGATTACTGGGATAGGTTGAGGATTCTCCTCCTTCAGTTGTGGATCTTCCCTAAGATCAAGCCTTGACCTCAGATTCAAATCCAACCAACTTCAGAGATTAAGGGGATTATTCCCTGATTTCTCTCAACAGTCCAAAATTTGCTCAAAAAAGGCCAACACTCCCTCAGAATGGGGTACAGAGCATTGCAACGCTCCGCCAAAAGAGGGTAAAAAGCGCCAACGCTCCTTGGCAATGTATAGGGGATCACTGCCTTCCAAAAATGATTTTTGAGTGGGTTATTCAATGGAAAAATACTTGTACTCTTTGTCAAATGACTTCTCCTCTTCAAAACTGGTCTTTTGAGGTGTCTTGTAAGTGTTCTTGATAATGTTGTCTGAGACACAACATAGGCAAGATGACAGTATGATATTTGCGACACTTGTGGGCGAAATGTGACACTTGCAACATTTGGTAATGATGACACTAGGCCATCATCGTAATAAGTAATTTTGATGTGTAACAATATTCAGTTTTTTTTTTTTTTTGTAGTGATGAGATGAGTTTTTAATGTATGTCATTGTCGCATATCACTTGTCCTAAATGATGTTCAAAAAAATATTGTAAATTCGTAATGTCCAAATCTTGTTTTAAACGTTGTCTTAGGAATGTCTTCCTCTTTGATTCGCAAGTGATGATATCCTGACCTCAAATCAATCTTTGAGAACATTGTATCCCCTTTCATTTGATAAAATAAGTCATCAATTCTCGGTAATGAGTATTGATTCTTAATCGTAGATTTATTTAATTGACGATAGTCAATGCAAATCCTCCACGATATGTCCTTCTTTCTTACAAAAATTATTGGTGCTCCCCATGGTGATACACTTGTATGTATAAGTCTCAAATATAATAACTCCTTCAATTTCATCTTTAACTCTTGCAATTCAGGTGTCGACATTTGATATGGTGTTCTTGCGATTGGTTATGTTCCAAGTTTTAAATCTATAGTAAATTCCAATTCTCTTTTCGATGGTAAATCCGGTAATTCATCAGGAAAAACATCATCAAACTCCAATACTACTGGGAAGTCTTCCAATCTTTCCATGTCACCCTTTTCGTTAAGAGATAAAATTGCATACAACTTACATCCTTTGTGCAATTTTTTTTTTCAATTGTATGGAGGTAATAAAAATTAGTGATACTCCTTGGTTTATTCCTACAATTTATCTATTATTTCCCAAATCAACAATTAAGCTTAATCTTTTCGTCTTATTGTTAAGTATCACATTGTGTGATTCTAAAATTCCATTCCAATAACAATTTCACAGGATCCTAAGGTTGTGAAAAAAAAGGGTTACATTTACTATGAATTCACCCAAATTAATGTTACAATCCTTAACCTTTCCTCCAAATTTTTTCTTGGCTCATGAAGTCAATTCTACATATCTAAACTCATCTTGTTCGACTGCCTTCACCTTAATTCTTTTGAGCGCAACACTAGATATTAAAATTTTAGTATCTCTTGGATCTATCAAAATACTAAACTGATGATATATTATCATACCTGAAGTCTCGAGCATTGTAGATTGATACTTGGCCTAGTGATTATTCACCGTTGCATGAATCCTATGGGCCTTTCCCAGTTCTCCTACTTTCATTTGTCCTACTGATCCAATATCTCTCTCCTTATTGATAGGAAAATCTCTCTGATAGTGGGGCTCTCCACAAGTCCAACATCTATTCTTAGGGTCGATACTCCTAGTTCCAGAGGAAGAATATGTTGGTCTAGGGTTCTGAGGTCCTAATATGTTCTGTGGAACAGATCTATACTATTGTTGCTACTAAGGATGATGCGGTTGATGTTGCGGTGGTTCTCTATACATAGTCCTCTTATTGGTATCCTATATGTGTGGTGTAAAAAATAATGGTCCTCTGAGTGTATCACGGTGCCCAGAAGTCTATATGATGAGTGTTTGCTGATGTGGCGCTCTATGTGGAGTATGTCTTGTTTTCTTGGAAGGATTCCTACCCTGAACTCCATTGTTTAGTTCCTCTTCAGGAATGAAATATTTCTGTACTGCATCGTGCGGAGTCTGAGGAATCAAAATCCTCACCTTAGCACCAATGTTGTAGTTGAGACCAAAAAAAAACTTATTCACCTTTACCTATTCAGTGTTTAGGTACGTAGCATATCTGAGAAATTACATAAACCTAGCCTCATACTCAGATACCATATGACTACCCTGTCCTAAAGTGTTGAATTTATTAAGCCAACATTCAATGAATTCCTCAGATAGATACCTCTCTCGGAATCGTTCCTTGAACAATTCCCAAGACATGTCTTCAATGGCCATATTCAGTTGTCGTAAGACTATATTCCACCAAGGATTGCACTCCCTTTCAGTTGAAATACCACCATGCAAACCATGAAAAACACACTTCCATATTCTCCAAGCATTCATCGGCGGCTAAATAATCCATGGAACCCAAAAACTCAAGAAATTTGACTTTCCTAAGTTCTTTATGAACACTACTACTAGATACAGGAGGGTGTTGCAAACCCTCATTAGGTGTATATCCTCTATCCTCATCTCGATCAAGGTGATTTATCAACACCTCTAACATCCTTTGAAAAGACCTCATCATACCCATGACATCATCCACTACAACATGCTCCTACACGGTAGTATGATCTTCTCCTTGTGGAGAATATCCCTCGAGTTTGGGTGTACTTGGAGGCGGCATACATATTCCTCCCGCACCCCAATGTATTCTCATTCTCCTTCCTCTAACCATGATATGTGCATAAAAAATTTTCAATTTATATTAATAATTACATCTTTAATTAATATTTTGCATTAGAAGTCGTAACAAGTCTAGTGTCGCAGAGTAGAACCCTGCTCTGATACCATATGTAATAGACCTCTTGATACACTCAACAAAGTATAGCAAAAGAGAAATAAATTATAAACATTAATTACGATAATCAAAGGGAATTTTTTTTTGTGCCTAATTGGTCAAGATAAAAGCATTACAAATAGACAAAAATTCAATTGACAATCGTTAGGTAACTTAAAGATACATGCAACTAAATCAACTCCAAAATTTATTTATGAAGAGAAGCATAGTTAAATTTTCACTAGTGATGATATGATGTGTGATCTGCACTCAAAACCCACTAAGTTGTCACCAAGTGTTAAAACCTAACAATTGTAAACTATGCGTTAACTTCTACGCTGAGATGAAATATATGATTTGATTTAAATTGTATGATATATATAATTTGATTTGATTTGTTCTATGCTACGCTCACAGTTGACACTATCTAGGGAGAGAGATCTGGAATCTTTTCTATGTCAAGGTGACAATGTCGAGCCAACCTACCAACTTGGTGTGTGTAAATCCTAAGATATGACTATAAGTTATAAATACATGTTATAAATTAGGAATGTGGCCCTGCAGAAGGAAAAAATGATGACCTCATGGACTGGCAAAAGGGATTAACTATAACGAATTGATGGGTGAAAAAAATAAATTTTCACAGGAAACCAAAACACTATGAATTGAAAGTGAAACTACTCTTGTTGATGAGATGCACAATAATCCACATAGAAGAGAAACCGACCCTCTGCTCACACAATTTTATATTCCCAGAGGAAAGGTTTCAACACAACATCAATAGGTACATGAAATTCTCTTGAAGAACCACGACTTACTACTCTCAAGTTACTTTGCGATTAACTTCATCTCTCTAGGAACTACAACATCTGAGTCAATAACTACTAAATTCAGACTAAACAATATAACCAACTGATCTGGATTATTTTCGAAAGGAAATGAAAGTAGAGTAATTATAATGAAGTACTCATGAAAATTGCTAGAAACAGAGAAATCCAACAATACTTGATTTCTATTAGTGAAAGAATTGTAAAGAGACTGTAAAAATAATTAGTGCAAGACTCGCTAGAGCAGTGGTATCTTTATCTCTGAGAAGAGATGTGACGACTACGCTACTTCTCTAGAAGATCATTGCAATGAGGCTATGAAGGCCTTTTTATGATAAACATGAATTCCAAAACCATAGACATCCAAAAACCTAACCCTAGGAGATGAAATGCCAAAAGTCATGTGGGACCCGTTTGGGTAACTTAGTACATTAACTTCTTGGGGTCGTAACTATTGCACATAATCTTCGTTTTAGGCACGTGATAGCCCATTGGAAAGGTGTTTTTGATAAATACACATTACATTGTCAAAATCTGAATCTATCTACAGTTTGACTGTGGCTAGCCAAAAAGAAACTGTGTTTTGGCCCTGGAAGTACAACAAGATGTGTTGACATGAAAACATACAAAATAAGCAACTTGGATTAGGTGGGAGGCCACCAGTATCCAACTAGAAGATGTGTAGGGCTTCATACAACCCTGGAAGTGTAGAACCCACAATTACAAAGAAGTACAGAAGAACGTATTGAACTAAAAATTGACAAGAGGAGCTAGTTGGAATAGGTGGGTGGCCACCAATATCAACTTGGATCAATCCTCCCCCCTTAGGAAGAAATGTTCTCCATTACATTGAGTACCTAGGAAAGAGGAAAATTCATTTTATCAATCTGAAGCTTGGTGAGATGCGTGCTTTGTTGGAGAATTTTTTCTTCTTGGCTTGTGGAAGACTATCACAAACCTATTGCTAGAGGGGTTGAGTCTGTTCCACCAACCTGTTGTCTTTGGGTTTGATGGGGCATTGTGTAGGCACCATTATAGGTGAAGAAACAATATCTTCTTTCTCTTCGACAATATGTTGTTTTTGGATAGAAGGTGTTGAGGTTACAGTGGTTGTTGTGGTATTATGTGCATTCTTTGAACAAACTATGAAGAGGATGAATTTTGTAGTATGATAGATTACCTTGCGGCATTTTTTTGGTGGAGCAGTAATCAGAACTACCTCTAGTATCTTGTAGAGTTGACCTCCCATAGTAATATTGAAAATACAAGGTCTAGACCCATAGACAACATGATGTTTCCAAACATATGGTTGGCCCAAAATAACATCACGGACATCAAGAGGGGAAACATCATACACTACCTCATCCTTGAAGGGATGGATGGCATAGGACATGAGATGTTGTTGGCTGACGCGAAGATCTTGTCCCTGGTGAAGCCACCTGATGTTGTATGGTTGTGAGTGTGGTTTTGTTGATAACCCCAACTGTTTGATGACCTTAGTTGATATTACGTTCTTTTGGTTGTCATTATCAACAATGAGAAGCAATGGGGTCCCCTTCACCCATACCTGTGAATGGAAGAGGCACTCCCCCTTTTCAAGATCTACTGGTTCTTCTAGATGAATTGTTGTGGTCGCAACAGTAGCAGTGGGGTCTGCATAATTAAAAACTTGAGTCAATAAATCTAGGTGGCCTAGAAAACATTGAAATGATTAGACCTTGTTGGATTAAAATAATTAATTAAATAGTAAATTTATTAATTATAAATCCAATAAAAGTCGAATCCTAAGTCTAAAACTAAGTCTAAGTCTAAATTTAATTAAGGGGCTAAATGAATTATGACATAAGTTAAAATATTGGAGAACAATCAAACTCTAGGAAAAAGGGGAATAAAATATAAAGATTGGATAAAATGCACATGTGTGCATTAAAATAATAAAAGGGATTTTTAAAATAGAAAGAAATAAAATATGAAAGAATAGGTGTAGACATATAATAATATCTAGAGTCAAGCTACCACTAGTCTAACTATAAGAAGACTCTTATTCCAAATCTAACTAGGATCTAGTTAGGAGACACTCATTAAATGAGAATTTGGGGAACAAAGGGACAACTAAGAGTGAACATAGGAACACATTGGGGAATGTGAGGGAAATTTCCTTTTTAAATAAAAAAAAATTGTTAATTACTTGTGCAACTTGGAGATAGTGTGACAAGTGTGTGGGGTGAATAATAATAATTAATTTAGTCTAAAAAGTTTATTATTTGTGCATGAGGACATGTGTCAGTGAGGAAATTTCTATAAAACAAATGGTGTAGAAGGTAAAGGGGGTCACTTATTCTTGGTATGGTTATGCTGCCAAAATGGTTTTGACTGTGTTTTACTTGTGAGAGTTGGGATACCAAGCTTGTATAAATAGTGGAAGAACTACTTTGTGAGGAAAGCCTTCGAGCTATTGTTGTTGGTTTATTGTGTGTGGCCCCTTTGTGGCTCATGGGGCTAAGGGGGAAGAAGAGTGTAACACACCCATGATGGTGAATAATTTTTTTGCCTTTCTCAAGGGACATAATCCCCGAATTCCTATAGGGGCCTAGTGAACGCGAGATCTTCCCTTATCCTCCTCCATGTGACCAATACCCACGACCATAGGCTTAACCTAAATGACCCATCACATTTTGCGACTTCGGAACTTCCGATGCAAGGTGCCCCAACTCCTTCAACTCCTGAGTTCCAAAAGGGATTAACAACCGTTAGCTCCTTCCTTTGGCCTCCATCCATGTGATCATTTACTACGAGCCAGAGCCTAACTCTAAGGTGTGTCGGAAATTCTCATGTCACGAGTTCTCATGAATTCCCTTTTTGACTTTTCTACCCTGTGAGTCAGTGAAATGCTGAGATCTTGCCACGTGCCCTCCTTAATGGATGACCACGATTGAGTTGTGATTTCACATATCGCGAGTTCACAAAACTCTTACCTCTGATTTCCCAAGTCGCGAAATCCCGAAAAGGTCAAATTTACGGTTCAACTTCCTCCTTCAATCAACGACTGTGATCGTTTCCCCTTTTTCTTGGGTGACCTTCGCATAGGACCATATGCGATGACCGAATACCAAGACTACAGGTGTCTAGTATGGCACTTCAAAACTTCGACATTCGGGGTTCTTACTCATACAATCCATTTCCTTGGTACACTAAACCCAGAAGTGAAGGATCCAGTGCCCCGTGTTTCCTATCACCAACAGCTAGGATGAACTTCAGTTCTGACCTTCAGGAGTTTTGGTGTTACTAGAATTACACCAGGCTGACTACTTCGTAGTCTGATGGTGCACGCCTTTTTTCTGCAAATTGGGACTTTGCGTTTTGGGATTTTTAGAGATAGTTTTCTCTCTTCCTCCCGATACCTGAATTCCCAAAATCCACTCGCGTCAGATCAACAATCTACGACCCTCTCATAATTCAATGACTGTGTTCAATTTCATGAGTTCATACTTCACGAGTTTCTACGAATCTTGCCTTCGAAATCCTCGATGTGTGAATCAACGAAATGTCGATCTTTCACCGCATGTCCCTTATGGTGGACGACTCAGATCATATTGTAATTTCACATATTGCGAGTTCCTATAGTTCTACCCTTTGACTTCTCTGATGTGCAAGTCAACAAAATGTTGATCAATCACCATGCATCCTTCCCAACACCAACATCTAGGATCAACTCCCCTCTTTCCCTTGAAAATATTTCGAGGTTCAAATCCTCGAACTCTCAGATCCGTTGCCATCTTTCTACCCTGACGATGGACGGTCCCAATGATTTTAGAATGTCGAGACTGGCAAGGTCCATTCTCTTGTATAATTTTGAAGGTTTTAACCCTCATGTACCTTTCCTAGATCCAATGGTTGTTGGTCCTTGCATTCATATCTGATGCTCAAGGAGGACCCCGATAGATCCTCAGATCTACGGTCCATATCACATCGCGACTTTGGTTTTAGGGATTCTAGTTGTGCCAACATGCTAGTCTCTTGATGTGTGATCTTGTGAAGTATGAAGGTATCGAGGCATTAACACCTGCATCCCTTCCTCAAATCTATCGGTCTCTATCGACCCTGGATCCTCCCGAACAAATCTCATCCATTCATATCCTAAACGAAAGGATAATCCATTTCTATGCTTTAACCACGCTATCCTTCCTAAGCTTATTAGACTCCTTCCTCACAGTTTTTGCGGGGTTCAACCTCCGAAACAGGGGGGGGAGTTATGGGGAGATTATTCTTGAGGAATTAAACTAGGACATAAGGGAAAATCAACATGTATGAAATTCCTCAAGGGACGAATGCATACACTTAATCTAATCATTCAATACAAAAACTATTTAGAGGAATACAAAAACAAGCATGCAACCATTATTTCTAATTTAGAGTTCAAGGCATAAAAGAACTTATCAGAACCATAAAGCGTGAAGCGACTACCGAGAGAGGTGCTCGTTTCCACCCAACCATAGGCTCAGTCACTTCCAATGGATTTATCACTGGCCACCCTTGAGCTTAGGCCACAATGCTTTGAGATTCAATCTCTTTCTTCCAACTCAATGGAAGTTAGGGACGAAGGTTACTCTCCCTCTCCCTATACATGAATAGACGAGGATGAAGGTTACCCTCCTTCTCTTGACTCAGTCTCCATTCCCATGATCATAACTCAATTTCTCACTTTCCATCCTTCCTCGGACTCGAGAATTTATTTCTCTCATCTTTGCTTCTTCGCAAGCATCTCCCTCTATCCACCATGCTTCCCTTCTTGCCTCCCTAGGAAAGGTTGCATGTGGCTCAAATCCACCCCTCCGTGGTAAGGTATGGAATCCATACCTATGGGCAGTCTACCCCATCCCTCATTAAATCTTAAGGATTCCCTTCCCACCTACCAGCCTGACGGGAATTCATTCCTGGTCAGAGGGTTGTTCTGATCTGAGCAACATTAAATCCATCATGGTACTGGTTCAGTGGAGGTTATCAAAACCATTCTGGGTCCCCTCCACCACCATTTCATTACTAATCATGGTATTCCTTAGCACATCCCCTTCTCAGAAGTTATGCAACACATTTCCATTATCTATTAAAATAACATGATTAACATTCATCGAACTTTATACAAAGGTCCACCAAATTAAACATTCACACTTTGAGTTTTCCATAGTTCATGGCCAATAAAGTTATATTTAAAGAGTGGGGGAAACAGGGTGTTACGATTCCCTCCCCCTTAAAGGGATCATAGTCCTCGATGTTCTATCTACCAATATGATATGTGTGTACAGGAGTGAAAAAAATTGCAATTTCCTTCCTCATAGCATCTTCCATTTTCCACGTAGCCTCATCTAGGCCAAAGTGTTTCCATTGCACCTTGACCTGTGCAATGGTTTGATTTCTGAGTGATGTTTCCTTCCTGTCTAATATGCATTAGGGTTCTAGCAGGAATTCTCCCTCCGATTCCACCTGGATCATAGACCAATCAATTATATGATTATCATCATATACATATTTATTTAATAATGAAACATGAAAAAACTTATGTGCCTTTACAGTGGGAGGAAGTGATAGCCTATAGGCTATAGGTCCCACTCTATCTAGGACTTCAAAGGGTCCACAATACCGAGCTACCAACTTGTCACAGTCTCCCATACTTAGGGAAATCTTCTGGGGTCTAAATCTGAGATAGACATGGTCTCCGGATTTGAACTCTCGGGGAGTTCTCTTTCCGTCGGCATAACTATTTTGTCGGTCCTGAGCAATTTTCATATTTTACCTTATCTACACTACTTGTTGTTCCATTTCTTTCAGCATGTCGGGTGTGATTGTAATTCTTTCCACTGGATTACTCCAGCTTATTGGGATCTTGCACTATCTACCATAGAGGGCTTCAAAGGGGCTCATCTTTAAAGATTCCTGATAACCGTTGTTGTAGGCAAACTCTACCAATGGTAGGTAGTCTTCCCACTTCTTAGGCTGATGCATTACATGCATTCTTAGCATGTCCTCTACTATTTGGTTTACTCTTTCTGTTTTTCCATCAGTTTGAGGGTGATAGGCTGTGTTGAACAACAATTTAGTCTCGAAACCAACCATTAGGGATTTCCAAAATTTTGAAGTGAATTTGGTATCTCTGTCAGATACAATTTCCTTGGGCATGCCATGCAGTCTGAATATCTCCTTCATGAAGATGTTGGCAATATCTATTTCCTTGCAAGTTAACTTGACATGGATGAAATGGGCAGACTTACTCAATTTTTCCACCACAAACATGATGACATCATTTTTCTTGGTTGACTTTGGTAATTCTGTGATGAAATCCATGTATATGGTTTTCCATTTCCATTCTGGAATTGGTAGGGGTTGTAATAATCCTGCTAGATGCCAGTGCTCTGCCTTAACTTGCTAGCATTTTAGGCACTTAGCTAAATGGTTAGCTATGTCTTTCTTTAACCCAGACCAATAGAAATTTTTCCTAGTGGTAGTGATCATCTTCTGATATCCCGTGTGACCAGTATATGGTCTCTTATGCAGTTCATCCATTATTAACCTCTTCAAGCAGACACATTTCATAATATACAATCTATTTATGTAAGTCAACATCCCTTCCTTGATCATTTGGTAGCCTTCATACTTCAACCCTATAGGATCTTGACTTAGGTATGAAGTCATGGTCTTAACGAACACATCTGTCTCTTGTGCATTTCTGATTCTCTCCCTAACACTCGTTTTGTAGGTGCTTACTACTGCTAGATGAATCATTTTTATACTTCTTCTAAGGGCATCAGCCACCCTATTTTCCTTTCCTTTTATATGTTTGATTTCAAAATCGAATTCACTTAGGAGATCCATCCACCTCACTTGCCTAACATTGAGTTTTGGTTGATCAAACAGGTGTCTCAATCCACAATGATCTTTCATAAGAACAAATCTTCTACCGAGGAGGTAGTGTCTCCACATTTTTAAAGCATGTACTATGGCATCCAACTCTAGGTCATGGGTCACATAATTGATCTCATGCTCATTTAATTTCTGGGATGTATAGAAAATTACATGTCCTTCTTGCATAAGGACTCCTCCGAGTCCTTCCTTGCAAGCATCTGTACACACAAGGAAATCATCATCCGGGTCCGCAATCTTTAGGACGGGTGCATGGGTCAAGAGGTATTTTAGTTCCTAAAATATTTCTTCACATTTTGATGTCCAAATGAATTTAACCCCCTTTTTTTGAAGGGAAGTGATTGGAAAACCAATCTTGGAAAACCCTTTTATGAATCTTCTATAGTATCTTGTTAAGCCCATAAAGGACCTAATATCATATACATCTTTCGAGGTAGGCCATTCCATAATGGATCTGATCTTGTTAGGGTCTACTTCCACCCCTTCCTTATATATGACATGGCCTAAGTAGTGGACTTGCTTCTGAAAGAAATCACACTTGTTGAACTTAGCGTAGAGTTGATTCTCCCTTAGTACTTGAAGTATGATTATAAGATGTTCTTCATGCTCCTCCCTGTTCTTGGAGTAGATTAGGATATCATCAATGAAAAACAATAAAAATTTGTCTAGAAATTTGTTGAGTACATTATTCATCAAGAACATAAAAGTGGCCGGGGTGTTGGTTAACCCAAATGGCACCACCACAAATTCATAGTGACCATACCTCATCCTGAAGGTTGTTTTGTGGATGTCTTCATCCTTAATCCAGACTTGATGGTAGCCAGATCTTATTTCGATCTTTGAGAAGATGGATGCACCTCCCAATTGGTCGAACAAGTCATCGATTCTTGTTAAGGGGTACTTGTTCTTTATGATTTCCTTATTGAGTTGTCTATAATATATACACAGTTGGAGTGTGCCATCTTTATTTTTCACAAACATGATGGGTGTTCCCCGCAAAGATACATTGGGTTGAATGTAGACTTTGTCCATCATCTCCTTTAGTTGTAGCTTGAGCTCAACAAGATCTGGTGTGCTCATTTTGTATGGCATTCTAGATGCTGGTACCACTCCCGGTGTAAGTTCTATTGTGAAGTCAATATCCCTTCTCGGAGGTAGACCTGGTACTTCTTCTGGGAATACATCCTTGTATTCTCTTAATATGGGGTGGTCCTATAGGTTTTTTTTTTCATCTTCAATGGATTCTAATGCCTGTATTGCATATAAGGAACACCCTTTTCTGCAATATTTCTTCATTTGAAGGGCTGATATTTGTCTCACCAAGACATGCTTTTGAATCCCTTGGAGGGTCATCTTTCTCCCTTCTTCGTTTACACATTCTAAAGTTTTATGATAACAATCCATTTTAGTTTTATGATCAGCCAACTAGTCCATACCAATAAACAAGTCATAAGATCCCAAGGGAAGTATGTTAAGGCTCGCTTGGGTGGGCAATCCTCCCATGATGAATTGGCAGGCTGGTATAGCCTTTGACACCTTTATTTTGGTCCCAGTGGCTAGTTGTACCAACCATGGTTTAACATGTCTAATTGGTTGTAGTTTACACTTATCGATAGTCTGAGGGGATACATAACTCAAATTAGAACCTGGGTCAATTAAAATGGAAATTGGATGGTTGGCGATCATACCTTCCAGCTCCACTATTGAAGCTTGGTGGTCGGCTTGGTTATTGTTTAGGGCTACATAGATTTGTGGCATGATCCTAGGCACATCATTGATGGTGGTAGATTCTTGGATATTGTAGACCCCCTTATTGTTTTGTTGTCTATGTGGGCAGTCCCTCAATCTATGATTTTCTTTACAACCCCAACATTTTAAGGGTTCCTTTTTTAGGTTATCAGTCTTTACGGGGGTTGTCTGAAAATGTTTATTTCCACTTTGAGAGGGGAAATTTTTCTAATATACACTTTTAGTAGGAAGGATCCCCCTATAATCCTTTCCATAGTTCTTAAATCTTGAAGAGTTAAACCTTTTCTTCTAGAATCATGAACTGTTCTTTTTCTTTCAATCCTCGTGGGATCTTGTCTTGCTCCCAAACTGTTCATAACAATACCTCACCTTCTAGATAGATTCTTCTAAGGTCCTTGGTTCTTTGAACTCAATCCTATCTCAGTAGGTCTAAGCTAACCCACTAATGAACCGCTGCATTTTTTTTCTTTTCATATTTTATGTAGGGTACATACCTCAGTAGTTCTAGGAATTTATTGACAAATTACTCTATGGTAAGATGCCCCAGCTAGAGTTCATAGAATTCCTTAGTTTTCCCATCCATGTATTTTTCTGACAAATACTTCTTCCTGAAGTATTTCTCAAAATGTTTCCATGACAAGTCCTTCTCATGGATTCCTTTCACATTCCTAAGGTCTTCCCACCATATGGAAGCCTTTCCATTCAGGTTGAAGATGGATATTCAAGCCTTCAAGTTTTCGGAGTAGTGATGGACTCTGAAATACTTATTTAAACCAAGAAGCCAAGATTTTGCCTCTTCTCCCTTCTTTATCTCTTCATTGAAAGAGGGTGGTTTGGCTTTATTGAACTCTTCAGGACCACGAGTTTTGGAACGCTTCCATTTCCTTCCTTTCTTCTGAGAATGTGGGCTAGCCCTGCTACTAGAAGACCCTTTAGAGATGTCATCTTCCTTTCCAGAGGACTCTCCCGATGAGTGTCCCATGCCTATAGGTTGGACCTTCTTCACGGTACTTCTCCCAGTGGGGTCACTTATGGAGTCATGTTTTCGAGTCTCAGGTGGAATCTGACCTCTCTTCTTGTGTCGTCAGTACGCATGACTGGTTGTGGGTTCGTGCTGCAGTTTCCTCTGTATGTCATATAATCTCTATAGCAAGACTGTGTTAATTTCTGTTTGTTTCTCTTTTTCCTTTATCAATCTCTCATTGTCAGCCTTGAAACTCTATAGTTTGGCCCTGAGGCTTCTTACAGTTTCAAACAGATCTAGAGGGGTTTCCACCACCCTCCTTTCATTAGATTCCTCGTCTCTATTGTGGGAACCATCCCCCACTTCACGACACATCATCATCCTTTAGTATTGGGGTATTGTCGTGATTCACTGACTATTCAAGTGTTTCCAAAAACACTTAATAGTAAGCTAATAACCTATTAGTTCATGAACAATACAAAGTTTAATTTCTTAATGTACACAAACAGTAGAAGGATTCATTCCTTTCCTTAATAACAATTTTAAATCAGACCTCTTATGAAAGAGGTAAGGTAGGGTGTCACTCTTTTGAAAGTACTCCAAATAGAGTTATTTAAGTGACTCGTCCATGAGACCAAGCAGGCAAAGTGTTGTAACCGTGCTCTGATACCATTTTGTAACATACCCACGATGGCGAATAAAATTTTTCGCCTTTCTCAAGGGACATAATCCATGAATTCCTACAGGGGCCTAGTGCAAGCTATCTCTTCCCTTATCCTACTCAATGTTACCACTACCCTTGACCATAGGCTTAACCTAAACGGCGCGTCACATTTCACAACTTCAAAACTTCCGATGCAAGGTGCCTCAACTCCTTCAAATCACGAGTTTCGAAAGGGATTAACAACCATTAGATCTTTCCTTTAGCCTCTGTCCATGTGACCATTTACTACGACCTGGAGCCTAACTCCAAGGTGCGTCGAAACTTCACATGTCACGAGTTCTTAGGACTTCCCTTTTTGACTTTTCTACCCTGCGAGTCAGGGAAATGTTGAGATCTCACCACGTTCCCTCCTTAATGGACAACCGCGACTGAGTTTCGATTTCGCATATCCTGAGTTCACAGAACTCTAACTTTGATTTCCCGAGTCGTAAAATTTTGACAAAGTCAGATTTACGGTTCAACTTCCTCCTTTGATCAACGGCTATGATTGTTTCCCCTTTTTCTTCGATGACCTTCGCATAGGACCATATGTGATGACCGAAGACCAATACTACAGGTGACTAGTATGGCACTTCAAAAATTCAACATTTGGGGTTCTTACTCACACAATCCATTTTCCCCGGTACAGTAAACCCTGAAGCGAAGGATCCGGTGTCCCTTGTTTCCTATCACCAATGGCTAGGATGAACTTCGGTATTCCGGACTTCATGAGTTTTGGTGTTACTAGACTTCTATTCTCCCAAAGTGGTCAACACCAGGCTGACTACTTCATAGGTCTGACAACCCACGACTTTTTCGCTAAGATGAGTAATGTTTTTGATTAGTCATGAATTTTTGAATAAGATGGTGGTTAAGGGAACTAGATATCTCCTTGTTCCTCATAACAGTTGCCAGTCTTGAGATCTTAAATGGTCAAAATCAATTAGATGAATCCTGGTATTGAGCATTGATTATGTGTCTTGGAGGTCCTAACCTTGTAGGATAGGTTGGGTGGTTAGATATATTTCTTATCTATTGTGATATGGTCAATCTTGAATAATAGTGATGTTGTATTCAAATTTTTATTGTGTAGTGATGAGATGAGTTTTTAATGTATGTTCGCATATCACTTGTCCTAAATGATGTTCAAAAATAAAATTACCACTACTATACTTGTTGGTCCCTTCGTTTTTGGGATAAAGAATCACACAATTTTTGACTGAGCACGAGTTGTGCAAGATTTAGAAGAATATGGACAATAGAGCAACAAAAATCAGTTGTGAAAGATAGCACAATGCCAACTAAGAAACAATGGTTGCAACAGAACAAGGGAGAGTGCAAATCGAGACAGAAGACACAACCTTGCTATATATAGGGATGACCATGATTGTAAAAGGGTTGGGTATTTAGTTGATTGCGAGTTCTTGATGTTGGTTGTTGTAAGTTGAGTCAAGTCAAGTCCCAAGTCTGTAATGTAATCGACCTATCTGTTTGGGAATTGTAGCTCTGCGACATGATTCCAGAGCCAAGATTATGTACAGATCACTACTATGTATTTATGACTCTGTAATTAAAGAAGGATTTCGAAGATAATATGAAGAAGGACCTAAATTTTCAAAATATGATGTGTCTCTATGTATTTTACTTATGCATTACAACACTTACTTATGGTTTATATGTTCTACTTTATGATTCTTTGTTTAACTTCTTGTTCACAACATAAGTAGGTTTGATTCTTGCACTCATACAATTCTAATATGTTCATGTATCTTGCGCAAGATCAAGATGATTCCTGAAGGTTTTGTGGATCCTCCTAAGTATTTTCTTTAGCCTTCCCTATCTATTTGTCTCAGCAGCGCTTCGGGTGAGACTTCTTCTCTTTGGAGGAGATGAAAATGCCAAAACTCTAGACTACTCAGTACCTTTTGTTGGTAACCTGAGAAGGACCCTGGTCTGATCAAACTTGCACCAACAATACTCACTTATTTTGATGTCGTAATGGATGGGACATTACAGACATTTATCAAACCAAACGGTAATACTGTAAATTCGTAATGTCCAAATCTTGTTTTAAACGTTGTCTTAGGAATGTCTTCCTCTTTGATTCACAATTCATGATATCCTGACCTCAAATCAATCTTTGAGAACAATGTCTCCCCTTTCATTTGATAAAATAAGTCATCAATTCTCGGTAACAGGTATTGATTCTTGATCGTAGATTTATTTAATTGATGATAGTGAATGAAAACCCTCCACGATATGTCCTTCTTTCTTACAAAACTTACTGGTGCTCCCCATGGTAATACACTTGGAAGTATAAGTCTCAAATATAATAAATCCTTCAATTTCATCTTTAACTCTTGAAATTTAGGTGTCAACATTCGATATGGTGCTCTTGCAATTGGTTATGTTCCAGGTTTTAAATCTATAATAAATTCCAATTATCTTTTCGGCAGTAAACCCGATAATTCATTAGGAAAAACATCATCAAAATCCGATACTACTGGGAAGTCTTCCAATATTTCCATGTCACCCTTTTCCTTAAGAGATAAAATTTCATACAACTTACATCCTTTGCGCATATTTTTCTTCAATTGTAGGGAGGTAATAAATATTAGAGATACTCCTTGGTTTCTTCCTGCAATTACTCTATTATGTCCCAAATCATCAATTAATCTTAATCTTTTTGTCTTATTGTTAAGTATCGTATTGTGTGATTCTAACAATCCATTCCAATCACAATGTCATAGGATCCTAAGGTTGTGACAAAGGTTTACATTTAGGATGAATTCACCCAAATTAATGTTACAATCATTAACCTTTCCTCCAACTTTTTGCTTGTCTCATGATGCCAATTCTATGTATCTAAACTCATCTTGTTCGACTACCTTCACCTTAATTCTTTTGAGCGCAACACTATATATAAAACTTTTAGTAGCTCTTGGATCTATCAAAATACTAAACTGGTGATATGTTATATACTCGAAGTCTTGAGAATTGTAGACTGATGCTTGGCCTGGTGATTATTCATTGTTGCATGAATCATATGGGTATTTCCCAGATCTCCTACTGTCATTTGTCCTATTGATCCAGTAGCTCTCTCCTTATTGATAGAAAAATATCTCTGATAGTGGGGCTCTCCACAAGTCCAACATCCATTCTTAGGGTCGATACTCCTAGTTCTAGAGGAAAAATCCGTTGGTCTAGGGTTCTCATGTCATAATATGTTTTGTGGAACAAATCCATATTATTGTTTCTACTGAGGATGGTGTGGTTGTTGTTTCAGTGGTTCTCTATACATAGTCCTCTTATAGGTATCCTTTCTATGTGGTGTAGAAAATACAGGTCCTCTGGGTGTATCACAGTGCCCAGAAGTCTATCTGACGGGTTTTTGTTGATGCGACGCTCTATGTGGAGTTTGTCTTGTCTACCTGGAAGGATTCCTACCCTAACCTCCATTGTTTAGTTCTTCTTCAGGAATGAAATTTATCTTTACTGCATCGTGCGAATTTTGAGGAATCAAAATCCTCACCTTAGCACAAATGTTGTAGTTGATACCAAAAACAAACTTATTCAACTTTAACTTTTCAGTTTTCAGGTGTGTAGCATATTTGAGAAATTATATAAACCTAGCCTCATACTTAGGTACTGTACCACTACCATGTCATAAAGAATTGAATTCATTGAGTCAACGCTCAATGAATTCATCAGATAGATACCTCTCTCGGAATCGCTCCTTGAAAAATTCCCAAGACACATCTTCAATGGCCATATTCAGTTGTGGTAAGAGTGTATTGCACCAAGGATTGCACTCCCTTTTAGTTGAAATACTGCCATGTATACCTTCATGTTGGAGGTATAATCGTGCAATGCAAAACACATTTCCATATTCTCCAAGCATGCCTCGGCGGCTAAATCGTCCGTGGAACCCCAAACCTCGTGAAATTTGACTTTCTCGAGTTCTCTATGAACATTAATACTAGCAATAGGAGGGCGTTGTAAATCCTCATTAGGTGTAGATCCTCTGCCCTCATCTTAATCAAGGTGATTTATCAGCACCTCTGACATCCTTTGAAAAGACCTCATCATACCCATGACATCGTCCACTTCAACATGCTCATGCTCGATAGTATGCTCTTCTCCCTATGGAGCAGATACGTAGAGTGTGGGTGTACTTAGAGGAAGAATACCTCTTCCTCCCACTCCCTGATGTCTTCTCATTCTCCTTCCTCTAACCATGATACATGCATAAAATAATTTCAATTTATATTAGTAATTACATCTTTAATAAAAAAAATTGCATTGGAAGTCGTAACAAGTCTAGTGTCATAGAGTAGAACCCTGCTCTGATACCATATAAAATAGACCTCTTGATAACATGTGAAAAGTATGAGGAATTATAATCCTCACCTTAGCAATAATGTTATATTTGATACCAAAAAAAAACTTATCCACCTTTATCTTTTTAGTTTTCAGGTGCGTAGAATATCTGAGCAATTACATAAACCTAGTGATGCAACCTGCCCTCTGCGACACGATCACTCTCACCAAGACCTCTTTCAACCACGGGCCCGAAGAGTCTAAGCTCTTCCAACTCCCTCGGGATGTCTTCTACCCACAGTGCTCTTCTTGGCGATCTCCCTTTCGTCAGTCGGGAAATTGGTTTTCGCGGATTCGCGAACCTTGTGTGCACTTCCCGTGCAATGTGAAACTCCGAATCCCGATCCCCGATGTCAACGGTCAACCCTTCTATGTATCGGGGATTTCCCTATCGGGAAATTGGCAGATGAAAGGTGGTGATTAACTTACCTTTCAAAACCCCAAATGCCGATGTGCGATGCCACGTGCTGTCCTCCGCTCCATCTCCGTGGGACCCTTCGCAGCTCGGGACTTCGTTGTTTCTCTGTGCTCCCTTCGACTTCGAAAAAGCCGAAGTGCCGAGTCTCGACTCCTCGGGATCTGGTGCCACCTGTCCCTCCGATGATCGACGGCTCCGATCAGATTGGGAAATCGCAACTTGCGATATCGACGTGCATGCAACTCTTGCACTCGCCAACCCCGATATGCAGATTTGCAATAGCAGCCAAGTTCTACTTGCGCTTTGCAGGTTAACTCTTTCCCAGGAGTTCAAGTCGTCGATTCTCTTCCTCTTGAGAATCCTCCGGCTCTCAAGCTTTCCCTTGGTTCAAATCTCCCCCAGGCCTGTTCCTACACATGAACGCGGAACTATCTCTCCTGAGCTGAATTCTCTCCGACTCTCTCTCAGAGAACTCGAGCACGATGCCTGCGCTCCACCTTCAACAACTTTCAAAGTGTTGAAGTCTTTTAGGTTTTGTGCTTTCACCGTCACAACAACCCCGGCCTTTCTTCTCTCAGACTTGCTACTGAGACCTCAATCCGACCTGCACTTCACCTGCATGGTTCGAATATCCCAACTCAATCATGGTCGACGAGAATAAGAGATTCACGGTTGAACCTCCTCAACGCACTCTATGTGGAGGAATTCGATTGCACTCTATGCAGGAATATCCTGGTTCAAACAGTGAAACACTTGGAACTTATTCTCTCATTCTCTCAAGTTTCGAACCTGATAGGAAATCACATAAGCAGCATATAGAAGATAAGAATAAAAAGAAGCAAGTATGCAACAACATAATATCAACAACACACAGAGATCAAACACATCCATGAGATTGAATCAAAGCTTTCCTATTAATTCAATGTTTGTACATGGGGTTTCTTCACAAGCTCTCTGCTCTGCTCTTTCTTCCTCCTGTGCTAATGCTGAATAATCCAGAATGTCTCTCAACAATACAATGGAGGGTGCCTATATTCCGTTTTCCCTCTCGAAAGCAAAACTGTCTAATCTACAGTTAATTCATATCTAACAGCATTAAAACCATTAAATGCCTTTCTATCTATATTACAATACAAGTGCGCTCAACTTTGAATGCCTTTATTTAAATGGCGGCGCAACAATATTTCCAAAGTAATTCAAAAATGTATGCACTGGGGCTGTCCAGCTGTATGTTCTTTACTCCACGCGCTGGCTCGCTTGATGAAGTCATAGATGCTCCTGCATCATACTCCTCGGCTCAAAAGATTTCATGGGATCCTGTCCATGAGCTCCCGCACACTATGTCCATGCTTCTGAATCACTGTTTCTATTTCCCAGCTGGCATCCTCCACTGGGTGGTTTTTCCATTTCACCAGGTATTCAAAATATTGCTTCCTCCTGGTCTTTTTTCCAACTCTTTTATCCAGTATGCACTCCATCTCAGGTTTCTGTGCAACTGGCAACTGTTTCTGCCACTGGACCACTGGTTCCTCAAAACTCCCATCTCTTGCATCTTCGGACTTATATGGGTATAAATCCGAAACGTTGAATATCAGAGATATCCCGATGCCCTATGGAAACTCAAGCTCATAAGCGTTCTCTTCGAACTTCTTCAGGACTCTACACGGTCCGATCTTCTTCATCTTGAGCTTGTTATATGTTCCCCTTGGGAACCTTTCTTTTCTCAAGTGTGCCAAAACCATGTCTCCAACTTCAAACTGAAGCTGCCTCTTCCTCTGATCGGCTCTGCGCTTATATTCCTGATTCGATTTCTGCAATCGCTGCTTCACCTGTGTGTGAAGTTCTTGCATTGCCTCAGCGAATTCCTCAGCTCTCGCGCTGCTAGTTTCAGCCTGTTCTGACTCCCTGAGCTCAGACACTCCTCTCGGATGTGTCCCATACAAAATATGAAATGGGCTCTTACCTGTACTTCGATTCACCAAATCGTTGTACACGAATTCTGCCTGTGGTAGGATCTGATCCCAACTGCTATGATGCTCCATCACCAGGCTTCTCAACAGATCCCCCAAGCTTCAGTTGACCACTTCAGTCTGTCCGTCTGTCTACGAATGGTAAGCAGAACTGAATGTTAATTCAGTCCCTAGCTTCTTCCATAGCGTCCTCCAGAAATGACCTATGAATTTCGTGTCCCGATCCGAGACTATGCTTCTCGGCAATCCATGCAATCGCACGATCTCTTTGAAAAATAAGTTCGCGATGTGGGTTGCATCGCTGGTCTTATGACATGGAATAAAATGTGTCATCTTCGAGAACCTGTCCACCACTACGAAAATGGAATCCACTCCTCGTTGTGTTCTCGGTAATCCCAACACAAAATCCATATTGATCGCCTCCCATGGCCTCTCAGGTATGGGCAATGGCTGATAGAACCATGTGTTCTACTTCCGACCTTTTGCATGTTGACATATCCAGCACCTGTCAACAAACCGTTTAACATCTACATGCATGCCCAGCCAATAATAAGATTCGCTCAGCTTGGCGAATGTTTTCTCATGTCCGAAATGACCTGCTAAGCCTCCACTATGCTTCTCCTTCACCAAATTCTCCCTCATAGAGAAATCTAGAATGCACAATTGGTTGCCCCGAAAAAACAATCCATCCTAGATCAGGTAGTCAATCCACGGACTCCTATCCCTGAGAACTGGGTTCTCGGCTGCCTCGTATGCCTCGCCAAAATCTGCGTCACCTGCATACATATCTTTTAAATTTTCAAAACCCAAGGTTTTGACTCTGAACTCTTGTAGCAACAAGCATTTCCTACTCAAGGCATCAGCTACCTTGTTCGCAGTCCCTGAAATATGTTTGATCACAAATGTGAAATTTTGCATGTACTCTACCCATTTCGCATGATTTTGATTCAGCTTCTCCTGCTGACTTACAAACTGCAATGCGTGATTATCGTTGTACAGAACGAACTCCTTGGGTATCAAGTAATGCCTCCACTTTTTCAATGCCTGTATAATGGCATAGAACTCTTTGTCATACGTGGAGTATTTCAGCTTTGCATCATCCAACTTCTCGATGTAGTATGCCACAGGTCTGTCATCCTGACTTAAAACCCCTCCAACAACATATCCACTAGCATCACACTTCACTTGGAAGGTCTTCTGAAAATCTGGCAACACTAACACTGGTTGCTTAGTTATCTTCCGCTTCAACAGATTGAAGCTCCTCTCAGCCTCGGCCGTCCAATTAAAAAATTTATGCCGCTTCTTCACAGTGTCCATCATTGTGGCACTGATTCCACTAAAATTCCGAATGAATTTTCTGTAGAAGCTTGCCAAACCATGAAAGCTCCTTACCTCAAAAACATTTCTCGGCGATGGCCAATTCCTGATTACTTCAACCTTCTCAGGATCCATCTTCAATTCGTTGGCCGAAATTACAAAACCCAAATAAATGAGTTCCGTCTGCATGAAGGAACACTTCTTTAAATTGATCAGCAGCTTCTCCTACTGTAGCCTTCTCATCACAATGGCCAAATACCTCAAGTGTTCAGCCTTGGTCTTGCTGAAAATCAATATGTCGTCCAAGTATACGACCACAAATTTGCCAATGAATTCCCGCAGGACTTCATTCATCAGCCTCATAAAAGTACTTGGTGCATTTGTCAAACCAAACGGCATGACCAACCATTCGTACAAACCCTCGTTTGTTTTGAATGTTGTTTTCCACTCATCTCCCTCTCTCATCCGGATTTGATGATATCCGCTCTTGAGATCTATCTTTGAAAAATAATTCGCCCTGCTCAGGCAATCCATCAAGTCGTCCATTCTCGGTAGTGGAAACCTATACCTGATGGTGATTTTATTAATCGCCCTGGAGTCTGTACACATCCTCCAGCCTCCATCCTTCTTTGGACTCAGTACTGTCGGAAAAACACATGGACTCAGACTCTCTCTCACTAGTCCTTTGTCCTGCAGATCCTGTACCTGCCTTTTGACTTCCTCGTTCTCCTGAGGTGTCAACCTGTATGCTGCCTTATTTGGAAAACTTGCTCCGGGTATGAGGTCAATGTGGTGAATCACACTCCTCATCGGTGGCAACGAACGAGGTAGTTCGTCCACGATGATATCAACGAACTCTCCAAGCAGTTCCTAAATCTCCTCTGGCAAGTCGTCCACTCTTGTGCTTGTCAGGACAATTCTCGGCTTCCTGACAACGAAGAACTGTGGATCCTCATCCTTCTCCAGCTCTGTGAGAATCTCTTTCCCACTCATGAGAAGTATCATACTGCTCACCTCCGGCTTCACTTCTTTATCCTTTATCGGAAGCAATGTATGTGTTCTCCCATCCTTCTCCAAGGTATATGTGTTCATCCCCATCATGAACAACATTTCTGTCAAACTGCCATGGTCTTCCCAATAATACATGACAAACATCCATGGGAATGACATCACACAGAATTTCATCTCTATAATCACCCATTTTAAATTCAACCAAGAATTGTCTCATAACACATACCTGGTGTCCTTTCTGCAGCCATGTCACTTTGTATGGACTCGAGTGTTTGTTCGTTTTCAGCTCCAGCTTCTCCACCATCTCGGTTGAAACAAGATTGTCGGTGCTCCCACTGTCCACTATGACCTTGCATTTCCATCCCTTGGTCTTGCAAGTCGTCCGGAACAGTCTGCATCTCTGAGTTGTGTCCACCTCTTTCTCCGGTTTCAAGAGAACCTTGTGCACTGTCAGCGACTTCCCACTTCCAGTGTCTTCATCCTCCACATCACGCCTCTGCGCCTCAGCAACGTGAGCTTTTCCTCTTTCCATCTTTCTATCTGGACAGTCCACATCTTTATGACCGTATTTACCACACGTGAAACATGTGATAATTCCTCCTCGACCTCTTCCTCTACCTCGGGTACGAGGAAAAGTGTTAGCATCAGCGTAATCCCCTTGCTGATCTACTTGCTGTCTCCTCAGCTCAGAATTTTGTTGCCTCTGCTGTGAGGTTCCACTTCTTTCAGCGTTTCCCTGAGGTATCTTCCAATCCTCCTTGGGCTTCTAAAATTATTTCTGGGCAACTTCTTTGCCTCTAGGCTGGCTTCTGCCTCACCCTCGCTGTCCCTGCTTGCGGATCAGCTTTTCTTTGGCTTTCAGAGCCATCTGGTATGCATCCTCAACTGTGTGGATGGTAACCATGCTCAACTCATCCTGAATGTCATACCTCAACCCATTCAGGTATCTTGCCACCTTTCCGTCATCACTCTCCCGATGACCAGCTCGAATATTGAGCCTGTAAAATTCTTCGGTGTATTCTTTCACCGTCATCATCTTCTGTCTCAGGTTCTGCATGCGCCTGAACAGAGTGATCTGATAGTCTCTGGGGATGAACTTCACCTTCATATTGGCGATCATCCGATCCCAGCTTTTGATCTTTTGTTTTCTTTTGGAACGCATGTCTGCCTGCAGCTCGTCCCACCATAAGGCTGCATGTCCTTTCAACTTCGTGACGACATGCCTTACCTTCTTGTCCTCTTCGATATCTTCGTAATCGAAGTAGGTGTCGAGTGCTCAGATCCAATCCAGCAACTCCTCTGCATTTAGACTTCCCTCATAGACGGGAATGTCCATCTTGGTCTTTGAGCTCATCCTGGCGATGGCTCTGATCAACCTCTCTGTTGATGCGTCTTCTACTGAGACTTCTTCTACGTTGCGTCCAGCCTCCTCTTCTACCTCGGAGTCACTGAATTTTTCTGCTCCAGCACCATGTCTTTGGGTGGTCTCCATTTCTTCAAGCCTAGCTCGGAGATCTCTCACCTCTCGTTCCATCTCAGCATTACCTGTTGGCCTTCCCCTTCTTCGGGCATCCCTGTCTTCACAATCAGGTGACTGCCTTTCTCTCCTCGACGGCATTATGTCTCTTTTGTCCTTGCTTCAGAAAGCAAAGGTACTCCCACTCTGATACCACTCTGACGCAAGTCATGAGTATCAGAGTGCTTTCCTTTTCTCCTTCACTCCTCTTGCCTGAAATATACAGACAAGATCTTCGGGCTCTGATACCACTTGACGCAACCTTCCCTCTGCGACACGATCGCTCTCACCAGTACCTATTTCAACCACGGGCCCGAAGAGTCTAAGCTCTTCCAACTCCCTCGGGATGTCTTCTACCCACAGTGCTCTTCTCGGCAATCTCCCTTTCGTCAGTCGGGAAATCGGGTTTCGCGGATTCGCGAACCTTGTGTGCACTTCCCGTGCAATGTGAAACTCCGAATCCCAATCCCCGATGTCAACGGTCAACCCTTCTATGTATCAGGGATTTCCCTATCGGGAAATCGACAGATGAAAGGTGGTGATTAACTTACCTTTCAAAACCCCAAACGCCGATGTGCGATGCCACGTGCTGTCCTCCGCTCCGTCTCTGTGGGACCCTTCGCGGCTCGGGACTTCGTTGTTTCTCCGTGCTCCCTTCGACTTCAAAAATGCCGAAGTGTCGAGTCCCGACTCCTCGGGATCTCGTGCCACCTATCCCTCCGAAGATCGACGGCTTCGATCAGATCGGGAAATCGCAACTCGCGATATTGACGTGCATGCAACTCTTGCACTCGCCAACCCCGATATGCAGATGTGCGATAGCAGCCAAGTTCTACTTTCGCTTTGCAGGTTAACTCTTTCCCAGGAGTTCAAGTCATCGATTCTCTTCCTCTTGAGAATCCTCCGGCTCTCAAGCTTTCCCTTGGTTCAAATCTCCCCCAGGCCTGTTCCTACACATGAACGCGAAACTATCTCTCCTGAGATGAATTCTCTCCGACTCTCTCTCAGAGACCTCGAGCACGATGCCTGTGCTCCACCTTCAACAACTTTCAAAGTGTTGAAGTCTTCCAGGTTCTGTGCTTTCACCGTCACAGCAACCCCGACCTTTCTTCTCTCAGACTTGCTACTGAGACCTCAATCCGACCTGCACTTCACCTGCACGGTTCGAATATCCCAACTCAATCCTGGTCGATGAGAATAAGAGATTCACGGATGAACCTCCTCAACACACTCTATGCAGAGGAATTCGACTGCACTCTATGCAGGAATATCCTGGTTCAACAGTGAAACACTTGGAACTTATTCTCTCATTCTCTCAGGTTTCAAACCTGATAGGCAATCACATAAGCAGCATATAGAAGATAAGCATAAAAATAAGCAAGTAGGCAACAACATAATATCAACAACACACAGAGATCAAACACATCCATGAGATTGAATCAAAGCTTTCCTATTAATTCAATGTCTGTACATGGGGTTTCTTCACAAGCTCTCTGCTCTGCTCTTTCTTCCTCTTGTGCTAATGCTGAATAATCCAGAATGTTTCTCAACAATACAATGGAGGGTTCCTATATTCCGTTTTCCCTCTCGAAAGCAAAACTGTCTAATCTACAGTTAATTCCTATCTAACAGCATTAAAACCATTAAATGCCTTTCTATCTATATTACAATACAAGTGCGCTCAGCTTTGAATGCCTTTATTTAAATGGTGGCGCAACAATCTTTCCAAAGTAATTCAAAAATGTATGCGCTGGTGCTGTCTAGCTGTATGTTCTTTACTCCACGCGTTGGCTCGCTTGATGAAGTCGTAGATGCTCCTGCATCACCTAACCTCACACTCAGGTACTGTATGACTACCCTATCGTAAATCATTGAATTCATTAAGATGATGCTCAATGAATTCATCAGATAGATACCTCTCTCGGAATATCTCCTTGAACAATTCCCAAGACACATCTTCAATGGCCATATTCAGTTGTGGTAAGAGTGTATTACACAAAGGATTTCACTCCCTTTTAGTTGAAATACCTCCATGAAGACCTTCATGTTGGAGGTATAATCATGCAATGCAAAACACATTTCCATATTCTCCAAGCATGCCTCGACGGCTAAATCGTCCGCGGAACCCCAAAACTCGAGAAATTTGACTTTCTCGAGTTCTCTATGAACACTACTACTAGCTAAAGGAGCGTGTTGCAAACCCTCCTTAGGTGTAGATCCTCTTCCCTCATCTCTATCAAGGAAATTTATCATCATCTCTAACATCCTTTGAAAAGACCTCATCATACCCATGACATCGTCCACTACAACATGCTCATGCTCGGTAGTATGCTCTTCTCCCTATGGAGAAGATCCCTCAAGTATGGGTGTACTTGGAGGAGGAATACCTCTTCCTCCCACACCTTGATGTCTTCTCATTCTCCTTCTTCTAACCATGATACATGTATAAAATAATTTCAATTTATATTAGTAATTACATCTTCAATTAAAATTTTGCATTGGAAGTCGTAACAAGTCTAGTGTCGCAGAGTAGAACCCTTCTCTGATACCATATGTAATAGACCTCTTGATACACTCAACAAATGTTATCAAAAGAGAAATAGCGTATAAACATTAATTACGATAATCAAAGGGTAATTTTATTTTTGTGCCTAATTAGTCAAGATAAAAGAATTACAAATAGACAAAAAATCAATTGACAATTGTTAGGTAACTTAAAGATACATGCAACTAAATCAACTCCAAAATTTATTTATGAAGAGAAGCGTAGTTAAATTTTCACTAATGATGATATGATGTGTGATTTGCACTCAAAACCCACTAAGTTGTTGGCAAGTGTTAAAACCTAACAATTGTAAACTATGTGTTAACTTCTATGATGAGATGAAATATATGATTTGATTTAAATTGTATGATATGTATAATTTGATTTGATTTCTTCTATGTTATGCTCATAGTTGACACTATGTAGGGAGAGGAGATATGGAATATTTTTTGTGTCAAGGTGACAATATCAATACAACCTACCAACTTGGCATGCGTAAATCCTGAGATATTTATATAAGTTATAAATACAGGTTGTATATTAGGAACGTGGCCCTGCAAAAGGAAACAATGATGACCTCACGGACTGGCAAAATGGATTAACTATAATGAATTGACGGGTAAAAAAAAAAATCACAGGAAACAAAAACACTATGCATTGAAAGTGAAACTACTCTTGTTGATGAGATGCACAACGATCCACATGGAAGAGAACCCTACCCTTTTCTTACACAATTCCAGATTCCCATAGGAAAGGCTTCGGTGCAACATCAATAGGTTCAAGGACTACTCATGAAGAACCACATCTTACTAATCTCAAGTTACTTTGCGATTAAATTCATCTCTCTAGGAACTACAACATCTGAGTCAATAACTACTAAATTCAAACTAAACAAGATCACCAACTGATCTGGATTATTTTCAAAATGAAATGAAAGAAGAGTAATTATAATGAAGTACTCATGAATATTTCCAGAAACAGAGAAATGCATCAATACTTGATTTCTATTAATGAAATAATTGTAAAGAGACTGTAAAAATACAGAGTGAAAGACTCGCTATAATTGTGGTAGATTTATCTCCGAGAAGAGATTTGATGGCTACACTCCTTCGCCAAAATATCATTACAATGAGGCTATGAAGGCATTTTTATGATAAACATGAATTCCAAAATCCTAGACATCCAAAAACCTAAACCTAGGAGATGAAACACCAAAATTCATGTGGGCTATGTTTGGGTAAGTTAGTACATTAACTTCTCAGGGTCGTAACTTTTGCATACGATCTTCATTTTAAGCATGTGATAGCCTGTTGAAAAGGTATTTTAGATAACTACGCATTATATCATCAAAATATGACTACGTCTACAATTTGACTGTGGTGAACCAAAAAGACATTGTGGTTTGGACCTGTAAGTACAAAAAGATGCGTTGACATGAAAACATACAAAATAATCCAGTTGGATTAGGTGGGAGGTCGCCAATATCCACCTGGAAGATGTGTAGGGCTTCAGACAACCCCGAAAGTGTAGAACCCACAATTACAAAGAAGTACAAAAGAATGTCTTGAACCAAAAATTGACAAGAGGAGCCAGTTGGAATATGTGGGTGGAAACCAATATCCACCTAGATCATTCCTCCCCCCATAGGAAGAAATGGTCTACATTACGTTGAGTGCCCAGGGAAGAGGGGAAACCATTTTCTAAATCTGAAGCTTGGTGAGATGCGTTCTTTGTTGGAGAAGTTTTTCTTCTTGTCTTGTGGAAGAATGTCACAAACCTGTTACCGGAGGGGTTGAATCTGTTCCATCAACATGTTCTCTCTAGTTTTGATGGGGAATTTGTTGGATTATTGAGAGGGGGGGTGAATCAATAATAGTGTAATTATAATCCTTTTTCTTCAAATGTTATATCAATGTAGAATTATTATAAAATAATGAGTAGTAAGAAATAAACAATCACACACATACACAATACACCAATATTTTACATGGAAACCCAAATCAGGAGAAGATCACAGAATTATTTTTCTTATATGTCTTGAAGAATTACATTCATTGGAAGCACCATCTTCCTTTGTTTTCTAGCTGCAACTGGAAGGAGTCTCCAACCCCCTAGTTTCTCAGGCTACAACTTGAGGGAAGCTCCAACTCCCCAATTCTCTGGCTACAACAAGAAGGAGGCTACAACCCCCAATTTTCTCTGGCTACAACCAAAAGGTGGCTACAACCACCTGTCCTCTCCCTGTCCTGCCACCCTGAAGTAGAAGTAGAATGATGGAACCACTGTCACACTATCACTGTGAGATATACCGTTGTAAACCTGTACCAATAAATATGAACCATGCATCAACCTGTACCTCAATCTATACCATAAAAAAGTTCATCCAACCATGTACCAAGTATGTACCAATCATGTGTCAACTACTCATCAATATGTACCAACATCATCAACTTTACACCTCATGTATGTGCGCCAACTCATCAACTACTTGTCTCAACCATGTACTCAACATGTACCACAACCAAAATCCCTCATTAATTTCATCATCCAAATATGATTTGTACCTCTATAATAGAACTAGTGTATATGATCACATTCCTGCAAACCTTCCTTAACTTTAAAAACAAGAGACTAACATTTTCATCAAACTTTTCTTTAGTCTCACATGCCTAGTTTTGGATTAGTCAACAACCCTAACATGAAGTAATCATAACTTTGAACCTGTAATGTATAAAGATCTAAAACTGATAAACAATGTTATTCAGTGTGTTTTATGCAATTCCTCCAAGTGTCACTACTTGGAACCTCTTAGAAAAGGAGTTATAGCAAAAATGGCATACCTTGCGAAATTCTGGCTTATTCTAGAGAGTGACCTTGTAGAGCGTACCCCACACAAAATATTTGATGGATTGATATGAAACTATTAAAAAACATACTAAGTACCATCCCCTAAGCAACACATTTTGTTTTATAGAATTTGGACCTATTATGAAGAAGTTATGACATTTTTACCCGAAACACCTGATTTTGACTAGTTTCAAGACTGACCACAAACCCTATTTTCCACGGAGTGTAACTCCGAAAATACAACGAACCACATGATGAATTTTTTACCATAGATACTTGGATATGTTTTTCTCACTTGAATAGAAATTTCACGGTCTGAATCATTATATAAAACAAGTTATAGCGAAAATGGTGAGCTGACCTGAAAATAACATACCTTGGAAAGCACCATCAAAATAATTTATCCTTCCTTGCATTTCAGCCTTATTTTCTTCACCTTCACTCAGAATTATGGTTTTGATATCCTTGCTTACCTCAGACACATATATATATTCAATATTCTCAAGTGTGATTCAAATGAGAGATCCTTGCCTCTTATTTATACTCTCCAAGTAGCTTCCTTAAAAACATCTTCTAGGTCACTTGGCCCACTTTCCTTGTTTTAGGGTTGGGTCCACTTCTAATTTCTCCATTAAATCTATTATTGAAATAATTTATTTTTTATTGAATTTGAATTATAATACACTCATCACTTCACTTTATTATTTACCTTTTAAAATCTCTTAAACCACTTTGATTACATTGACCTTTTGGGGCTTCTAGATGACATATGAGGGTCCTCCAACTTCGTAAGGCCATAACTCTCAAACCGTGAGGAGTTATGTGATGTTCTACATACCACCAGAAATGGCATGACATGTAATATCCATATAGAATAGTATTATCTAAAAATATATCATACCTCATACCATTACCCATCAAACAAACTTGGGTCCATTACCCAAACCTGGGGTCTCCAACTTCTCATGGCCATAACTCTCTAACCGTGAGGAATTATGTGATCTTCCACATACCACCGGAAATGACATGACAAGAACTATCCATCTAGGATATGTTTCCTAACAAATCCACTTTCCTTCATCTCATTATTCTAGAATTAATAATGGGTTCTCTTACTCCACAAAGCGTCTTCCCGTGAGGGCTTTCACCATAAGGGGACCACTTTGGAGTTCATCCATATTTACTTCTAATCAACAATGAAAAAACAATAATGAGTCATATTTACATAAAAAAATATTGGTTCCATTACCCAAACCTTTATTCTACGGGTCTTTCTTCAAGGGTTGACATCAATGACAACCAATCTTAATTAACAGTCTCCCCCTTTGGCATTGATGGCAACACTCTGATGCAACACTAAAATTATATCACTCATGCTCCCTCTAGAACCATGCTTCTGTCCTCTGCATATGATAAATATGCTCCTCCTGGAACCATGCCTCTGTCCTCTGCATCTGATAAATCTCTCCCCCTTTGTCATCAATGGCAAAAGTATCTTTCCATCCGGGGTTGCTCCCCCTAATAGACTGTCCTCTTATGGTGCTTCCTCGTGTACATCTAAAAAATATAAGATAAGAATTCAAAAAGCATTCATTTTTGGAGTAGAAATAACTCCAAGTCTTTGGTGAAGATATTCAAAGGCTTCCCATGGAAGTGGTTTTGTAAAGATGTCTGCCACTTGTTCTTTTGTGCCCACATACTCAAGTTTGATGTTATTTTTTGCAACCTGTTCCCGTAGAAAGTGATACTTGATTGGAATGTGCTTAGTCTTGGAGTGCATCACTGGGTTTTTTGAGATACTGATGACACTTGTATTATCATAATATATTGGAATGGGCTCATCATACTCAACCTTTATATCTGTCAAAGTTTGTTTCATCCAAAGAACCTGTGTACAACATGTTGCTGCTGCAATATACTCTACCTCGGCTGTAGATAGAGATATCGATGATTGTTTCTTGATTATCCATGATACCAAACACTCACCTAAGTAGAACGTTGCTCCACTGGTTCTTCATTGGGCATCAATACAAACTGCCCAATCTGCATCTGTGTAGGCAATAAGTGATAGATCTTTTCCTTTTGGATACCATAATCCAAACTCTTTTGTTCCTTTGAGATATCTGAAGATCATCTTTACTACTAATACATATGATTCCTTTGGTGTTGCTTGAAATCGTGCCACCTATCCAACTGCCTGCATTACATCTGGTCTGGATGCTATCACATATAGTAGGTTGCCAATCATTGACCTATATTGCCTCTGATCTGTAGACTTTGAATCATCATCTTTGCTCAACTTACAACTGGTTTTCATAGGAGTGATAATTGGTTTTCAATCTTCCATTCTGAACCTCTTTAGTATTTCTCTGATATACTTGGTTTGAGAAATAAAAATTCCTTGGTTTGTTTGACGTATCTGAAGTCCCAGAAAGAAGGATAGTTCTCCAAGTAACGACATTTCAAATTCATTCTGCATATCTTTTGCAAATTTCCGACTTAACTTGTCATCATCACTACCAAAAATAATATCATCAACATAAAATTCAATTAATAAAATATTACCTTGATTTGCCTTGATGTAGAGGTTGTTGTCTGCACTTCCTTTTCTGAACCCTTCCTATTGCATATACTTATCCAGTCTGGAGTAACATGATCTAGGAGACTTTTTTAGACCATACAAGGCCTTCTTTAATTTACACACGTAGTCTGTGTTCTCTGACAACTGAAATCCTTTTGGTTTTTCAATGTAGACTTCTTCAAGTTCCCCATTCAGAAAAGTTAATTTTACGTCCATCTGATATACTTTAACATTTTTGGAGCATGCATAATCTAAAAGTAAACGAATTGATTCCATTCTGGCAACTAGGTTAAATGTCTCTTCAAAGTCGATTCCTTCAATCTATGCATATCCTTTACATACCAATCTAGCTTTGTTCCTTGTAACCTGTCCATCTTCATTCAATTTATTCCTGAAAACCCATTTTGTGTCGATCACATTCTTATTCTTTGGTCTTGTAACCAATTCCCAAGTGTCATTTTTCTCTATTTGATCCAATTCTTCATCCATGGCCTTATTCCAAAATTCATCCTTGCTGAATTCTTCAAAACAGTTTGGTTCAATTGTAGATAAGCATGCTAGGTGTGTTTGTTCTAGTGAACAGATTTTTCTTCTAGTCTCAACTCCTGCATCTTTGTTTCCAATAATCTGATCTAAAGGATGATTCTTCTGTACTCGTTTTCTAGGTGTCTTTGGAGATAGTTGTTGAACTTTCTCTTCTACTTCTGTCAGATTCTCTTCATTTTCATCTTCCTCTTCTTCTTTTTTTTCATCTTCTTCTTCAAAAAGTTGTTCCATTGATTTGTTTTCTTCTTTCTTTGATTCTGGTCTACTTGTTTCATCAATTGTTACGTTGATGCTTTCCACAACTTTGTTTAATATTATATTGTAACACTTGTATGCTTTCCTTATACTTGAGTAACCAACAAGTATTCCTTTGTCCACACGAGAGTCAAACTTACCCATTTTTCCATCTTCTCTTTTGATGTAGCATTTTCTTCCAAAAACTCTGAAGTGCTTCACATTTGTTGGTATTCCTTTCCATAGCTCGTAGGGATTTTTATCAGTTTTGTTTCTGAGAATTACTCTGTTTTGAATGTGAACCATTGTATGCACTGCCTGTGTATGTTATTGGACTAATCGGTAGGTGTGGACACTAACAGATATCCCTACATCCACCTGGATCTAGAACAAAATAGGACAGGACATGACTCTTTCCCTAAGTTATGACCATTGAATTAGCTAGTAAGGAGGAACAAGTAACATACCTTTGTATCGCTTCCTAGGGTCTCTGTTGCTCCTGCTTCACTCCGGCACTCTCATGAGGTCAAGACCAAGACAACACAAACCAACCAAAGTGAAGATAACAAAATGTATTCAATCATCAACTTATATATATGATCAAGGAATTACATAATAAAGTAAGAATGACTTTATGGGAAAGGGACATGTCGTTGTATCATATTAATCGAAAGTAGAAGATACAACCTAATTGCCTTGATGTCGCAAGCTTATTTTTGGTGACTCTTGGTTCCAACACACACTTGATTGGTCCTTGCATGAAGAAGATCCAATTCCTCTTGATAGACCTACTAGAGTCTCCTAGCTTCTGCTCAAGCTGGGTTCTTCACACAATTACTTCTCCAATTGTTCAATTAATCTTGCTTAACCTTTTCCATGAGAATCCTATCAATATATAGGAGAGGATGAGATGGTTACATAGATGAGAATGATCCCACCAAATCAGGGAAACCAATAAAATGATAACCATTCGAATGCCAACCCATTTTCTAGAAGATTCCCTTCTAGAACCATCGATACTTCATATTTTTTCCAAGCTTGAAAACAAGTTCTGACCCTAAGTATAGAGCACAGTTCAAGAAGTTCGCACCCTAGCTGAAGGTGGCCTACGAGAATGGGTCATTCTCGCACCCTAAGCTATAAGCAGCCTGCAAACTCTCTTTAAAAATATGTTTTCTGGAAGGAGATAAATGCCACTTTTCTCAGGAGAAAGTTCTTGTTAGGAAACTGAGTACACCATTGTCAATACACCATCAAGATGACCAAAATCATGTGTAACATAATTCCCCCCAAAGTATGAGGCCAGAATCAGTGACAGTCGAAATACTTTGTAAACTGCGTGTGCGTGTCGGAAACTAGAAGCGCACCTAATCAGAAACCTGCAAACAATCAAGCATCTACAAAATATCATAATATTTTTGAGGTAGGCATTCCCATACTCAGATCACAAACGGATGACATTATAAACATAGGTCATGGGCACCAATCATACACCATGGATCCATGCCGTCAAAATATCGCATAGCCACCAAGAATACACTGTGGATCCATGCAAGAAAATTCAAATTGAGATGACATAGCCACGAGACATAAAAAGTGGATCTATGTGTCGGCAAATTATACATATTCCATCACAACCTGGACCAAAGAGATGGGACCCAGGGTCTTCAATCTCGTCACCTGAAAGTATGAATATAACCATGTGATTACATGTGTTGAAGTCGAATATGATAGAAACCACTTGATTACCGGTCATTGATGAAACCGTTAACAAGTGCGAGGGAAATTACCATTAATGTCAAATGACTCCCAAGGTACACTAGTACAATCCACCGAATGTGAATAAATGAGTTGAGGTCGAACATCTAATGGAATCTTCCGATCAGGGGTCAATGATGAAAACCCACTGTCAAAAGTGAGGAAACCTACCATTGAGGCATGCAAGTTCCAAGGTACCAAAGGATTTCTAAGTCTTGTTTCCAGAAAATGAGCTGGAGTCGACAGAACAAAACTCGTCACAGAAGGGCCTTGATGTATCCCCCATCAATGACACAAAATGAGTAATAGATTTTGAAGGTGAAACAAAGTATGATGTAAGTTGGACTGGACAAAGGGAAGGCTGACACAGAGAGAATGGAGAACTACAGATGGCCGACTCAATAGAGGTTTCAGATGATCTTCTCTTGAACATATGAATGACACGACCAATGATTTGGCAGCATTGACTCAGAGACGACTCAGGATGTGACCTTTTAGCAAATCAAATGAGAGACAAATGGATTTCCCAAACCAACTTCAAATAATGAATAAGGGGGTGTCATGTTCAAGATCGACACTTACTGCCAATAATATGAATATGAAAACACATCCCTTTCCCAAATTTCCCCCCACCATTTTTGGCGAGTACCTCTTTATTTTTACGCAAGCTTGAGGAGGATAACATATGCTTGTTTATATAAGCTCATCCTTCGGATGATTCCTTCGGAGTATGTTTAACTAACCCTAGGAAGGAGTGGTTCGGTCCCATCATGGGCCTGTCGATGTTTGTTTAACGAGTCCAAAGATAGAAAACTTGAAGGTTTTTCATGATTATAGAGTCTGGAAAAACACTTAAAAGAGAACTCTCTCAGTTCCTTTTTCATAAAATAGTCTGATGAGACCGAAAAAGAGATAAATTATTGCCCAATAGACACTTTCTTCAAATACTTTAACGAGCGTGAAAATAGCAAGGTCGCTCGACAATCTTTTCATGTTTAGAGAGTCTGAAAGGAGCTTAAAGAGGACTCCAGGGGGGTTCCTTTTTCGTATAACCTTGCTGAGCTCGAAAAAGTGATAAAAGTATGCTCAATCGTGTTCTCATGTATTTTCAAGCGTGAGAACGGACAAAGACCAAGTTCAAGGTTTTGTGCAAAAACCATAAAAAACAATTCAAACGTGCGATGAAGTCGTTATGTCTGCAAAAGTCACACTCATAAAGGTATTAGGAATTAGGTTTAATAAATAAAACAATTACAAAAACCCAACAAAAATGGTAAAAGTAAATATAAGTGGGTAAAATTTCTTTTTACCATAGTCATTGTAACTTTGCCAATATTTCAGCCCAAAACCCCCTTTTTGCCCTTGAATTTTGGTGCTCGATTGAGGGAGGTACAAGCATCCATTTGACAAACCGTCTCTGGCAGTGAGGTAAGCTCCTTGTCTTCTATCTTTTCATGGTTCAATTTTTCATTTTCATTGGTAAAATTCATGTTTTTGAGCTTGTTTTAGGGGTTAAATTTGCTCTCAGCCATTCTCACAAGCTAGCCACATGGGACCTGCGAGAATGCATCATTCTCGTAGGTGGCCCCAAAGGCACCTGCGAGAACCTCTCACTGTGCCTAAAGGGAACCTGCGAGAACTGCAAAGTGAAAAATTTCTTTGAAGTTTGCTCAATGAAAAAGATACAAGTCTTGAAGAGAGTTGTGGATCTTCTTCTTATGTTTCTTATGCAGGCATTTGGCTATCACCATGGTTCTGGAATGGCGTGAAAGAGAGCATGAAGAAGATGATGCTATTGTTGGGAATAACCCGCGCACCGTTGCCACTTTGCGAGACTGTGGTCTCCTAAAATTCTTTCATATCCCGGGTATGAGGACCCAAGTCAGGCTATTGGAGTACCTTGTGCATATGTGGGACGTGGACCAACAAGTTTTCCACGTAGGGGTCCACACATTGTCCTTGGATATCGAGGACATTTACTTCTTGACAGGACTGTCATGGTGTGGGTACCATGCAAGATTGATTGGTAGCAGAGGTGGAGGTCTGCCTATGAGTGAATATTGCCGTTTGTACTGTGTTCTAGAGGCAGAAAGGAGCAAGGGAAAAGTGGCCATTTGGGGGGTGCAGAATTTGACCCTTCGCACTATTTTTTTCACCATTGCTCGTATGGCTGGGAGCGCTGCTCCTCACATGGCTCTCTAGAGCTACTTTTAGTATTCCATGGAGTGTACTGAGCCTCAGGTCTTTAAATGGACAAACGTAGTCCTTTGTAGCATGAAGAGGCAGTTGACCAAATGCAGAAGAGGCAACTTGAAACAATTTGGGTACGGGTTTTTGTTGGTGTCCTTATTTCTTGAGAGGGTTCCATTGCTGAGGTTGTAGGTTGAGTGGGGTTTACTGGCTCCAGAAGATCTGAGAATGTTGAGCTGGTGTAACCTCATGGAAAGGCATGTAGCTGGACCAATCATCAAATACAATGATTCCTTCTTTGACGAGTTGCGACCACAGATGTTGATGGTCGATGATTATGCCTATGCCGGTTTGGACTTTTGAGGAGATATGGACTTGGCCCTGCCTGAGGGCACTCAGTGGGGGGATCTCGGTAAGAAGTACACAATTTTTTACTTTTTAAATGTTTTTTGTGAATTTTATCATATGCAAATGTTTTTATGTTTGTCCAAGGTCTAATTACAAAAATTCTTTTTTGATGACACAGACATGGGGCCTTATCGACCTCTGGGTACATCTCCTATTCAAGAATGAGGAGAGGTGGCTCCAGTGCCATGATGGGACGTTGAATATTATGAAGCAGTGGAACAAAAATTAAAGGGTTTGACTACAGACATTCCAGACATGCCTCTTGGAGAGGTTCCACGACGTTATCAACGTCATATGGTGGGAGTGTTAGAGTCCATTGGTCGACTGCTTCGAAAGGTTTCTCGAGAATTTGTGTGTTACCATGAATTTCATCCATGATGTCACTTTGTAGAAGCTATGAGCTTCATATTTTGATATTTTGGTCCTCGAATAGAACTTTTTTGTAAAAAACTTTTTGATCGTTATATATACATACGGATTCTACCAGTTTATCTTATGTTGTGTGATTGATTTATAAGTGACCCAAATGTCTGTCTAATACATAGTTAGCTAATGCATTAGTTAATGTATTTAGAAATCTAGGAATATGTTGATACTCAATATAATCAAAATAACGTTCCAAGACACGAATTCGCAAATACACCCGTAACAAAGTAGGACTTCGAATAGCATAGACATTGCTTAACTGTAGTACTACGAGCTGTGAATCGAGTCGCACAACCAATTGAAGGATACCGAGCAAGATAGCATCAATCAACAATTCAATAGCGATGCTATACTCTGCAATATTGTTGGTCGCACGACCGAGGCACACACCTCGTAAAGTGACAAGTTCGTTTGTAGGGGCATAAATTGCCCATGCAGCAGAAGCAAGGTTCTGAGTACTATAGCTAGTGCCATCAGTGAAGCCAAAGTAGGGTAGCGAAGACTCCGACATCTGAAAATAAAATACAACGTCACATAAGGGCAGAGACCAGATAACGACAAAATCAAACTACAGTAACAAACAAGAAGTATGATACAATAAAAAATACAAGTACTCGTGCACAGGTGATCTTATGCATAGTACTTCTTCAAGTACAACCCATTTCTGGGTTCACTCAAAGGGATACCATCGTAATCTACTAACTCATAAGCTTCTTTTTCCAAAACTCATCTAACGATATAAGGACCTCACCACATGGCTTCAAATTTTCCAGCTCCTAGCATATCTCGATCTTGTTCGTAGAGGAGAACCAGATCTCGTTCGGAGAAAACGTGAGGCTTGACATGTTTGTCGTATTGGGACTTGACATGTTTCTTCTAGGCTTCTATGACTAGGGTAGCATCACATCGATTTTTGTCTAATCACATAAGATACAATAGACGTTCTTCCTGAGCAGAAGTGTTTGGTAGGAGTTCAACAACTAGTTTTAAAGAGGGTATCTCACATTCGATTGCGAGAATGGTTTCCAAACCATAGACTAACCAGAAAGGTGTAAACCTAGTAGCGGACTTAACGGATGTCCTGTAAGCCCACAATGCTGAAAACAACATTGTGTGCCAACTTGTTTTGTGAATCCCTATCATTCGTCGGAGCATAGTTATGAGAACTTTGTTAATTGCTTCGACTTGGCCGTTGTATTGTGGGTAATAGGGCGTTGAGTTTTCATGGCGAAGACCCAACTTTTCAGTGAGTTCATACATCATGAAGTTTCTAAAGTGGCTACCGTGATCAGTGACGATAGCCTAAGGAACACCAAAATGAGCTATGATGTGATTAAAAATGAATAATGTTGTGGTCTTTCCAGTATTGTCAAATGTCGGCATCGCCTCGGCCCATTTCATAAAATAATCTATGGCTACAATAATGTATCCATGCCCCCCAGCTGAGTGGGGGTGACATGTCATGAAATCGATGCCCCATTTCGCAAAGGGACCAACGGAGACCACAAGGTGAAGAGGAGCGGGATGTGACCGTATCTTATGATTATAGGTCTGACAAGCATGGCATTTTTGGATGACGATTATGCAATCGTTAAATAAAGAAGGAAAAAAATACCCTACTCATAACATCTTCTGGAAAATAGCATACCCAGACATATGACCACCATAGGCTTCAGAATGGTAGTCATTTAAGGCTTTCTCGGCTTCGTCGAATGTGAGGCAGCGTCGAAAAACTGAGTCAATCCCACGACGATAAAGAGTATCCCCGAGGATAATATATTGATAGGCTTGGTAGCGTATTCGACGTTGGTCAGTACTGGAAAAATTAGGCCGAAAAGTCTGGGTTTGGAGATATATGATGATATATCCATACCAAATATCATCGGAACTAATGAGGAAAAGGGATTCATCAGGTAATGAATCAGCTGCTACATTTTTTGTTTCAGAGAGAAAACACTAAGGACTTCTTGGACTTGTCTCGTTTGAAATCCAAGTCAAACTCCTGGAGTATAACTATCCATTTGGAGTATTTTCCCCCTAGCAATTGACGTGTGAGAATGTGTTGCATAGGGTTGCGGTTAGAAATCACTGTAGTCTTGTGAGAGAGGATATCATGCCGGAAATGTTGAACTGCTTGGATGGCTTCCAAGGCCAGTTTTTCGACATGTAAATACTTGGTTTTGGTAGGTGTTATATTTTGACTCAAGTAATATATAACATGTTCGTCATGAGAATCATCCTCTTGGACGAGAACCATAGCAATGGTGTAATCTGAGGCTGTGAGGTAGAGGAAATAATCATGACTATAATAGGGGGGGGGGGGGGATAAGCGGAGCACGTGTCAGGGATAGTTTCAAATATTCGAAGGCTTTGTTTGCGATGGTATCCCATATGAACTCAGACCCCTTTTTGAGGAGTCGTGTAAATCCACGAGTTATCTCGGCATAGTTCAGGATGAAACGATGAAGAAAGTTTGTTTTTCCTTGCAAACTTTGTAACTGGCGAAGTGTAGAAGAAGGAGGGAGATTAAGGATCACCTTGACCTTTAAAGGATCTACCCTAATCCCTTGATGCAAAACAATAAAGCCTAGAAGTCGGCCAGATTCCATGTAGAAAATGCACTTGTGAGGATTCAAGCGTATATGGTAAAATCGACAGCGGACGAAAATGGCTCGGAGGTGGATTGGATGATCGACTCGGTGCATGGAATGAGCAGGTAATTCGTCAAGATATGGTTGCACGATGTTCTTTATATCATGGAAGGCATAAGACGTAGCACATTGAAAAATGGCGCCAGTGTTCTTAAGACCGAAACAAAGTTTCCGATAGGTGAAAGTGCCCCAAGGACAAATAAAATCCGTCTTGTGTTGATCCTCGGGAACAATATTGATTTGATTATATCTAGAGAAACCATCCATCAGAGAGAATATTTCACTTCTAGTGCAATCTTTGACAATCTAATCGACGAAGGTGGTAGGAAATCTGTCCTTAGGACAAGCTTTGTTGATATCCCTATAATCAATGCATACGCAGATTGTGCCTTGTTTCTTGTCGATCGGGACAAGAATGGAAACCCAGTCAGTGAGGGCCACCGGGTAACTAAAGCTGGCTTTGAGAAGTTTCTTGACTTCAAGCTTGATAGTAGCCGCTTTACGTGGGTGAACTGGATGAAGGCATTACCGAACAGGTTTAGCGTCTGGGTATGTCTTGATCTCATGTATGACAATGTCGGGGTTGATACCCGGAATTTATTCGTAGCTCCAGGCGAAGACGTCACGAAACTCTTTGAAAAGTGACATGTAAGTGACAATTTCGTCAGGGGAACACGAAGCTCCGATATGCACATTTTCGACAATTCCAGGTTTGATGGATATGTTTAGGGGAATAGTGGGTGAGATATTGCTTAAGTTCCCTTTGGAAAACACATCATGTGTGGACTCAGGAATGGTTTAAATGATGACAACGGTCGACGGGATCAAGATCCATTGGTATCTCTCGATGGTGTGTTGTTCCAGGAAGAGGATGGAATGGTGATGTTCATCGTCCCAAGGAGTGTCTTCCATGAAATACATAATCATCTCGTTCATGGGAAAGATGACGTGGAAAGGATCTGGAGATAATTCACCAAGAGAGGGGGTTGCGGACTGAATGGCCTGATAGGTAGATTCGACTGGACTCAAAGGTATTTCGTCGCCGTAACGAAGATGATCGCCAGGGTCAGGTACCATCCATGGGTCATGAGACGCGGGGGTTCCATGAATCGAGGTGGAGATCATGTTGATTGAAACAACGGATGAGTGTGGAACATCGGGCGATGGAATGGGGAAAATACCCATTAACAAAGAGTCTTTGAGGAGACCTACACCGATGTTCTCATAACCCTGTAGGGTTTTAGTGATGAATGGTATGTTTCCAGTACGTGTGTCTGCGTTAAAGAAGGCTAATTGGTCGATGGTGACTACCTTTCCTTGATGTGGGAAACGTACAACACAAAAAAGAGTCGACACAACTGTGCGCATGGAATCAACCCAGCTACGACCAAGCAGAAGATTGTAATCGAGAGGAGCGTCAAAGACTTCCACTTCGACTTGGATCGTTTTTCCTTCTAGTGTGATTGGCAACGAAGGAAGAACATCGTAGGGCTTAAAAATGGAGCTATTGAAGGCTTTGAGAGTGTTATGGGATTCAGTCAAAGAGGGAGAGTCGATGGATCTCCAACAGGTAACAGACATGACACACGTAGATGCACCCTCGTCGATAACGGTTCTACAAATTTTTTTGTCGGAGACAATCACTTGGATTTGGAATGCGAGTTGAGGGGGTAACCTTGGAATGTGATATTCCAAGTCAAAAATTATTAAATTCGTGTCCGTCGGGTCGATTCTACCAATAGATTTCAACAGTTCCTTTCGTTGTGTGGGACAACTTTGAAGGACTTCGAGGACTGACAACACAGAAGGTGCTTGGGCCAGATCTTCAACAATGTTGTAGTTCTGGGCAGCACGAGCATGAGGATTGAAAACCGATTTCTGAATGACGCCCTTTGGAGGGGGTCGAAGAACTGTGTCAAGGCTCGGTCATTCGAGATGAAGAGGACCATTGGTGGGTGGAATCGTAGGAGAGGGTTGTACCAATGAAGGAGGTAGATCATCAACCTTCTCTTTAGAGGGAGAATAATCTTTGGCTTGAGTGGTGAGTGCAATGTCATTCTTCTTTGAATCGCCAGTACACATCAATACATAGGACGTAGTAGAAGGGGAAGGTTGGTCATTAATGACCAATTAGACCTGTTGTTGAGAGGGGAAGGGTTGGGACAAAATGGTCAGAGTGGGTGGTTTCAGAGCCCCTTTAAGGAACTTAGTAACTTCAACGTGTCGTGGGAAATCCTTCGTGTAGTGATCATCACCATAGATAAGACAAGGGTATCGGAGTTTGTGCTTATCCCTATCGTCAATAGGTGGAGTTTTGGTTCTCTCTGCTTGAGAAGTATTTTTTTCCTCCTTATTCTTAGCCTTTCCCTTTTGAGATTTGTTTTTACCGGCTAGGGTAGATTGAACTGCATTTACCTCAGAAGTCTTGCCAGTGGGAGGGGTAGGAGACGAAGCATTTTGAACATTAGAAGAAGCAGTTTTGGGGTTGGTGCTTGAGGTGGAATGTGGTTGGGCATGGAAAGTGCCAATCACACCGTTGGCTACATGAGAGGCAGCTAGAGTAGTTGAAGTGGCAGAAGTGGAAGGACGAGGTGCATCAGGGAGTAAGTCGTAAAGAGTACACGTTTGTGAGTAAATGAGGTCAAGATATTGAGCACGACTTATGGCTTGTTCTTCTGTGACAACTCCACCCATGGCGATGTTACGAGCGATGTCGTTCACAAATGATTTTGTGAACCACTCTACCACAAACTGATCAAGAAGTTCAAGTTTGATGATATGTCGTCTCCATCACCACTCATGAATGTGATCAGATATATGAGTGGCTTTGGTTTGTTTGAAAGAACTCAAAATTTTGTTCCCCGTTTCATAATGGATTGGTAACTGGTAGTGGGTGAGAAAAGGCTTAGCTAGGGTGTTGAATTCAGTGAAGAAACCTCGTGGTAATTCTATATACCACTTCATGGCAGAACCCATGAGATTTCTTTGAAAAAGATGTAAACGAATAGAGTCATCCATCAAGGAGTTGGATGAGCACCGGAGATGAAAAGTCATGACATGATTGTTCGGGTCCTCTCCCGCTTTGCCATCAAATTTAGGGATGTTCGATGGTATCTTGGCTGGTATAGCAGGCCATTAGGGAGAGTGACGGATTGGATCATTTAAAATCCTTGACAGATCTGGGAGATCCAAAGTGGCCAAGAAGGGTAATTGTCTATTCACATGCGGGTACTGGTGGCTTTGGGGAGGGAGCCCCGTCGACAAACCAGTGGGACCATAAGCAGTCTGCATATAATGCGAAGACCCAGGCAGATTCGGTGGTTGTTGTGGAGGAAAGTAACTCATGGGATTGTATCCTTGAATAGGGACTTGAGTTTGAGCATTCGAGCCCCAAATAGGATTGGACGTACTTGGATATGGTTGGCCTATACTAGGGGGTATAACGGATGTAGGTGGAAACTGTTACCCCCCAGTTGATTGAGGATTATGTTGTATCAGATGCTTCCAATACTGGGCCAAGGATGGAGGTATGTTTTGTCTGTAGGGTGGGGTCGGTGGGGGTTTTCCTCCAATCAGGGGTTGTGTTCCAATTAGGATTTGTGTTCCAAAAGGAATTTTCCCTACAAGGGGGGGTTGAGTCAAACCTCCTTGGTGAAATTGTCCACCAACAAGAATCTGGTAATTTGGTGTGAATGAAGGAATAGTGCCACTAGGATTAGTGCTGCCGATAGAGGAAAAAAAATGTCCTCCGAAAGGGGGTTGAGGAAGTGTCAGAATGAAGCCGGGAGGAGAGTGCCCAAAAGAAGAGGGACCACCAGGAGTTCTGGATGGGGTTTGCGTAGGAGTGGGAATAGAAGCATTCAACACACGGTATCCGGGTGGAAGTGTCGGGGTGACACTGGGTGAGAGCGGTGTGCTGATGGGGGCTTGACTAGCCGCTGTAATCTCGTTGTGAATACTCGTAGTGTCTGTGTAATGGACCATTTCTATAGGGATGGTCAAGATGTGGTCAGCTCGCGGAGCTTCTGTACTAGGAAAATAATAAGAAGTAGTAAAAAGGACTGTGTCTGGGTCAGAGGTTTCGGGGAATGCAGGTGAGACGGTGATTTCAATGCCTGATACTGCACCAAAGAGATCCCGTCTAAAAACACCATTAGACCAAAAAGGATCTTGGCCCTCAGGTCCTAGAAAGGTTCCATTCGGTGATCCAAAAGACAACACAACTAAGTCTCTGGAAGAATTCACTCACATAATACATCTCTCAGAATTGGGGTGAAGTCGAAATTCCTCTCGAGTATTGGTAATTCAGAACCATTCTAGAGAGTCAGTTCTTTCCACTTGTGGAGTGGTGACGTAGGTGAGCTTGTAGGAAGGGCTTGAGAACCTTCCATATTTTCTGGAGGTAAGCCTTGCATTCTATGTGAACGACGTGGAGGGTCTATTGTGAACGATTTACAAACTCACGAAGAAAATCCTATGGTCAACTTGGGTAAACAAACAGCATGCGCTAGTAAACAAAATCTAGGGAACAAAACCAAGCAAACAATACCTTCTAATTCCGAAGTCACTAGTTGGTGATGAAATCCAACGTCGCAACAACGAGACAAGAAGGGGCTGGGCTAGGGTGGAAAAGTTACGTTGACGACTTGCTTAACGGACTTACACCCTGGTGCAATCTCCCACACATAATCGTGGGTATACCCTCCAAGGAGCCTGAGTGAATTTGGTCAACGTCGATTCCAGGTACCGTGAAGACTTGCCCCTTCATAGACACCTTGTGTAAGACCCTAAAAATATAGTCCACTAAGGTTACCACCAACAACAATAAAGCCTGGGGGGACAGTCGACAGTCCGATCCACACGCAAGGGCAGGGTATCTAGCCTGAAATCAACTCGAGAGGCTTCCACTCATCATTGTGGGTATACCTCCAAGTGAATCCCATAATATGTGCAATCTCTACACTAATATCAACAAAGCAGGGTGAGTAACTTTGTCAATATCAATGCGACTTCGTGTTTGACCCTTGTGTGAGAAGGGCTTCCTAGGACAAAATGTTGTAAATGGAATTTGACACTCCTTAACACAAGATGCTATTGTGTGTTTTTTGCTTTGGAGAGTGTATCTCTCTGCCTATTTCAAAGTGCTATCCTAGCTAATTGTTGGTGTAATAAAGTCCTAGAAAAGAGTTACTAGTTAAATTTTAAAATTACGCAATATTATTTAAGGGTTGTTGTTACTCAAAGGAAACGAAGGTGAAACTGATGTTGTGTGAGACTCTGACCCAACAATGCATAGATAGGAATGAAATATATCAATATTCATTCGATGAATCCTATGTATGGGAGGGAAAGAGAAGTTTTCCGGAATAATATTGAACTACAATATGCAATCTCCTTTAAAATGCAATCTCAACGAATCACACAATAATGACAATTCTCTATTTGTTCTTTTTCAACAATTTCAACAATTGATTTTCAATATTTTCAAAACGAAAATGCTTTTAAAAGAAAAATGTTTTTTACTTTTCAAAAAGGATCTACACCAAGGTAGTGGAAGTAAGGAAAACCAATAACTAATGAAAAAACAATAAACAAAACCCAAACCAATCTTTCAATGGAGACAAAAACGACAAGCAGACAAAACTAGTCTTTTCAATTACATGAGAACAATGATCTTCCAAATAATGAGCAAATGAGAAAGACAAAGAATCCCAACTTTCAAACCGATCACCGGCTCCTAACCAAACAAGTACTCAGATTCTAGGATTAGAGAGTATATCCTTGTTAAGAAAAGTCAAGATATGAGAGTTGAATAAAAGATGGACAGGAAGAGCCTTTGATTTCCGAAGACTGATCATGCACAAAATCTGAAATCAAGAAAACATCAACCAGTGGTCCAAGAAGTTCTTTTCAGAAACCTATACTGATCTGGGCATCTGAGCATGCAAAAATCTTGAATCCAAAAATTTTAAAAGAGGGTTTGTAGGCTATCAGTAATACACAGTGCGAGAATGGAGCATTCGTGCAGGCTACCTTTGATCAGGGTGCAAGAACCTCGCACTGGACTTAAAGGCAGAGTGCGAACTCAAGGTGTTCTCACAGACCACTGTGCGGTTTAGTGCGAGAAGGCCTGAAACTAGGCAAAATTTTGGAAAAAGACAAAAATTTTGAAGGGACTTCTAGACCTAGGGAGTCTATCAGGGTGTCCTAAAGACTCAAAGATAGATAGAAATGAAGAAAGGTAAGGCAAGAGAAAATGACCAAGGAAAAACTCCAAAAACCACGAAGAAATGGGTTGCATCCCCAGTGGAATTGCCAATTTTTTTATCGGACTAATCGGTAGGTGCAGACACTAATAGATCTCCCTAGATCCACCTAGATCTAGAACAAAACAGGATAGGACATGAATCTTTCCCTAAGTTATGACCATTGAATTAGCTAGTAAGGAGGAACAAGTAACATACCTTTGTATCGCTTCCTAGGGTCTTTGTTGCTCCCGCTTCGCTCCGGCACTCTCGTGAGGTCAAGACCAAGACAACACAAACCAACCAAAGTGAAGATAGCAAAATGTATTCAATCGCCAACTTGTGTATATGATCAAGGAATTACACAATAAAGTAAGAATGACTTTATGGGAAAGGGACATGTTGTTGTATCATATTAATCGAAAGTAGAAGATACAACCTGATCGCCTTGATGTCGCAAGCTTCCTTTCGGTGACTCTTGGTTCCAACAAACACTTGCTCGGTCCTTGCATGAAGAAGATCCAATTCCTCTTGATAGACCTACTAGAGTCTCCTAGCTTCTGCTCAAGCTGGGTTCTTCACATAATTCCTTCACCAATTCTTCAATTAATCTTGCTTAACCTTTTCCATGAGAATCCTATCAATATATAGGAGAGGATGAGATGGTTACATAGATGAGAATGATCCCACCAAATCAGGGAAACCAGTAAAATGATAACCATTCAAATGCCAACCCATTTTCTAGAAGATTCCCTTCTAGAACCATCGAGACTTCATCTTTTTTCCAATCTTGAAAACAAGTTCGCACCCTAAGTATACGGCACAGTGCGAGAAGTTCGCACCCTAGCTGAAGGTGGCCTGTGAGAATGGGTCATTCTCACACCCTAGGCTATAAGTAGCCTGTGAACTCTCTTTAAAAATATGTTTTCTGGAAGGAGATAAATGCCACTTTTCTCAGGAGAAAGTTCTTATTAGGAGCGTAAGTACACCATTGTCAATACACCATCAAGATGACCAAAATCTTGTGTAACAATGTCCAAAAAATATATGTCAACTTTGAATCCATTATCATTGTTCGAGCCATTTCTTGTATTGTCCTGTTCTTTCTTTCAACAACTCCATTCTGTTGAGGTGTCCTAGTGATGGAGAATTGCCTTTTTATTCCATGATTTCTGCAGTAGTCCATAAATTCCTTTGTGGTGATTTCTCCTCCATTATCCGATCTTAAGCATCTGATTCTTGAATCCATATCATTTTCAACCATTTCCTTGTAGATCTTGAAATTTTGAAAAGGTTCTGATTTGTTCTTGAGAATGCAAAATGCAGTCATTCTTATATAATCATCAACTAATAACATAAAGTATCTCTCACCTTTTAAGCCTTTTGTTGTAGTTGGTCCAACTAGATCAGTATGCACAATTTCCATTGGTTTTTTTGTTGAATATTCCTTTGATTTGAACCTGGTCTTTGTTTTCTTTCCTTGTTGGCAATGTTTGCACAAAGTGTTGGATGGTTTCGTGATCTGGGGAATTTCTCTGACTGCTTCTCTTTTGATGACTTTGAAAAGGTTATCAAAATGTATGTGACCCATTCTTCTGTTCCATAGCCAACTTTCATCTTCCTTTCCTAGACAACACTTTTCATTTCCAATTTCGCTTAACACATATATGTTGCTTGAAGTTCTTGCAACTGTAGCGACCAATTTCCCTGAACTTTCTTTTCTTATCTCACACTTTTGTGAATCGAAAGTAAGTTTATGACCTTGGTCACACATTTGACTCACATTTAAAATATTATGTTTCATATCTTCTACTAGTAGAACATTTTCTGCCTTTTTATTGTTGTTCCCAATTCGAACTATGCCTTTTCCAATGATTTTGGATGAATCATCATTTCCAAAGGAGACTGATCCATCTCTTTCCTTTTGTAATGTAAGAAACTTTTCTCTATCACCTGTCATGTTTTTTTAACATGTACTGTCAACATACCAACCACGTTTTTTCTATTTAGCTTGTAGAGCGACCGTGCATTCTTCATTGCTATACTGATCTTTCTTTCTTATCCATGTAATTTTCTGATGTTCTTGTTTGTGACTCTGTTGAGGTTCTTTAGGAGGGACTGACATTCTGCAATTTTTGGCCATGTGTCCAAAATTGTTACATTTGTAACATTCCACTTAAGTGTTCAAAGATTCAAACCTGTTGTAACTTCTTCTCTGTGTTTCACTATGTCTTCTTGAATAACTCCTTTGTGTATGGATCTCAAATTAGTTATTGTTCCTGTTGTTATCTCTGCAATTTACAGCTTTATGTCCAAAATTATTACATGCATAACATAAACTAAAAAATATAGTTTGATACCTGGTAGTTGAATATCTTATGAAAGGAGTGTTGGCAAATATTTAACAGACAACGCATGCTTGTATACTTGTCATTGATGGCAAGTACAACAGTGAAGATGGCATGAGTACAGAAAGTATGAAATAGATGGGCATTATGAGAAGACGTTGCAGGGAGGATTTATAGGGTTTGGTCATAACGTATTCCATATGCTGTAATGCATCATCCTTTCAACTAATGAAAGCTTTCAAAGCTATTACTGTCGTGTCTGGCGCTCATGGTTGCTGGGTGAAGGGCTTGACCCAACGTTCAATGGTCTCCGATTCAATTTTCAGGAGATCATGCTAGAGTTTCGGGCTGGAATGATGTCTCTGGAGGGACACAAGTTGTGACAGATACTTGGAAAGGACTTGTTCGTGTAGCTAGGGGAGATGAGGGTTTGTTTCACTTTCATTGGCTTAATAGAACAAGTAATGTGGTAGAAGTTGATCAAATTTTATTTCTAGATGAAGCTGTATTTGAAAAGGTCCAGGAAACCCCCGAGCGAGTGTACATTTTGAAATTCAAGGAGGATGATCACAAATTCTTTTTCTGGATGCAGGTTCCCGATGACCGTCAGATCAAGTGTTGATCGGGACTGTTGATCTGGACCGTCGAATCCATTTTGAAGTTTCACGACTCGCGACTTGGAGAGGCAAGAAATATGATGATTGAAATCACGATATGCAAAATTGTGAATTAATCGCAGCCATCAGATCAAGGTGTGATCTGGACTGTCGAATCCATTTCAGAGTTTCTACTATTGCAAGTTGGAGACACCTGGCCACAGGAATGCCGAAATGCCAAAACACGATTTACAGGCAAGGTTAATAAAGTTCATCCAATGGTGCATATAAACTTGAATATGATCGGAGGGCTACAGTTCTCTCTCACAGTTAATTTATCAGTTACGAATCTGTTAGCGAAACGGATTCATGATTCCTGATTGGTTAGCGTTTTAGTTTTCTCAGACAGTTTTTCTTTTGCCTAAGAATATGTGAAGTGTAACTGTTGCGGGGGGTGTGCATAAAATAAAATGATACAGATGGTGCATGGTTGGTCGTTCTGGACGAAAAATGAATTAAACAGTAAGAAAGGGGAAATCACGGGATGTGTAGTGTGAGATCAAAAATATGCGTAGTGTAAGACTGAAAATATGCGCAGTGTGAGACTGAAAATATGTGCAGTGTGAGATAAAACTCAGAGAAGAGTAACAGATGAGGAAAAGACTTGAAGAAGAGTAGAATGACAGAACAAGTTGAAGCAGATAAGAATGATAGAACAAGTTGAAGCAGAGCAGAATGATAGAACAAGTTGAAGCAGAGCAGACATGTAGAACAGACAAAGGAAGAGAATAATTGCAGAACAATTAGAAGAAGACCAGACTTACAAAACAGAGAAGAAGTGGTAAGAATCGATTTATCTGTGTATTTTCTTGTTTAATTAATCATTTATATTCTAGGGTGGTGTTGGCAGCCAATTCAATTTTTTTTATTTCCCTAAAAAGCTGCCTACACATATTGTCTTCTAAACGACAAATCATCGTCGCATTTTGCAACTAGACATTTGTTTCATTTTTTGCGACAATTGCAATTTGGTCTCGATTCAGTTTTCACAACTGACAGTGTGAAAACCCATCCATCGTGTTTGGACTGTCGTAGTCTTTTATTAATTTTCTGAAGGGCACTTTACCATTGGCTTATCACATGACTGCATAGGTTCTTTCAAACTATGTCCCTTGACCAACTCTTACTTTGATTGCACATTTGGATTTACTTGATTAATAAGCCATTGAGAATGTTAATTTATTGGTTACATTTTATTCTATAAGGGTCATGATTGATGTTGGTTTTATGTGATATGATCCTTATTGTTTTGAGCACTTGACTTATCCATTTGTCATAATGTTTTATAAAACATTGATTATATATTATGCTATGAGCACATGATCATATGAGTTTCGATTTCAAGTTGAAAGGCAAACGTTTGAAGTTATGAAATCACGATCGGGTAAACTTTTGGTTTGATAGTCTGAATTTATGCAATGGCACGATTGGATACACATTGGTTAAACGTTTGTTTTGATTTCATGATTAATACAATGGTGGGTTGGTTAACGTTGGGTTTTGCTTTAATGGTTTCAAGTTATGCAATGGCGTATCGATATAATATATGGTATGGCGAGTTGATACATTGTCCACTGCCTAAATTATTCGGTTGGCCAATTCATATGGTTTAAACGACATTATGTGGATGGAACAACACTGTACTGTTTCATTATTATCCTGCATGGCGGTGGTAATCCCACCACCTTCACAAGCATACAATTAATCCTTTCCTCTTTAAGCTGTGCAGCTATTAGCCGTAACCATTTTCATCCCTGTGTATTGTTTTGTTCTATTCAAATCCTACTGTGCACAGAGGCCATAGCTCCTGTCGTAAGGGCCGAGCCTAACGGTTGCCAAGCACTGCTCAAGTTTGATAGCGCTCATAGCGACCTGGAGAAATGTGGATGGCTCCCATTTATAAGAAAATTCGATGGTTATAACACTATCGTGGCTCGACAATTTGCGTTATCATTCGATGGCTGTCAAGCCAAAATTGGGGATGTGCAGTTAGAGATTAATGAGCAATTTCTTAGCTCGGCAACCAGTCTGCCTGCTACGGGACAGAAGTGGTCGAAGAGTTGCAAGGTGGAAGATGTCCCATGGACATTTCTTTTCCAATCCCGAATGGTGAACTCCTGCGACAAAGGTTTGCCTGCGAAAATGTTAAAACCACACTAGCATGACCTACTAATGATAATCAAGCAATTCATTACTTGCGAGGGCAGGTACGGGTTCGTTTTCTTGTTTCACTTTCGTCTATTGATGGTTTTTATATGCTACCACCTCAATATGCCTCACTATCTGCATAGAAGTCTAGCTAAAAGGTATAAACGCAGCCAGGCCGATACCAGTCTCTTCCATTTGGGGTTGATTAAAATGATTATAGCTTATGAGTTGGGGTTACGTCATGACTGTTGGGGTGATTTTGTTAGTTGTAATGGCTTTGAAGACTCAAGACCACCACAGGTTGATAAACCTGTGGTGAGCGAAAGCAAACCTATCCCCCCTGTGCCTTACAGTGTTTTGCTACCCAAACCTCTACCCGACCCACCTACGAACTTGCCCATGTCTATGACCAAACAGGTCGAAATTGTTGAACCCACAGCCAAAGAACCTAAAGCTAAAACTGGTGCTAATTCTAAAGGTAAGAAAAATGCTCGATTGATTTCTCGCATGGCGAGAAATAAATCTAGAACCCCTGCCAATTCTGAACCTATCGTGGTCAGTGAAGATTCTGATTCAGAGATTGAACGTTTTCTCACAAACGAGTATCCTTACTCAGAAGGCTTGTGTGACAAACCTACATATGACTTTGTCAAGAATTTGCCACCTTGTCTGCGGGATGATCCTAATTTTCCTGGCATTGAACTACCTCGTGGAACCCTCAGAGACTCATCGAAACCCTCTTCTGCTCGACCAGCTGTATCACCATGCGAACAGTGTGGTTTATGGTTGGAGAGGTATTACCTAGATGTGTCGATGTTGCAATCCAGAATCCATGCTTTGGAAGACCAAGTGGAAAAACTCACCGGTCACGATGCGAAGGTGAAACCCACTGATAAGAAGCAACGAACAACTGTTTCAATTCTGTTCAAGAATGTCGAGTCAGCCACGACAATTGTCAATTCGAAATTGACATATCCTCAGCAACATCGCTGGTATAATTTTCACCCATTTATATGGCACATTCATAAACTCTGTGTACACGATTGACCTGCTTTGTCACATAAACATGCATTGTTGTATATAACTTGTTTTGGTACATTGAATTTTGTTATTGGATTTGGTTTTGATTCTATTAATCATAATATGGATTTGATTATTTTAAATTAGTTGTGATTGAATGCTCTGTTGCATCTATTATAGGCAAACCGTTTTGCATTTCAAATTTTGAAGCACGATCTATGATGTGATCTGAATTGGTTATGATGCACATATACGATGGTTGTCTGTTGCAATTTTATATGACTTTGATTAGCCGGGATACAATTTGGATCATGTTTAAAAAAGGGGTTTTGTTTTATATTTGCCAAATCGTGAAGTGATACAAATTGTAACTGTCATACAACTCCCAGCCAGTCAATTCCCTATGGTCCGTTGACTAAATCGACCCTGTTCTATTTTGAATTGGAATGACAATGTATTTTCAGTTACGAATAGATTTGCAAAACAAAACGATCATACTCAGGATGATGAATTTGTCTACAATTAACCCAGACCTGATTTTGTTTGATTTCTGTACAGCTTATGGTTATCAATGTTGTTCGACCTTGACTATGTTACACCCATCAATTAAAATCGATGGTGATTTTTGGTCAATACTGTTACACTTGTTTCGTTTTGAGTATATCGTAATAGCCTTACCGTATTTGATTACAACAGAATGAATCTTATGCATAATCTACAGCTTGCCTATCTTTACTATGGATTGAAACAACATGAAATCTGTGTATATTGCTACAGCTGTAACATATATGTTGTGTTCAATTAATATCGATTTTAGTTATGTTGTGGCATATCATATCTTGTATACGATTCTGTTTGATTATGGTTGAGTTGATTATGATTACATCGTATCTCATATCACTTGATTCACTGCTTAATTTCATTTGATGCAAACAGGCCTGTCAAAGTTTGACCATGTTTTATGGTAACTGAAAACAGAGCATTATGTACTCTGTTTTGATTGCATTTATTTTGATATTGTTTAATTAAAAAGATAATTTCACTTGAATTATTAGTAATTCGTTTTGATGATGAAAAGAAAATTAAATTGGATTTGATTTATTTTAAGATTTTATTTGATTGCTATCTGATTCTATATGCTATTTTAGACTAGCTACAGAATCAGATGATTCTGTAGCTAAGTCTGTAGGATCATTTTTTTTGTATTTTGTCACTCAAATATCTTTCTAATTTGATCTTTGTGTTCTATTGTAGGTAAATTCGAATTGCAATTGAGTTTATATGCAGTTGGAGGATATCTCAAGGATTTCACTTGCATTTTTAGTTACTTAGTTTAGGAGATTTTGGGATCTTTTCCTGATTATGTAAAACTGTTTGATAATTATCCACAGGGATGTTTTACCCTGTGGAGAAACCTATATATACTTATAATTTTTGTAATAATGGTCATCCTCATTCGTGGGAGAACAAGGATATGTAATTCTGATACAAACTGGAGCAGAATTGATGTTTTGTCATAGCTTTAGCTTCTCAATATATCAACATTTTGTTTCAAGTTTTGTATATCACTTTGTTTATGGTTTATGATTACTTTAGCTATCTAAATCAAATGAAAATGATATAATTTTAATTACTATTATTCATATCTTGTTTCTTCCAAATAGATTAAAGACATAACAATTATTAATTCGGTTTGTGAATGATAGCTTTGTCTTATTCATAGATTGAATTGTTATATATAAGTGTTCTGCATAATAGGTTTCCCTTATTGCAGAGATTTATCATCAGAAGATTGTTATGATTTTATTTTATGTCTTGTTTGTCCTGTAAAACACTTCAAGGAGCAGCATAGCTGATCGTTTACGAGAAGCTTAAGGACTAAACGGTG
>ML780978.1:228760-244416 GCA_009831015.1 Picea engelmannii | reverse complement strand
GTGGTGCAAGGGAGAACAAGTGTTCTCTGTTATACAGGTTGGAGCCTGTGTAACTGGAAGTTGGTGCTTCCATCCAGTTGGTGCTGGAACATTAAGGGAGTTGGTGCTTCCTTCTAGTGGGTGCTAGAGAAACCAGAGAGTTGTTTCTCTCAAACAAGTTGCATCTTGTAAAATAGAGGTAGCAGCCTCACATTGAGTTGGTGCTCAATTATAGATGATGTACAGAACTTAAAAGACTGTCTATCATTTCGAAGAAGAAGAGGTTTTCTCCCTTTATGGGTTTCCTCATGAAAATCTGTCTCTGTGTATACCTTATGTGTGACTAATGCTCATTACTTTTATTGTCCATATGCTGTATAATGTTGATGATCACTTGAAGAAAGATTAAGAATGTATTAATTGTTAAAATTGTTTAAGCACAATAACAACTGATTCACCCTCCCCCCTCTTAGTTGTCTTAGTAATTTCATCAATTGGTATCAGAGCGGGTTCCTTTTATTCAAAGGTAGATCTGTAAGCTTAAAAATGACAAATCATGAAGGAACTTCAGCATCTAAGCCCCCTCTATTTGATGGAACAAATTTTGCCTTCTGGAAGATTAGAATGAGAACATACTTAATGGCCTTGGGTTCTGATGTGTGGGATGTAGTAGAGACTGGATATACAAAGCCTGTTGTGCTAGCCTCCAAGGACGATAAGTTAGAGTTTAGTTTTAATGATAAGGGAATGAATGCTATCTTGAATGGACTTGCTAAAGCTGAGTTTGTAAAGGTGATGCATCTTGAAACTGCCAAAGCAATGTGGGATAAACTCATTAGCAGTTATGAAGGAAATGAGAAAGTAAAAGATGCCAAACTTCAAACATACAAATTGAAATTTGGACAACTAAAGATGAATGAAGATGAAACAATTAGCAAGTATTTTTGTAATGTCCCCCGCCTCTTAGAGAGGTGATGTGGAGACTCAGTGGCCTGGGCACCCCCACTAGGTCATAGTCTTACACTAAAGGGGGAAGTCAATAAGGCTAAAGTTATATTTTTAAGTTTACTTAAGAAAGGAAAAGGGATTAAGGGTAAAAGATAACTCAATAGAAGAATAGAAGATTAACCTTGGGAGTTAACCTAACTCAACAGAGAATTAGAAGGAAAAAGTATACGTAAGAGGCTGGGGTGCACCTATTAGGCATTATAGCTTTGGATTAGCATTTTCTATTGCTCTTGAGCATTCAGTTTGGGGGTTTTGTTGTACAAACCCTTGTGAGAAACTCAGTGGTGAAATATCCACTCACCTTGTTCCACAGCTTGGTCTTGGGGATGAAAGACTTCTCCACACCATTATAGTCTTAGCCCATTTCCATCTAGCGCTTCAGAAGGTAGCAGGCTATACTATTCTTGTGTTTCCAGCAAGGGTGCACCATCATCTAGAGGGAGGTTCGATCCAGCTTATCCTGAGGGCCTGGGGCCATTCCAACAGTTGGGTTTTGTTTGTAGGGGAAGGACCATTAGTTTGAGGGATTTTCTGGAGGGTTATCATCATTCTACATTTGTCTATAGATTAGGACATCTTGGAGCCATAGGGGACGTTCTGTGATTCAGTAAAACTCAGATCTAGGGAGATCTGCTTGAGATCTGAGTTCGAAGATTCTCCCACGTGGTTCTCATAGCTCGATATATATTCTTGGAGAGTTTCATAGCATTTGCAGGCCTCCTTCATCAGGGCCAAACCAACTAGGGTTTCATTCATCCAGTGGGGCACACCATTCAGTGGAGGAATTCAGATCTACAGGGTTTGAGAGTGGATTTGGTAATTTGGACATCTGGGTTGTCCTTACAGTTGCCTAATCTATCATTTGGCATATTTATCGAGATGATTGGACACTTTTGGTAGTAGGGCCAAATTATTGAGGGCTTCAACATTCTAGCAGGATGTGGCACTTTCTAGCTTCGAGGTTGAGCATTAGTACGGCTCAGATCTACTTGATTCAGTCTTCATTGTATATCCAACCTTTGGAGGTTTATTTTGTATTGTCGGGAGCATTTTGTAGCAGCTCATATCTATTGCTTGTACGACCATCTGAGGTTTATGCCAAATCGGCCATCTATTGTATTGATCTTACATTGCTCATAATAAAAAGGTCAGATCTTTGCTTGTGCTTCTACATCTTGAATATATTGTGATATTCATGTGTTGATGAATCTTGTATGCACTTAATAACTCAATAAATACCTTCACATCGATAGATCATTAGTAGTTAGTGATTCCAAGAAAAGATTTGGCTTGGGATCATTACAGTGGTATTAGAGCTTCGATCCTCCAAACCTATTGAAGGATCGACGCATACAAAGGTACAACAGTATCTTTATGGGTTTGAGGAAGAAACCCAGTAGTGAAACAGAGGCTGAGATGGAGGGATCCGTAGATGACCATGAAGTTGTAGACTTGACTCTCGTAGCAGTGGAATTTAACAAGTTCCATCAATTCGTCAACCACACGGAAAGCAAATTGGTTCGATATTTGGACGAATACCATGAAACCATCAGGAAGGGACAGGCTGAGCTTTCTGAAACATTGAAGAAAGTTGATGAGAACCTGCAGATAATGAACATGAACCAATCCAAGCTAACTGCATTTCTAATGGAAATGGAACATAAGGGGAAAGACCCTAATAATTATGGGCATAAGGAGGCCGGTGGATCCGGTAGGATCCATGAGGAGATCAAACATAATCAGGAGAAAGCTTCCAGATTCGAGGGGAGTTTGGAAGGAGACACGCTCCAGGGTCAAATGGGTAGCAGGATCAATTCGAGGAGATACATACCCACATTCACAGATGAACAACTTGGTCGACATATGAGTGGCAGAGCCAACCCACGACCGTATATGCCCACATTCTTAGATGAGCTAGGGCAGCAGGAATTGGTTGAAGATTTTGTGGGACAATTGGTGAGGAGTACCAATGAATACTACAGTTTGGATATGAAGATCCAAAAACAAATGTCTCTAGACCAATATTGTCAACTCAAGTTCAGAAATCAACCCAGGATGAACAACAAGGGAAATTTTGAGTTTGAACGAAGAGTGGGAAAAATAGAAATTCCATACTTTGATGGTACAGACAAGATGACAGCTCAATCTTGGGTACAAAAGTTGGATACTTACCTGCAACTCAACCCCATGAGAGAGATGGAGGTCATCAAATTTTCCACTATGTACCTGGATGGCAAGGCTCATGACTGGTGGTATCATGGAATCACCACACTCGGCCACAATCAGATTGTATCCTATATAGAGTTCACTCAGAGGTTCATTGATAGATTTGACCAAGGAGATCCTGAGCTACATTTCCGGGAGCTTACCCAACTCAAACAAACAGGTACGGTTGAAGTGTATATTGATGAATTTCAGAGATTGGTAGTTATGGTACAGGATATGTCCCCAACAAGGCTCATGATGCTTTTCACAGAAGGGTTGATGGAACCCTTGAAGGGTTGGGTAAAGGCCTTTAAAACCCACAACCTATAGGAGGCCATTTGGAAGGCAAGGGATTTGGGGCCAACTGCGAAGCCTAGATTCATACCCAGACCACCTCTTAATAGTGGAGGAAGAGATCAAAGACCTCTAATGAATCAGGGGGGATGTGACCCAAAAGGATTTGACAGGGGCTATGGTAGGATAGATGACAATTCCGTAAGGGAACTGAAGAGAAAGAAACTCTGCTTCACTTGCAAAGAACCATGGAATCAGTCACATAAGTGCATGGGACATGGCCAGGTTCACTATATAGAAATTACCTCGGACAATGAAGAGGAGGAAGTGTATGGTCAGATACAAAACATTGAGGCCGAAACTATAGAGACAAGAGAAGAGGAGGTTCCAGAACTTGGCTGTGCGGCTGGAGAGAAGGCTACCTTGGCATCTATCAGTGGGGTACCCAAGTTCAACACCTTCAGGATGAGAGGTGTCTTGTAGGGACAGATAGTCTCGATTCTGATTGATGGAGGAGCTTCCCACAATTTCATTGATGAGGCATTACTAAAGAGGAGGCACATACCTACAGTAGAGTTTGAAGGGTTCAAAGTAGAGGTAGCAGGTGGGAGTACTATGCCCTGTAATAGATACATACCAGGTATGAAACTCATCTTAGGAAAGCATGAGTTAGTTTAGGATGTGTATGTGATGGATCTTCCTGATACCAACATCATCCTAGGGGTGCAATGGCTCATCACTTTAGGTCCCATCACCACCAATTACAAGACCATGGAAATGTCCTTTGTAGAGGAAGGAGGATGAAAGGTTGTGCTCAGAGGCATGACAGGTAATTTTTCCAGAGTAGTCACGGCCAAGAGGATGGAAGCCATCTTCAGAAGAGAAGAAATTGTATACACATCATAATGTAAAGTCTCAACACGAGTGGACAAAAAGGGAAAGGTGCACTATGCTCCGGAGATTAAAAAGATCCTTGACAGGAACCACAAGGTGTTTGGTCCGATTCCTCCGGGTGTGCCACCAGACAGGGGGTTCGAGCACATTATTGAGCTAGAAGTAGGGGCTAAACCAGTTATCACCACACCCTATAGGCATACCAAGAAGTATAAAGACGAGATACAAAAGGCCATCAAAGAGATTCTAGATATGGGACACATCAGGCCGAGTTCAAGCCCGTTCACTTCTTCAGTAGTATTGGTTAAGAAAAAGGATGAAATGATGAGAATGTGCATTGACTTCCAGGCTTTGAATAAAAAGACGATAAAAAATAGGTACCCCATACCCAGGATTGATGAGTTGCTGGATGAGTTTCATTGAGCTATCTATTTCACAAAAAATGATCTCCATTCGGGCTACCATCAAATCAGGATGAGGGAGGAGGACATCTCAAAAACAACCTTTAGGTGTCACTATGGCCATTACGAGTTCTTGGTAATTCCCTTTGGGTTAACCAATGCCCCAACCACATTCCAATCCTGCATGAACCATGTGTTCAACAAATAGCTGAGGAAACACTTGTTGGTATTCTTTGATGACTTACTCATTTACAGAAAAACCTGGGAGGAACACCTTCGACATGTGGACCAAATCCTGTCAATCATGGAAGAACAGTCACTATATGCCAAGGAATCCAAGTGTGAGTTTGGGACGACAGAGGTACTCTACTTGGGACACATCATAGGGGCAAAAGGAGTACAGGTACACCAGGAGAAAATAACAACCATCAGGGAATGGCCTACTCTGAAGACACTCACGGAACTGAGGGGATTCCTGGGCCTATGTACATACTACAGGAAATTTGTTAAAGGGTTCTCTCAACTGTGCGCACCCTTGAATGACCTGACCAAAAATGGGTCCTTCAAATGGAGTGACGAGGCCCAAGCCACGATGGAGAAAATGAAAGAAGTCATGAGTACTTGTCCAGTTCTAGCTCTCCCAGATTTTGGCATACCCTTCACCTTGGAGTGTGATGCATCGGGGGAAGGTATAGGGGCCGTGTTGATGTAGAATAGGCACCCCATTGCCTATGAAAGTCGGAAACTCAGAGGTCCTGAACTACTTTACAACATTTACGACAAATAAATGTTGGCTACCATGCATGCAATAGCCAAATTCAGGCAATATTTGGTAGGTGCAAGGTTTGTGGTCAAATCAAACCATAACAGTATTAAATATCTACTGGAGCAGAAAGATTTGAATGAAAGACAACATAAATGGGTAAGAAAAATACAGGCCTACAACTTCAACATTGAATTTGTCAAGGGGAAGAACAATGTAGTAGCCGATGCATTATCCAGAAGGCCATCCATTTTTGCCATGTCTGGTATGTCAGTTGACTGAAAGGATCACTTGATAGTGGAATATGCAAAGGATCAGTTCACTTGTCAACTATTGGACGGAAAAATACATGACGACAACTTCAGGGTCATAAAGGACCTCATTTATTACAAAGGCTGAATCTTCTTAGTTCCTGGATCAATTCTCAAAGCTAAGATCTTGCATGTGTGTCATAACTCACCAGTAGTAGGACATCAGGGCATCAGTAAGACGTACAGGCAGGTGAGAGAGAGGTTTGCATGGAAAGGCCTCAAGGAGGATGTGATTAAGCATGTCAAAGAGTGCACCACATGCCAAGAAAACAAGGATGAGCACACACACCCTGCAGGACTGTTGCAACCCCTACTCATTCCAGAACACAAGTGGGAAAGTATATCCATGGATTTTGTCACTGGTTTGCCCAGAGCACAGAGGAAGGATTTCATTTTCATTGTGGTGGATAGATTAACGAAGTTTGCACACTTCTTTTTCATAGCCACAAACTTCAGCGCGGCACAGGTGGCCGAATTATTTTTCAGAGTTCAGACTACACGGCCTACCCAAGACCATTATCAGTGACAGGGACAACAGATTCATGAGTACATTTTGGCAAGAGTTGTTCAGATTAGTAGGTATGACATTGACTCCTAGTACTAGTTATCATCCTTAGATGGACGGTCAGACTGAAATAGTCAACAAATGGGTGGAAGGCTACCTCATAAATTACGTAGCAGGACAACAGAAAGCATGGATCAGATGGTTTCACTTGGGAGAATATTGCTACAACACCACCCATCATGTATCCATAGGAATGACACCCTTTAGAGCTTTATATAGCTATGATCCCCTTTCCTTTGTGTAGATTTCCTTTGGGGACATCAGGGCACCCATGGTGTAGGATTGGGTACAACAGAGCCAAGACATTCTCAGGGAATTGAAGGATCATCTACAGAGGGCACAAAACCAGCAGAAGGTCCAAGCAGACAAGCACAGAGTTGACCGGACTTTTGAGGTTGGCGATTTAGTCTACTCGAGGCTGCAACCATATAGGTAGGCTTCCATTAAAAGAAGCGGAGCGGAGAAACTGCAGCCACATTTCTTTGGACCCTAGAGAGTTAACAGGAGGATAGGGGCTATAGCTTACGAGCTGGAGCTTCCACAGGGTAGCAGAATTCACAACGTTTTTCATGTCTCATGCCTTAAGAAATCCCTTGGTCAACACATCAGGCCTATTGAGGTATTACCCCCCATGGATGAGGAGGGAAAACTTGTTTTGATTCTGGAGGAGGTAGTAGAAGTCCGAGAGAAGAGGCTGAAAAACTGAAGCATCAAGGAGTACCTGATCAGGTGGAAGGATTTACCCATTGAGGATGCCACTTGGGAGTAGGAACACATGGTAAGAGAAGCAGGTTTGGAATTTCTTGAGGACAAGCAATTTCAAGCAGGGGAGACTATAATGTCCCCCACCTCTTAGAGAGGTGATGTGGAGACTCAGTGACTTGGGCACCTCCACTAGGTCATAGTATTACATTGAAGGGGGAAGTCAATGAGGCTAAAGTTTTATTTTTAAGTTGACTTAAGAAAGGAAAAGGGATTAAGGGTAAAAGATAACTCAACAGAAGAATAGAAGATTAACCCTGGGAGTTAACCTAACTCAACAGAGATTTAGAAGGAAAAATTATAAGTAAGAGGTTGGGGCGCACCTATTAGGAATTCTGATTTTGGATTAGCATTTTCTATTGCTCTTGAGCATTCAGTTTGGGGGTTTTGTTGTACAAACCCTTGTGAGCAACTCAGTGGTGAAATATCCACTCACCTTGTTTCGTAACTTGGTCTCAGGGATGAAAGACTCCTCCACACCATTCTAGTCTCAGCCCATCTCCATCTAGCGCTTCAGAAGGTAGCAGGCTGTATTGTTCTTGTGTTTCCAGCAAGGGTGCACCATCATCTAGAGGGAGGTTCGATCCAGCTTATCCTGAGGGCCTGGGGCCATTCCGACAGTTGGGTTTTGTTTGTAGGGGTAGGACCATCATTTTGAGGGATTTTCTAGAGGGTTATCATCATTCTACATTTGTCTACAGATCGGGACATCTTGGAGCCATAGGGGACGTCCTGTGATTCAGTAAAACTCAGATCTAGGGAGATCTGCTTGAGATCTGAGTCCGAAACTTCTCCCATGAGGTTCTCATAGCTTGATCTATATTCCTGGAGAGTTTCAGAGCATTTGGAGGCATCCTTTATCAGGGCCGAACCAGCTAGGGTTTCAGTCATCCAGTGGGGCACACCATTTAGTGGAGAAATTCAGATCTACGGGGTTTGAGAGTGGATTTGGGAATTTGGACATTTGGGTTGTCCTTACAGTTGCCCGATCTATCATTTGGCATATTTCTCAGGATGATTGGACACTTTTGGTAGCAGGGCCGAATTATTGAGGGCTTCAACATTCTAGTAGGATGTGGCACTTTCCAGCTTGGAGGTTGAGCATTAGTATGGCTCAGATCTACTTGATTCAATATTCATTGTATATCTAAACTTTGGAGGTTTATTTTGTATTGTCGGGAGCATTTTGTAGAAGCTCATATCTATTGCTTGAACGGCCATTTGAGGTTTATGCCAGATCGAACATCTATTGTATTGATCTTACATTGCTCATAATAAAAAGGTCAGATCTTTGCTTGTGCTTCTACATCTTGAATATATTGTGATCTTCACGTGTTGATGAATCTTGTATGCACATAATAACTCAATAAATACCTTCACATAGATATATCAGTAGTAGTTAGTGATTCCAAGAAAAGATTTGTCTTGGGATCATTACAATTTTTTAAGAGTTGAAGAACTTGTAAATGCCATGAAGGGTATTGGTGAGAAGTTTGATGACTCACTCTTAGTTTAGAATATTTTGAGATCTCTGCCTGATAAATTTAATCCAAAAGTCTCTGCAATAGAAGAATTAAATGATCTCAAAACCCTGTCCATTGATCAACTTCTAGGAACTTTAACTGCATATGAAATGAGAATTAGCAAAGATAAATCCAGTACTAGAGAAGCATCTTTTAAAGCAGACAAGAATACTGATTCATAATTAGATGATATTGAGGCAAAATTTGTAAGAAGGTTAAAGAAAGGATTAGGAAAATATCAAGGGAAGTTTCCCTTCAAATGCTTTAACTATGGTAAGATAGGTCATTTTTCATCTAAGTGTCCCCATCAGAAAAAGGATCAGAACTCTGATGATGAAAAGAAGTACAAATACAAGAAATATAATAAGAAGAAAATTTTGGTTGCAAATAATGACAATTCCTCAGAAGACACCGATAGTGACTCTTCCTGTGAAGATAAGGAAAATGACTTCATGCTTATGGCCAAAGAGGATTGTGATAATAAAAGCATAGATAGTGATGATAATGATGAAGAAGTTGTTTTTGATATGGAAGGAGAACTGATCAGTGCACTGGAAGAAATTGACAGACTCGGAATTAAGAACAGAAAGCAAAAAAAATTGCTAATACAGTTCGAGAAAGAAGAGATAGTAAAAACCATAAAAGAAATGGAGAAGTTTAAAGGATTGTATCACCAAAATATGCCAAGTATTAAATCCTCAGAAGGATTAACCTCCATTCTATATCAACAAAGAACTTCAAAATTGGAAGATGGATTGGGATATGAAGAAGGATCAAGTAGTGATCATCCAAGTAATATAGAATCTATCAAGTTTGTCAAATCCTCAAACATTGACAATAGTCACTCTGCAGAAACAAAGAAGGAAAATCATCCACCAATAAGGAATGAAAGAAAAAGCACGAGAACTGAATTTGCAGAATAGAAAGATTATCGACATGAAAGAAATCAACCTCCTCGAAGAAGACAGATTTTTTCAAGGTACAAAGATATTTTCTATGGTTATTGTTTTTTTTGCTCTAATTTTGGTCACAAAGCTATAAATTGTTCTTTAATATTTAGATATGAACAATCAAGATATTCAATGAATAACTATCTTCCACAACAAAGATTGAGATAGCCAAGCAACAAACAATCACATACTATAAATCATGTGATTATTGGGAGAAGGACACAGGTGAAACACAACAACAATTATGAGAATAACAATCATTATGATCTATTATTCAGTGAACCAGAATATTACAACTGTCATAATTATGGACATAAAGCTGCAGACTGTCGCTTAATAAACTTCAATCCAGACTTGAACCCCACTGCCTAAAATGTCAAGGTTTGGAAGAAGAAAGAAGATGACAAGTGTGGACTAGTATTATCAACCCAAAAACAAAATAATCCCTGGTATATTGATAGTGGATGTTCCAAACATATGACTGGAGACAAAAGTAAGTTTCTAACTTTAATTGAAAACAAATCAGGGAATGTAACTTTTGGAAATGATGCACCAGGAAAAATAAAAGGTAAAGGAATGGTAAGCCTGAGTAATGGCAAAGGAAAAGCTCAATATGTGTTGTTTGTAGATGGTCTGAAACATAATCTACTAAGTGTCAGTCAAGTTTTTGACAAAGGATGTGAAGTTGTTTTTACTTCTAAAGACTCTAAAATAAAGGCTTTGAGTTCAGGACAAATGATTGCAAAAGGGATAAGAACAAAAAATAATGTCTATGTGTTAAAAGAAGAAAAAGAAGAATGTCACTTAATAAAATATGATGAAAGTTGTCTGTGGCATAGGAGACTTGGTCACCTAAATTTTGATCACATAATCAAACTCAGAAACAATGGGGTAGTAAAAGATATTCCGAAGATGTCAAAGCCATATGACTCTATTTGTAAACCCTGACAGATAGGAAAGCTTACTCGCACTCAGTTCAAATCTAAAAACTTTCCTTCAACAGAAAAACCTCTCCAGTTAGTACATATGGATCTATGTGGACCATCGAGGAAAGAAGGTACAGGAAAATAAAATTACTTTATGTTGATTATTGATGACTATTCTAGACTAACTTGGGTTGCCTTTTTGAAAGAAAAATATGAAGCATTTGAAAAATTCAAAGTGTTTAAGGCTTTGAATGAGAATCAAACAGAAAAAAGATTAAAGGCAGTAAGGTCTAATAGAGGAGGAGAGTTTAGTGCAGGTAACTTCAAAGAGTTATTTGATAAACATGGGATCAAAAGAGAGTACACAATTCCAAAGACTCCACAGCAAAATGGAGTTGTTGAGAGGCATAATAGGTCAGTACAACAAATGGCAAGATCAATGATGAATGAAAGGAACATAGCTCAGACATATTGGGTGGAAGAAGTTCATACAACTGTTCATATCCTTAACAAAGATCATCTCAAGCCACACAGTGAATAGACTCCTTATGAACTATGGTTTGGAAGGCCTGCTTCAATCAAGCATTTTAAATTCTTCAGGAGTAAATGTTATATCAAGAACAATGATGAAAATATTGGCAAATATGATGACAGGGTTGATGAAGGTATATTCTTGGGTTATGCTACAAATAGTAAAGGGTACAAATGCTACAATAAGAGACTGCATAAACTAGTTGATTGTATAGACATAAAAGTTGATGAAGAAATCCCGGTCAAGAATGTAAGAAGTGATGAACCAAGAACATAAGATATAGTTGAAGATGAATATGAATAGGTCCAAGGGTCAGAAAGAGAAGAATATGAATCATATGAAGACACGAATACTCCAACTGACACAAATCAACAGAAAGAAGTAAAATCACCTCTCAGAATTGTTAAAAAGAATCATCCTGAAAATCAGATAATTGGAGATATAAATAAAGGAGTTCAGACAAGAAGGAAATTGATTAAAGACTCAGAACATTCTCAGGTTTTTTTTATTATCAATGACTGAACCTAAAATGTTTTATGAAGCCAACAAGCATGATGATTGGATTAGAGCTATGAATGAAGAACTAGATCAGATTGAGAAGAACAATACTTGGGAGCTTGTCCCTAGACCTGAAGATAAAAATATAATAGGATCCAAATGGGTGTTCAAGAATAAAATGAATGAAAAAGGACAAGTTGTTAGAAATAAAGACAAATTGGTCTATAAAGGATATGCACAAGTCGAAGTTCAGGACTTTGATGAAACCTTTGCACCAGTGGAAAGATTGGAAGCCATCAGAATGTTTCTTTCCTATTCATGTCATAAAAAATTTAAATTTTATCAGATGGATGTTAAGTCAACATTTCTTAATGGAAATCTAGAGGAAGAAGTATATATGGAGAAACCTGAAGGATTATCATTGACATATAATCCTAATTATGTTTGTAAGCTGAAGAAGGCCTTATATGGATTAAAACAAGCACCACGAGCTTGGTATTATAGACTGGACAAATTTTTACAAGAAAAAGGGTCCAAGAAAGGTATTGTTGACAATAACCTTTACATTAAGTCTGAAGGTGATAATTTACTAGTTGTTTTGGTTTATGTAGATGATATTATTTTTGGCTGTACGAATGAATCATATGTACAGTGGTTTGCTAACTCTATGCAAACATAATTTGAAATGTCCATGATAGGAGAACTGTCATATTTTCTTGGCTTACAAGTAAAACAAAGTTCTGCAGGAATATTTATTTCTCAAGAAAAATATTTGAAAGAGATGTTGAAGAAATTTCAGATGGAAGATTCCTCTCCATTTAGCACACCTATGGTGGTTGGTTGCAAGCTGAGTAAAGATGATATCTCACCTGGTGTTGATCAAAGGACATATCTCTCTATGATAGGTAGTCTTATGTACATCACAACATCCCATCCTGATATAATGAAAGTTGTTGGAATGGTAGGTCATTATCAGTCTCCTCCTAAACAAAGTCATTTGGTAGCTGTCAAAAGGATATTTAAATACTTGAAGGGAACAATGACTTATGGTCTATGGTATTCCATAAATCAAAATTTCCAGTTAATTGCTTATTCAGATGCAGATTGGGAAAACTTTGTTGATGAGAGAAAAAACACTAGTGGAGGAGCATTCTTTCTGGGCGACTCCTTAGTTTCATGGATTAGTAAAAAGAAAGGATACATTTCATTATCCACTACAGAGGAATAATACATTACTGTTGCTACTTGCTGCACACAAATTTTATGGATGATGCAAACTCTTGCAAATCTGAAGGTAACTTACACTGATCCCATTCCAATTCACTGTGATAACACCAGTGCCATTAGTGTCTCCAAGAATCCTGTTCTTCATTCCAAGACTAAGCATATTCCAATAAAGTACCATTTTCTTAGAGAACAAGTTACAAACAGAGTTGTTCAACTGAATTATATACCTTCTACAAAACATATTGCAGATATATTTACAAAACCATTAGCAACAACCCCTTTTGAATATCTTCGTCAAAAGTTAGGGGTTATAATTTCTTGTGTCTAATCTATTCATCTGGTCAGGGGGAGTACTTATTGAATATCTGGTGTATTTCCAAGATGTTCATAGTTGACAGGGGGAGTATGTTTTGCAACAGATCAAGGGGAGCATGTTTCTTCTTTGACATTGATGTCAAAGGGGGAGAAAAGAGTTCGGGAGGAGAGTCTGAATGCATGTGGGTGCTTGAGTTTCCATCAATGCCAAAGGGGGAGAATGTTGGAAAATATTTAACAGACATTGCATGCTTGTATGCTTGTCATTGATGGAAAGTACAATAGTGAAGATGGCATGAGTACAAAAAGTATGAAATAGATGGGCATTATGAGAAGACGCTGCAGGGAGGATTTGTAGGGTTTGATCATAAAAGATTCCATATGCTATAATGCATCATCCTTTCAACTAATGAAATATTGCAAATCTATTACTATCATGTTCGACGCTCATGGTTGCTGGGTGAAGGGATCAACCCAACGTTTAATGGTCTCCGATTCAATTGTCAAGAGATCATGCTGGAGTTTCGGGCTGGAATGATGTCTCTGGAGGGGACACGAGTTGTGCAAGATACTCGAAAAGGACTTGTTCGTGTAGCTAGGGGAGATGAGGGTTTGTTGCACTTTCAATGGCTTAATCAAACAAGTAATGTGGTAGAAGTTGATCAAATTGTATTTCCAGATGAAGTTATATTTGAAAAGGTCCAGGAAACCCTCGAGTGAGTGTACATTTTGAAATTCAAGGAGGATGATCACAAATTATTTTTCTGTATGCAGGTTCCTGATGACCATCAAATCAAGTGTTGATCTGGACCGTCGACTCCATTTCAGAGTTTCATGACTCATGACTTGGAGAGGCAAGAAATATGAACATTGAAATCGTAATATGAAAAATTGTGATTTAATCGCAGCCATCAGATCAAGGCGTGATTTGGACCGTCGACTCCATTTCGGAGTTTTGCCTATCGCGAGTTGGAGACGCAAGATACATAACTGTCGAAATCGTGATATGCGAAATCGTTATTTATTCACAGCCATCAGATAGAGGTTTGTTCTGGACCGTTGATCTGAGCTCCATCTCGGAGCTTCGCCTATTGCGAGTTGGAGAGGAAAAATACATAACCACCGAAATCGTGATATGTAAAATCGTGATTTATTCATAGCCGTCAGATCAGGGTGTGGTATGGACCATTGATCTAAGCTTCATTTAGAAGTTTCGCCTATCGCGAATTGGAGCAACAAGCAACTCCATCGAAGGAATCGCGAGATGCGAATTCACGATGAGATCTGGACTGTAGATTCATCGAGATCGTGGACCGTTGATCTCAGCTCCATCTCGGGGTTTCAGGGATCGCGACTTGGAGAGTCGAGATGCCTCATCTCCAAACTCACGAAAAGAGAATTCATGAAAAGAACTTTTTTCATAAGTGATTGGTCATGTCCATGGTTATATAGAGGAAGGAGCTAGTGCCAAAAAGCTATGTATCATAGATTCAGAGATAGCGACATGAAGTGTCGAGACACCTGGCCACAGGAATGTTGAAATGTTGAAACTCAATTTAGAGGCAAGGTTAATAAATTTCATCCAACAGTGCAGATAAAATTGAATATGATCGAAGGGACACATTTCTCTCTCATAGTTTATTTATCAGTTATGAATCTGTTAGCAAAACAGATTCATGATTCCTAATCGGTTAGTGTTTTAGTTGCTCGGACGGTTTTTATTTTGCCTAAGAAGATGTGAAGTGTAACTACTGTGGGGGGTGTGCATAAAAGAAAACGATACAGATGGTGTGTGGTTGGTTGTTCTGGATGAAAAATGAATTAAACAGTAAGAAAGGGGAAATCACAAGATGTGCAATGTGAGATAAAAAATATGTGTGGTATAAGACTGAAAATATGCGCAGTGTGAGACAGAAAATATGCACAGTGTGAGATAAAACTCAGAGAAGAGTAACAGATGAGGAAAATACTTGAAGCAGAGCAGAATGACAAAATAAGTTGAAGCAGAGAAGAATGACAGAACAAGTTGAAGCAGAGCATACTTGCAATATAGACAAAGGAAGAGAAGAATTGCAGAACAGCTAGAAGAAGACCAGACTTACAGAATAGAGAAGAAGTGGTAAGAATCGATTTATCTGTATAGTTTCCTTTTAAATTAATCATTTATATTCCAGGGTGGTTGGGAGGTTCTAGGGAGGACTTTTGTCCTCAGAGGTTCAAGTGGGAGCTTGAAAACAGGGAGTTGTAGCTTCCATCTGGTTGCAGCCAGAGAAACCAGAGTGGTGCAAGGGAGAACAAGTGTTCTCTGTTATACAGGTTGGAGCCTGTGTAACTGGAAGTTGGTGCTTCCATCCAGTTGTTGTTGGAACATTAAGGGAGTTGGTGCTTCCTTCTAGTGGGTGCTAGAGAAACCAGAGAGTTGGTGCTCTCAAACAAGTTGTAGCTTGTAAAACAGAGGTAGCAACCTCACATTGAGTTGGTGCTCAATTATAGATGATGTACA
>ML780978.1:213592-226613 GCA_009831015.1 Picea engelmannii | reverse complement strand
GGAAGCACCAACTTCCTTTGTTTTCCAGCTGCAACTAGAAGGAGGCTCCAACCCCCTAGTTTCTCAGGCTACAACTTGAGGGAAGCTCCAACTCCCCAATTCTCTGGCTACAACCAGAAGGAGGCTACAACCCCCAATGTTCTTTGACTACAACCGGAAGGTGGATACAACACATGTCCTTTCACTGTCCTACCACCCTGAAGTAGAAGTAGAATGATGTAACCACTGTCACACTATCATTGTGAGATATACTGCTGTAAAATTGTACCAATAAATCTAAACCATGCATCAACTTGTACATCAACCTGTAATCAACCTGTACCATAAACAAGTGAATCCAACCATGTACCAAGTATGTACCAATAATTTGTCAAATACTCATCAATATGTACCAACATCATCAACTTTACACCTCATGTATGTGTGCCAACTCATCAACTACTTGTCTCAACCATGTACTCAACATGTACCACAACCAAAAGCCCTCATCAATTTCATCATCCAAATTTGATTTCTAGCTCTATAATAGAGCTAGTGTATATGATCACATTCCTTCAAACCTTCCTTAACTTTAAAAACAAGAGACTAGCATTTTCATCAAACGTTTCTTTAGTCTCACATGTCTAGTTTTGGATTAGTCAACAACCCTAACTTGAAGTAATCATAACTTTGAACCTGTAATGTATAAATATTTGAAACTAATACACAATGTTATTCAGTGTGTTTTATGCAATTCCTCCAAGTGTTTCTACTTGGAACCTCTAAGAAAAGGAGTTATAGAAAAAATGGCATACCTTGCTGAATTCTGGCTTATTTTAGAGAGTAACCTTGTAGAGCGTCCCCCGCACAAAATATTTGATGAATTGATCTGAAAATATTAAAAAACATACTACATATTGTCCCCTAAGAAAAAAAAAAATTCTCACTGAAATTTGATCTGTTATGAAGAAGTTATGACGTTTTTACCCAAAACACCTTATTTTGACTAGTTTCAAGACTAACCAGAAACCCTATTTTCCACGGAGTGTAACTCCCAAAATACAACGACCAAAAAACTGAATGTTTTACCACAGATACTTGGATATGTTTTCTCACTTTCATAGAAATTTCATGGTCTGAATCATTATATAAAAAAATTTATAGCGAAAATGGTGAGATGAACTGAAAATAACATACCTTAGAAAGCACCATCAAAATAATTTATCCTTCCTTGCATTTCGGCCTTATTTTCTTCACCTTCACTCAAAATTGTGGTTTAGATATCCTTGGTTACCTCAGACACATATAGATATTCAATATGCTCAAGTGTGATTCAAATGAGATAGACTTGCCTCTTATTTATACTCTCCAAGTAGCTTCCTTAAAAACATCTTCTAGGTCACTTGGCCCACTTTTCTTATTTTAGGGTTGGGTCCACTTCTAATTTCTCCATTAAATTTATTATTGAAATAATTTATTTTGTATTCAATTTGAATTATAATACACTCATCACTTCACTTTATTATTTACCTTTTAAAATCTCTCAAACCACTTTGATTACTTTGACCTTTTGGGGCTTCCAGATGACATATGAGGGTCCTCCAACTTCGTAAGGCCATAACTCTCAAACCGTGAGGAGTTATGTCGTGTTCTACATACCACCATAAATGGCATGACATGTAATATCCATATAGAATATTATTATCATAAAATATATCATAACTCATACTGTTACCCATCAAACAAACTTGGGTCCATTACCCAAACCTGGGGTCTCCAACTTCTCATGGCCATAACTCTCTAACTGTGAGGAATTATGTGATGTTTCACATACCACCGGAAATGACATGAAAAGAACTATCCATCTAGGATATTTTTCATGACAAATTCACTTTCCTTCATCTCATTATTCCACAATTAATCATGGGTTCTCTTACTCCACAAAGCATCTTCCCATGAGGGCTTTCACCATAAGGGGACCACTTTGGAGTTCATCCATATTTACTTCTTATCAACAATGAAAAAACAATAATGATTCATATTTACATCAAACAATATTGGGTCCATTACCCAAACCTTTTTGCTACAGGTATTTCTTCAAGGGTTGACATCAATGGAAACCAACCTTAATCAACAAAATTGTGTAGGCACCATTGTAGGTGAAGAAAAAATATGTTATTTCTCTTCAACAATATGTTGTTTTTGGATAGAAGGTGTTGAGGCTGCAGTGGTTGTAGTGGTATTTTGTGCATCCTTTGAACAGACTATGAAGAGGATGAATTTTGTAGTATGAGAGATTACCTTGCGACACTGTTTTGGTGGAGCAGTAGTCGGAACTACCTCTGGTATCCTATAGAGTTGACTTCCCAGAGTAATAATGAAAATACGGGGTCTAGACACATATACATCATGAAATTTCCACATATATGGTTGGCCCAAAACAACATCACAGACATAAAGAGGGGAAACATCACACACTACCTCATCCTGGAAGGGATGGATGCCATAGGACATGCGACGTTGTTGGCTGACGTGAAGATCTCATCCCTGGTGAAGCCACCCGATGTTGTATGGCTGTGAGTGTGGTGTTGTCGACAACCCCAACTGTTTGATAACCTTAGCTGAGATGAGGTTCTTATGGTTGTCATTATCAACAATGAAATGTAATGGGGTCCCCTTCACCCACATCTGTTAATGGAAGAGGTGCTCCCCCTCTTCAGGACCTATTGGATTTTCTAGATGAATTGTTGTGGTCACAACAGTAGTAGTGGGGTATGCATAATTAAAAACTTGAGTCAATAAATCTAGGTGGCCTAGAAAACATTGAAATGATTAGACCTTGTTGGATTAAATTAATTAATTATAAAGCCAATAAAATTCTAAGCCTAAGTCTAAAACTAAGTCTAAGACTAAATTTAATTAAGGGACTAAATGAATTATGACAGAGGTTAAAATATTGGAGAATAATCAAACTCTAGGAAAAAGGGGAATAAAATCTAAATATTGGATCAAATGCACATGTGTGCATGAAAATAATAAAAGGGATTTTTAAAATAGAAAGAAATAAAATATGAGAGAATAGGTGTACACATATAATAGTATCTAGAGTTAAGCTACCACTAGTCTAACTATAAGAAGACTCCTAATCCAACTCTAACTAAGATCTAATTAGGAGACACTCATTAAATGGGAATTTGGGGAACAAAGGGACAACTAAGAGCGAAAATAGGAACACATTGGGGAATGTGAGGGAAATTTTCTTTTTAAATAAAATAAAAATGCTAATTACTTGTGAAACTTGGGGAGAGTGTGACAAGTGTGGGGTGAATAATCATAATTAATTTAGTCTAAAAAGTTAATTATTTGTGCATGAGGACGTGTGAGTGAGGAAATTTCCATAAAAAAAAATGGTGTATAAGGTAAAGGGGATCACTTATTCTTGGTATGGTTATGTTGCCAAAATGGTTTTGACTTTGTTTTACTTATGAGAGTTGGGATACCAAGTGTGTAGAAAGAGTGGAAGATCTACTTTGTCAGGCAAGCCTTTGATAAATTGTTGTTGGTTTATTGTGGGTGGCCCCTTTGCGGCTCGTGGGGTCAAGGGGGAAGAAGAGTAACCCTAGCATTGGCTAGGAGGTACCGATGAAGTCTTTGTGATTGGAAAGTGGAATAAGGAAGGAGCGCAAGACATTGACGGACTTCCTCAAATTTTCCATCTTCATTGTTCCGGTATTTTATTTCTGGATTATTACATTGTAATAAGAGTAGAATTGTATATATGATTTGATTAAAAATAATTTTAGAACAATTTGTAATTTCTATAATAAATTCACAAGAACTTGGTAAAGCCTTTGTGAAATCTAGAAATTGTTTTACTCTGTTTTGTTGTCATCCTTAGTTCATAACCCAGGATTTATAATTTAATTGTTCCCAGCCAAATTAAATGGAAGAATCAAAATTTGAAGAGTTTCCTTTGAATGCTGCCAAAATTTACTATACAACCTAGAAATCTAAACCTATTTGTATTTATCAATTAGTTTGCAAACTCTTATGTCTAATATTGATCGTTGTAAATGTAGGAAAGTGAAATTTTGAAATTGGTTTTGGTCGTCGGGATTTGGTTGCATCTTTGGCTCTATAGCTAGTTTTAGATTTCAAAAACAAAATTCTAATTGTTAAATGAACGTTGTCAAACTATGTTATAACCTTGAATTTCCAAATTCCTATGATTCGTCGGCTTTTTAAATTGGAAACTTTGTGCTTAGAAATTAATTGAATGTTGCACTTAAATTTTACTTTCCCAAATTACTTTCTCTATTGTGATCGTCTCCGTATTAATTTCCAGACCTTAAATTTATATAATTTGTTGTTCTGTGTCAATTTATCTGCTTGTCCGAGTTAAGAAATTCGTGAGGTCTTTATAAAATCGTTGGAAAGTCCATATTGTTATATTTTTCTTAATAGTTGCATTTTTGTATTTGCTGGAACTATTTTTTGGGGGGGTCGTTGTAAACGAACTTGAAAACCCTAAGAGGAATTGATTGGACTCAGTCAAGTCACTTGTAGCTCGAAAGTGAACTTGATATTCATTGTTAGTTATTTTACAATTCGTAGTTAAGGATTTTACTTGGTTGTTGTAAACCTATGTCAATTTTTCGAGTTCAGAATACATTATAATTGTTGCATAAATATTTTTCTTTACGAAACAAAATTTTCATGGTCATTTTCATATTAAATTTCATTCCTCGTTTTTCTGATGTTTTAATTAACATTGCCAAATTATTGTGTAGTTTTCGATTGCAAATTTTGTTAAAAATTATCAATATTATAGTTGAAACTATATGTGTATGATCATTGTAAACCCTTCACCATGAGACTTCCCTTGAGTAAAGATGCACTGGTAGTTATCCAAATTCGTAATCATTTCAAACTTAATTTCTTGAGTGTGGTTCATTAGTGGAAATATTCTATTAAGTTGGATCTCTCAATTAAATTTTTCCCAATTTTTGAGTTCCATGTTAGTTGTCAAATTGTTTCCAACAACAAATTCAGGAATTTGTTGTTCATTGTCAATTAAATTTTAATTCCTTGAATTTAGAATTATTGAATATCATCGATTTAATACTTAACTAATTGAGTGAATATCACTTAATTGTTTCCAAATCAAATTCTAGTTCTAGAATTTAGGAAAATTGTATGGGTGTTAAGTTATGTGCATTCCTCCTCGGATACGGTCTTATTGGAGAACATGTGTCAAGAGGATCGGACAGGCGACAACCACCATGGAACCAACCATGTGACAAACGCGTACCTCCCTCTCCCGTCCCAGCCATGCATTTAAATCAACCTTGTGTAAACCAGGGCACCATTAATCTCAGTGTGCCCTGCTCTAGCTATATGTCCCTTCGATGGATTAGAGCTATGGAAAATAATTTACTCTGCACATGTGTGTATTCCTCCACCAGTGATTTATGCATTATGAATTGCACCAGGGGAATTTTCATATTCATTCTCCCGTGGCCAAACCCTCGAGTGGATTTCATCCCCCCCAATTGTTCCTTTGCTACCTATCCTTCCCTCATGTGCTTATTAGCCTTCACAGTGTCTTAGATATGCCGAGACAAAGGGGGGAATCCAAGCGCGACTCGACATGGCAGCCCAGTCTACTGCACTTGGCTATCCGCCCCCCGCCTGCACCCTCCCACAACTCTTCACCCTCATCGCCCTTCCTGCCATCCTCCTTGTTGCAGTCTAGCCACAGCTTCAACAACCTCCCACCCCTCTCCTCACATTTTTCATGCAGGATGGAGTGGTTTGATCTCTCTAAAAACTCTTTGGGGTGAAACCCAGGACCACTCTCATATTTGGCCTCAACTTTGCAACCAATTCCAGTCGCTCCTCCCAATTCTCTTGCGAACACGCCATCCCAGTCGCCCCCAACCCAACCACATTGCACCCAAAATCAGAGTGAAGGCTATGAATACAACCATGGAACACAACATGGGCCTCACCCCTTTGCCAAATCTTCATCTAAATTGCAAGAAGGCCTTGCAATTCTGCAAGGGTTGGTCTTTGAGTTACTGTTATTACCGTAAATTGCACCAGACATGCATACCTGGCATCAAGCCATCTAACTTTCTATCTTTTCCAAGCCATCACTGAACAAGCTCTTCTAAAAATCATTGTTTTGAATATGTACGCGTCTTGCACCACTACTTTCTGCGTACACATGCCTACTGCCCCACTACATCCCGCGTACACTCACAAAATATCGCAAAAAATGGAAAATTGCATAGAATACTGGTTTCCGGGGCGTTACATAACCATTTGACTACCCATAACCAGTCACCCCAACCGTTACTATCTCTTTTGTTCTATAAAATAAGGGGTTGGGGTCCCATTGCAAAGAGAAGCACGAGAGCATAGAAACTCTGCCCATTTTTGTATTCCCCCTTTACCCCAATATTCAGCAACCACATTATGAGTTTGAGCCAGAATTCCCTTCTCCATTGCAAGCCCTTGCCATTCCCCTAGAGAGAACTAAATAGGAGAAGGAGATGTGGAAGTAGTTGGTGCATTGTGAAGAGGAGCCCAGGACTGAGTTCGAGGAGCAGTGTCGGTCTCATATAAAGAAGTACTTTTTTTGTCCCGCCAAATGACGTCTTAAACTTATATGATTTGTTTACATTTCTTGTTTATGATGTCTAACCCACTAATCCATATGTAGAATGAATTCTTGTAGTTTCTTGTTTGTCTTTTGGTGAATGCAGGTCAACCTTGGGAGGAGACTTGCAGTCAGGAAACAACTAAGCGCAAAGGGATCGGCACCAGATGCGGAGTTTAAGGTATGCCTACCATATCCCTATACTTTGTCTTTTATGTACGATTGTGGGGTAATGTTGGGATAGTTGATGAAAAGTAGGAGACTTTAGACGGTTAGCTCTGCCTACATTTTAGAACCCTGGTGTAGTCCATAGAGGGGTTTTCCCACTATAGAAGAATTGGAGACCATACTAGGGATACCTCTAGGGTTTTTAGGGGATATTTTTGGGTGCTTTAATTGGTTTAACTGCCTTTTTGAGTTTCTGTAAGTGTCTAAGTCTTTAAGGGATTCTGGTCTTCTATACCAGTATTCCTTGCATTGATAGCTTGACTGCTATTTTCTTTTTTTTAGAAAGTTACAGAGGTGTATGCGGCCTATAGTGGGTCTTCACGCATACATACATGCCCTATATTTAGATAGCCTGCATTCATACACTGGGTGCTGAAGTATCAGTTGCGTTCCTATGTTAGGAAATGTTTTTCTCAAGAAGAGGCAGTCATTCTCTTCCCTGTTTGAAGCCAGACTTCTCAGGGGTTTTCTTGATCTATTCTTGGTCTCTTTTTTTATATTCTTTAAGCCAAGGTTTGACGTCAGTTTGCTTGTCTTTAAAAAAAAAAAAAAAAATCTTGTGTTTCCTAGCCCTTTTTTTTAATTTATTTTTTAGCTTGGGGGACCATGAATTGTGCATTCATCAGTTTCTTTTAGAATCTTTTGTTATTCCTGCTTTGATTGGAAGAAAATATAAAAAATTTATCTTTTTAGGTCTCTTTCTTTCTTGGCATTTGCTTCACATTGGTATTTGAAAAAGAAAAAAAATTAGCATAGCGTTGTGTTTTCTTCTAATTTTAAAAGAATTTCAAAAGAAAATAAGAAAGATAATCATTCTTTTCTAGTGTTCTTATCATTTCTTTTTTCTGCAAGAGTCTTAACATAATTAGTTGCACTACCACACCTTTTGATTAAATCAATCCTTAAAAAGAACGCTAATTAAAATTTATCAGACTTTCACGTTTGTAGGGTCCATCAACTAGATTAGGCTAGAGCCCTAATTTAGGTTGGAGAGGAAACTCTTCAGAGATATAAAAAAACACACGAGTCTATGCTAGGGAGTGTAGAAGTCCAGTGAGGTGGAAACTATCCGGGACCCCCCTCTAACACAGGGGATAAACATGAGGTCGCGTGTGGAAAGATAGCGGAGATAACCCCTCCAAAGTTGGACCAATCGTAGCGGAGGAATGCATATAGAGGACTTTTCTTGGGATTACATTGATTGCATTTTCCACGGAGCTTCGTGGGTCTTGAATCTGTTTGAGTTCCTCAGTCATCTTTCAAAACACTTTCTTTAGATACCCTCTATAGGTTTCAGGCTTGATACCCTGCTCATTGCGGTCCACCCGACTGTCGACTGTACCCGCCTGGTAGTTGTTCACGAGCTAGAAACCTAGTTTCCTATACATCAGGGACTTACATAGGTGACTGAGGGGGTATACCGCGGTACCTAGGACAGACATCAGGCCACACTTTGTAGAGTATACCCAGAGGTTTCTTCCGTATTCGAGTTTAACTTGCACCGGTAATTTTCTCTAGTGTTGGCTGGTGTAACTGTTCTTCCAATTAGTTAGTTGTTTTCATGATTTTCCTTTATGAAATTTTAGTGTGTTCACTGTGTTGCTTAGTTTTCCATAGTGAGTTAGTCAGTCATTTCTTTGGGTCTCTGAACTAGGTTGGTAGACCTCCCACTCTTTCGGTTGTGAGGAATATTTGGTCTTCCACTTAGAAATGTGGAGCCTCCTTTTTATAGGCATTGTTTTGATAACATTGGTTTGCCAGAGTCAATGTGTGAGACTTTTACGAACTTAAATGATCCCGCAAGGGGAGAACCTGTGCATAAGATCTTCATGGCTAAAGTTCTCAATGATGCCAACCCAGGAACCCCTTCACAAGGGAATTCTTGTTCTTTTCCTTTCTTCAGAAACGTTGGTGTCCCTTTGATGGCCACTTTGTACATTCCTGGGTTGAATGTGGGATTACTGGTTTGGTTGGGTACCATTCCAAATGTCTTGAATGCTCTTGATGCTTCTTAGTTAAGTAATTTATGTCATGGGAACAATGTTGACGTTCCTTCATCATCAAACTCTTCTCTTCCTCCTTCTTCTACCTCTGGTGAAAGTACAGTTACTAGTAACCAATAGTCTAAACAAAGTAGAAAGAGGAATAATAAGAAGAAGAAATCACCAACCTCTGCAAGTCATGCTGGGGGCAAGCACCCAACATATGCAAGTCAAGTTGGGGGGGAAAGTCCAGTCACTGCTAGTCATACTGGAAATAGGTCTGTAGCCTCTGTGATTCATGTTATCAACCCATCACCAACCTTTGCAAGTCATGTTGGAGATGTGCAACCAGCCACTGCTAGTCATGCTAGGGGCATTGATTCTGTTGAGAAACCTAGACAGATAGGATGTAAGCCTAAGTTCCATTGTAATATTTTCAAAGGAGATCACCTTACGCATATATTCCTTGGCATTCCAGAGGTACAAAGATTGTGGTCCCTATCTGCAAGATCTTCTTATTTTGAGTCTTATGTGGTTTCCTCTCAACCTATTTAGCCATTGGTTGAGAAAGTGGTCATGTCAATGCAATAATCGACTGATCCCACTCCTCTTTTGGGAGGTGAGGTGCCTATAGACCATGTAGTCTCTCAGCCTATTCAACCATTGGTTGAGAAATTGGTCACGCCGATGCAATCATCGACTAATCTCGCTCCTCTTTTTGGAGGTGAGGTGCCTTTCGACCATGTAGTCTTGTAGACTATTCAACCATTGGTTGAGAAAGTGGTCACATCAACATAGTCTTCAGCTGATCCCACTCTTCTCTTGAAGAGTGTCGAGTCTACCAAAGTGGTCATGCTGATGTAGTCTTTGGCTAATCCCACTCTTCTCTTGGAGAGTGATGTGTCTACCGACTATGTTTTTAGCATTTCTAGTTCAGTACTGTCAGAACAAGGGGGCATTCCGCTCGTTCTGACAACACCCCCTCCAAGCCCTAAGATGGTTTCCTTTGATTGGAATGATCTTGTTGAGCCTCATATTCCTTCTTCTTCACCTTTTCAAATAAGGGTTGAAGTTAATTCAACAAACATTTATCGATGTATTGTGGATGAAGGAGCCTCTTCAAGTATTTTATCCTCCTCGGTTTGAAAAGTCTTAGGATCTCCTGATCTTGTATCTGCTTCGCATGAGCTATTGGATTTTGACATATGTCCTAGTGAATATTTGGGGGTTCTTCCTCAGTTGCCTATCTCATTGGTTGGGAAGATTGTCCTTATTGATGTTATAGTGGTGCAAGGCCCGTTAGATTTTAATATGCTTCTCAGGCATGATTATGTATATGCTATGAATGATGTGGTGTCTACGCTCTTCTGAGTGATGAATTTCCCCCATAATGGAAGCATTGTCACTATCGACCAATTGGTATCTGATAATCACCATCCTAATTCAATGTTAGTTCAGTTGCTCCTTTGTATGTTCCTAGTGTCCATGTAGAATATACCCCGCCATGAGTTAATTATGTGGTGTCTTATCCTCAATGTTCAATTACTTCTGAGTAGGAACCTATGGAATCACACTTTCCTTCTCAGGACTTGGTCTCAACAATTGATCCATTGGTTTATCCAATAGGGGCATAGGATCCCTTGCTTCCCGCTCTTGTTCCAAGTGATATTGAGTCTCCTTCTGAGTCTAATCTCATTTTTTGTATATCCTCAAGCCCTCGTGCTTATGATTCTTTGTTGATAGACTCTTCCAGTCCTGGCCAGAGCCTCCATCATCATATGGAGTGTGGTCAGTTTACTTCACCCTTTGAGACTGTCGACCCTCGTTTGTGTGATTTCTCGTATTTTGAATTGCCTTCAGATGAGGCTATCCTTGAAGCCATGACTATAGTTTCTATACTGTGGGAGGACTTACTCCATGGTTTGTGTTTTCTTCCCTCTTGGGAGACTTTCCAAGTTGAATATCGAAGAGACTCTTGGTTTGAGCCTAGAAGTGGGCTCTACCTGAACTAGTTTCATGCATGAGTCATATCCCCCTCGGGTCTTCTTTTAGGACCCTCTAAACATGAAAATATTATCGAGCGATCTTGTTTCCCTTCATGCTCGCTAAAATTAAATTTGAAGGCATGTCTGTCTAGCGGTAGTTTACCCCTTTTTCGGTCCGGATGGTCAAAAGTATGAACAAAGTTATACTCCAGGAGCCTCGGTTCTCTAGAAGAGAGTCATCAAGTATAAATTTAACCCTTTTTCGGGCCTGAGGGACTAAATTTATGAAAAAGGAACCCTCATGGAGTCCATAGTTAATCTCTTTTCAGACTCCCTAAAATTGAAAAGATGGTTGAGTGACCTTGTTTCTTCACACTCATTAAATTGGTCCAGAAGAACATCCCTTACGGAGTCCATAGTCAAGATTTTTTCAGACTCCTTAAATATGAAAATATTGTCGAGTGATATTGTCTTTGTCACACTCATTAAAATAATTTTTAATAGATGTTTGTTCGGTGCTAGTTTACCCCTTTTTGGAACCGACTAGACTACCTTCAAAAAAGGTACCTCAATGGAGTCTCCTTTTACGCTTTTTCAGACTCTATAAAAATGAAAAAAACATCAAGCTTACCTTCTATGGTCTCATTAAAATTACATCGAAGGACGTTATCATTGTGTCTTATCGATCACATCTACATTCCTGCGTCTTTGGCCTAATGTCGATTCCATGTTTCTCTCAACTGAACCATCTGAAGAATGCCTTATACGCAAGCCTTGTAGCATGTTTCCTCTGCGTCTTCACACCTTGACCCATGGAGGATTTTTTCCGAGTGTCCCTTTCCTTCATATGTTCCCTGGCTCTGAGCATAAATGTGTTCCTTGCACTTGGAACTAGTATGTCCGCGACACCTGTTCCTCCGATGTAACGTAGCATTCTTTCATTCTTTTTCAAACTTTCCAAGATTATTGAAAAAGACAAAAAAATCAAATATACCCCAAAAAGAGGAAGGGAAAAGTATTTTCTTTTTGTTGACAACACAATGAGTCGCCCATGGACAAATCACATCCTTCTGTTTGTTCGCCAAGCCCTGGGATTCAATATGACCTTAGGAAGTTGTTCTCGCTACATAGGGTTGTGTCCTCCCCTATTTGGTTACCCTTCCAAACATATGGAGAGTTCACATTGCCTCTTGCATCGTGAACTTATGTCAATTCCATGTTGCCTGAGTCTCATCTTTTTTTGTGCTTTTGTCCAAGGGAAGTCTTACTAAACTTGAGTCAGCCCTTCTATAGTTTTTCTCTTGTGACTCCTCATGCCTGACCACCCCAAAAGACTAATCAATTCCTTGTTCAAAATCAATGAAGTTCTCTGCACTGATCACCAAGATCCTCTTGTATGTTCCTGACAAGTCATCAAAGACCTCTGGGTAGTGAATTTATACACTAATATTACACTCCTACCCGAGTTTTGAATATTTTGAAGTTGTTGCTCGAGCTCAGAAGACCTCATCTCCAGCCATCAGGCATCATTGGCTTCTTGAAGATGGATACCATACATGTATATCTTTTGATTTTGAGATGTAGGTCCGTTTTGTACTTCTTATGGCTACACTTTATATAGTTATATGACATGGATATGCAGTGTATTTGATTGGAAACTATGATTTTATTTCATCTCGAGCATGGGTATGCCCGCCTCGGTGAGACAAATTGTTATTTTTGCAGATGGTACCTTCTGAACTCTGGTTCCTGGGCTCACTCTCTTCGTACATCGGTGAATATTTGTAATTTATTTTGGCCATCAGATGCTCTTCTGACCTCACACATTAGGGGGCATATGTTATAACCCTAAATTGCACTAGACATGCATACCTAACATCAAGCCATCTAACTTGTTATCTTTACCAATCCATCACCGAACAAGATCTTCTAAAAATCATTGTTTTGAATATGTACGCACCCTACACCACTACTGCCCATGTACACATGCCTGCTGCCCCACTACAACCCGCGTACACTCACAAAATATCACGAAAAATGAAAAATTGTTAAGCCCTAATGTTGGCTCATTACCCCTTAATTGGGGCATATTATATTAGTAATGTTATTTTATTTATGTCGGCTTTAGGCCATTAGTTGTAATTATACCTCCTAGTCTCCTATATATACCAAGGAGACATTTT
>ML780978.1:171744-208806 GCA_009831015.1 Picea engelmannii | reverse complement strand
TTTTAAGACTACAACCATACAAACAGATGTCCCTCAAGCAAGCCAAGAAGGATAATAAATTATCACCAAAGTACTATGGACCTTATAAGGTGTTGCAAAAGATTGGTACTATGGAATACAAATTGGAGTTGCCTGCATATTCATGAGTACACCCAGTTTTCCATGTTTCATGCTTAAAGAAGGTTATAGGTGACAAGATCCCAGTTAGGTTAATGGAGTTGCCTACATTTTAGAACCCTAGTGTAGTCTGTAGAGGGGTTTTCCCACTATAAAAGTTATGACACGACCTAGACAACCTATGATTTCGAATGGAGATCCTGGATGGGAAGGAAACAAAATTCCTGCAAATTCTCTCAACATTGCAGGGAGTTCACCACCCTTCATCATGAGAAGCAAATGCAACCGAGGTTGAGCCACCGTTTATGGCACCATCTCCGCATGGGAATATGGAGGAAGAAGAGACACCAGTCGAGGAGGAAGAAACACCACTTGGGGACCCAACGCCCAGATCTACCTCCCTATACATGTGGCCACACTATAAGCCTACCACCTGATTTGCACAGATGTCTCTTTTCCTAGTTAGCAGGGTGTCTAACTTATATTTTGCCACATAGGCCCTATATTCATATTTTTTCTATTTCAACTTATGTCAATGTTAGAAGAAAGAACAATCTGGTCACCCACAGGGGGTTGTATTTTTGTTTTTAGACACTATAATTTTTATGACTGGTAATTTAAGACTTGATCTCTTGACTTGTTCGGCTTGCTAAACTGGTTTCCCCTTGGGGAAGTTCAGTGTTTATAGTCTGGAACAAAACGATGATACTGTAATTTTTGTTTTTTGAAGGATTTTTATACAATCTTACTTACAAAAAAAATAAGTTATGTGCATATCAGTGATTTAGAGAATGTGCAAGATCATTGTCTATTTGTTTACAGGTTTGAGATTGAGTTTCCTTGGAATACCATACAATTGTTGTATTTATGGAGAATTAGAGTTTGTGTAATCTCTTCCTTGGAATTTATTTTTTCCAAATTTTTCTATTTTATAGAGTTGTTGTAGTTAAAAATTGAATTGCTTCTTGAGTTTGAACTTCTTTGGGTTTTTGCAAAGTAAATTGAAAATTTGGACTTAGTTCATTATACGATCATTGCAAAAGTAATTTTACAATTCAATTTTATTAGGCAATATAATCATTGTTGAAATGGTTGTGATTTTGAAGCCAAGATTTAATGTCGCTGTCAAATTTATTGTCGGATCATGGATTGAAAATGGATTGGGGTGTTGCCAAATCATTTGGTAACTCTAGTAATCAAAATCGTAGGGTCACTGCCAATTAACCTTGCAACCAGGGTCTTTAAAACTTACATGGTTGCAGTCAATGGTTATACCAAGATGGAATCGATTTAGGATTTGGTACAATGTTTTAGTTTAAAAATATTTAGTAAGAAACTATAGCTTTGTATTAGGAACTTATGTATTAAAATGCTTAGAGTGTATCCATTTTGGAATTAGTTTTATTAATACTCTTAGTGATAAGTATTGATGATCCTTTATAAGGAATATTGAAGGTGACTATAAAACTAATAATAAATAAAGTGATACTCTTTTAGGAATCATATTCAAGAGTTAAATATATTTTCAACTTAGGATATCCTTAAAATATAGTTAAAGGGATAATATCTTAGGATACTCTTAAAAGAAATGAAGTTATATCTTTAAGGTTACATTTTAGAGTGAGACTTAGAGATTAGATATTCATGTTCGGTATGCATGTAAGGTTTGCTTTTATATTTTCATAATCACGTCTCAATTTTTACCATTTAAGAAATGTTGTTGACTTTTGTGTTTGGAGTTATGAATTAAATAAAATTGTGAGTTTAAATTGAAAAGAAATTGAGAATTTTTTTATGGTATTATTATGTATATTGTATGAAAGGTTTAGTATCTTTTATCTAGATAAATTATCTGTGGATTTATTGCATACGTATTAATGAAATTTTTTTCATGCTTCACAATAAATGTTATAAGATGTTCTTACTCAATATACATGAATATTTCTTAATTGATTGTTAATTGTAGTAGACTATACTTTATGCTTTAATAAATTAAGATGATTAGTGTTGTTGATTATTCATGAATTTTGGAATAAGATGGTGGTTAGGGGATCTAGATATCTCCTTGTTCCTCAGAATAATCGCCAGTCCTAAGACCTTAAATGGTCAAAATCAATTGTATGAATCATGGACTTGAGCGTTGATTATGTGTCTTGGAGGTCCTAACCTTACAGGATAGGTTGGGTGGTTAGATATCTTTCTTATCTATTGTGATATGGTCGATCTTGAATAATAGTGATGTTGTATTCAGATTTTTGTTGTGTAGTGATGAGATTAGTTTTTAATGTATGCCATTGTCGCATATCACTTGTCCTAAATGATGTTCAAAAAAAAATTACCACTACTATACTCACTTATTTTGATGTCTTAACGGAGGGGACATTACAGGCATTTATCAAACCAAATGGTAATACTGTAAATTTGTAATGTACAAATATTGTTTTAAACATTGTCTTAGAAATGTCTTCCTCTTTGATTCGCAATTGATGATATCCCAACCTCAAATCAATCTTTGATAACATTGTCTCCCTTCTCATTTGATAAAATAAGTCATCAATTCTCGGTAACAGGTATTGATTCTTGACCATAGATTTATTTAATTGACAGTAGTGAATGCAAATCCTCCACGATATGTCCTTATTTCTTAAAAACAAATATTGGTGCTTCCCACAGTGATAAACTTGGACGTATGAGTCTCAAATCTAATAAATCCTTCAATTGCATCTTTAACTCTTGCAATTCAGGTGTCGACATCCGATATGGTGTTCTTGCAATTGGTTATGTTCCAGGTTTTAAATCTATATTAAATTCCAATTCTCTTTTCGGCGGTAAACCCGATAATTCATCAGGAAAAAGGTCATCAAACTTTGATACTACTGGGAAGTCTTCCAATATTTCCATGTCACCATTTTCATTAAGAGATAAAATTGCATACATCTTACATCCTTGGTGCATGTTTTTCTTCAATTGTAGGGAGGTAATAAATATTAGCGACACTCCTTGGTTTCTTCCTACAATTACTCTATTATGTCCCAAATCATCAATTAGGCTTAATATTTTCGTCTTACTGTTAAGTATCGCATTGTGTGATTCTAAAAATCCATTCCAATCACAATGTCATAGGATCCTAAGGTTGTGACAAAAACGGTTACATTTACGATAAATTCACCCAAATTAATGTTACAATGATTAACCTTTCCTCCAAATTTTTTCTTGGCTCATGATGCTAATTCTACATATCTAAACTCATGTTGTTCGACTACCTTCACCTTAATTATTTTGAGCACAACACTAGATATAAAACTTTCAGTAGCTCTTGGATCTATCAAAATACTAAACTAATGATATTTTATCATACCTAAAGTCTCGAGCATTGTAGAATAATGCTCATCTTGGCGATTATTCACTGTTGCATGAATCCTATGGGCCTTTCCCAGATCTCCTGCTGTCATTTGTCCTGTTGATCCAGTAGCTCTCTCCTTCTTGATAGGAAAATATCTCTGATAGTGGGGCTCTCCACAAGTCCACCATCCATTCTTAGGGTCGGTACTCCTAGTTCCAGAGGAAGAATATGATATTCTAGGGTTCTAAGGTCCTAATATGCTATGTGGAACATATCTATATTGTTTTTTCTATTGAGGATGATGTGGTTGTTGTGGCTGTGGTTCTCTATACATAGTCTTCTTATTGGTAGCTTATTTGTGTTGTGTAGAAAACACAGGTCCTATGGGTGTATCACGGTGCCCAGAAGTATATATGATGGGTGTTTGTGTATGCGGCGCTCTATGTCAAGTCTGTCATGTCTGCATGGAAGGATTCCTACCCTGACCTCCATTGTTTAGTTCCTCTTTAGGAATTAAATCTTTCTATAATGCATCGTGTGAAGTCTGAGGAATTAGAATCCTCACCTTAGCACGAATGTTGTAGTTGAGACCAAAAATAAACTTATTCACCTTTACCTTTTCAGTGTTCAGGTGTGTAGCATATCTGAGAAATTATATAAACCTAGCCTCATACTCAGGTACCGTATGACTACCCTATCATGAAGCATTGAATTCATTAAGTTGGTGCTCAATGAATTCATCATATAGATACCTCTCTCAGAATCACTCCTTGAACAATTCCCAAAACATGTCTTCAATGTCCATATTCAGTTGTGGTAAGAGTGTATTGCACCAAGGATTGCACTCCCTTTCAATTGAAATACTTCCATGCAGACCTTCATGTTGGAGGTAAAATCGTGCAATGAAAAACAAATTTCCATATTCTCCAAGCATGCCTTGGTGGCTAAATCGTCCATGGAACCCCAAAACACGAAAAATTTCACTTTCTCGAGTTCTCTATGATAACTAATACTAGCTACAGGAGGGCATTTAAAACCCTCATTAGTTGTAGATCATTTTCCCTCATCTCAATCAAGGTGATTTATCAACATCTCTGACATCCTTTGAAAATACCTCATCATACCCATGACATCGTCCACTAAAACATGCTCCTGCTTGGTAGTATGCTATTCTCCCTATGGAGCAGATCCATTGAGTGTGAGTGTACTTGGAGGAGGAATACCTCTTCCTACCGCACCCCGATGTCTTCTCATTATTGTTCCTCTAACCATGATACATGCATAAAACAATTTCAATTTATATTAGTAATTGCATTTTTAATTAAAATTTTGTATTAGAAGTTGTAACAAGTCTAGTGTCGCAGGGTAGAACCTTGCTTTGATACCATATGTAATAGACTTCTTGATATACTCAATAAAGGTTAGCAAAAGAGAAATAAAGTATAAACATTAACTACGATAATCAAAGGGTAATTTTTTTTTTGTACCTAATTGGTCAAGATAAAACCATTACAAATAGAGAGAAATTCAGTTGACAACCATTAGTTAACTTAAATATACACGCAAGTAAATCAACTCCAAAATTTATTTATGAAGAGAAGTGTAATTAAATTTTCACTAGTGATGATATGATGTGTGATCTACACTCAGAACCCACTAATTTGTCGCCAAGTGTTAAAGCCTAACAGTTGTAAACTATGAGTTAACTTCTACGCTAAGATGAAATATATGATTTGATTTAAATTGTATGATATATATAATTTGATATGATTTCTTCTATGCTACGCTCATAGTTGACACTATGTAGGGAGAGGAGATATGTAATATTTTCAGTGTCAAGGTGACAAGTCAAGAGAACCTAGCAACTCGACATGCGTAAATCTTGAGATATGACTATAAGTTATAAATACAGGTTGTAGATTAGGAACGTGGCCCTACAGAAGGAAACAACGATGACCTCACAGACTCGCAAAATGGATTAACTATAACGAATTAACGGGTGAAAAAAATAAATTTTCACAGGAAACCAAAACACTATGCATTGAAAGTGAAACTACTCTTGTTGATGAGATGCACAATGATCCACATGGAAGATAGCTCGGCCCCCTTCTCACAAAATTCCAGATTCCTAGAGGAAAGGCTTTGGTGCAACATCAATAGGTTCAGGGACTGCTCATGATGAACCATGTCTTACTACTCTGAAGTTACTTTACGATTAACTTCATCTCTCTATGAACTACAACATCTAAGTCAATAACTACTAAATTCAGACTAAACAATATCACCAACTGATCCGACTTATTTTCGAAAAAAAATGAAAGCAAAGTATTTATAATGAAGTACTCATGAAAATTTCTAGAAACATAGAAATACAACAATACTTGATTTCTATTAATGAAAGAATTATGGTAGATTTAGAAAGACTTGTTAGAACAATGGTATATTTATATATGAGAATAGATGTGAAGGCTACGCTCCTTCGCCAGAAGATCATTACAATGAGTCTATGAAGGCACTTTTATGATAAACATGAATCCCAAAACCCTAGACATCCAAAAACCTAACCCTAGGAGATGAAATGCCAAAAGTCATGTGGGCTCCGTTTGGGTAAGTTAGTACATTATCTTCTTGGGGTCGTAAATTTTGTGTATGATCTTCATTTTAGGCATGTGATAGCCCGTTTGAAAGGTATTTTTGAGAACTATGAATTACATCATCAAAATATGACTCCATCTACATTTTGACTGTGGCAAGCCAAAAATACACTGTGTTTTTACCCTGGAAGTACACCAAGATGTGTTGACATGAAAACATACAAAATAAGCCAGCTAGATTAGGTGCGAGGCCACCAGTATCCACCTGGAATATGTGTAGGGATTTAGAAAGCCCCAGAACTGTAGAACCCACAATTACAAACAAGTACATAAGAACGTCTTAAACTGAAAATTGACAAGAGGAGCCAGTTGGAACAGGTGGGTGGCCACCAATATCCACCTGGATCAATCCCCCCACTTAGGAATAAATGGTCTCCATTACGTTGAGTGCCCAGGGAAGAGGGGAAATCATTTTATGAATCTTAATATTGGTGAGATTCATGTTTTTTTGGAGAATTTTTTCTTCTTGGCTTATGGAAGACTGTCACAAACTTGTTGTTGGAGGGGTTGAATCTATTCCACCAACCTGTTGTCTCTGGTTTTGATGGGGCATTGTGTAGGCACCATTGTAGGTGAAGAAACAATATCTTATTTATCTTTGACAATATGTTGTTGTTGGATAGAAGGTGTTGAGGTTGCATTGGTTGTAGTGGTCTTTTGTGCATCCTTTGAACAAAATATGAAGAGGATGAATTTTGTAGTATAAGAGATTACCTTGCGACACTATTTTGGTGGAGCAATATTCATAACTACCTCTGTTATCCTATAGAGTTGACCTCCCAGAGTAATAATGGAAATACGGGGTCTAGACTCATAGAAATCATGATGTTTCCACATATATGGTTTTCCCAAACAAAATCACAAACATCAAGAGGGGACACATCACAGACTACCTCATCCTTGAAGGGATGGATGTCATAGGACATGCAATGTTGTTGGTTGACGTGAAGATCTCATCCCTAGTGAAGCCACCCAATGTTGTATGGATGTGAGTGTGGTGTTGTTGACAACCCCAACTGTTTTATGACCTTATCTGAGATGAGATTATTTTGGATGTCGTTATCAGTAATGAAATGCAATGGGGTCCCATTCACCCACATCTGTGAATGGAAGAGGCGCTCCCCCTATTCAGTATCTACTAGTTCTTCTAGATGAATTGTTGTGGTCGCAACAATAGAAGCGGGTTTTGTGTTGATGATATGTATGTTTTCAATATTTTTTGGATCGGATTCTGAATCAGGATTCATCTTTGTGTATTTCACCTCGGTCAACAATGACTGTTTCGAGCAACATTCATCGGTGTTGTGCTAGGGGATTTTGTGGAAGTCAAACCACTTCCCAATGTCATTATTCATCTTTACTTTACCCTTTTTTTCTTGTGTCTTGCACTGGTTGTCTAGAGGACGTTGGTTAGGGTCATATTTACTATGCTTTGGTTGTTGCATATTTGCAGACCCAAATTCCCATTTGTTCTAATGCCTAAATTTCTACTCAATTTTCACAGCATATCGATAGGAAACTATTGGCCCTCGACCAAGTTTTGGAGAACCTTGGTTGTGTTTGACCATTTTTGGGACTTCGACAGGCTGGTCAAAGACGAAGCGCCAAGCGAAGCGGAGATTGCAGGATCTCACCCCCTTTTGTAGGATTTTTGGGTTTAGGGTTTATGTAACGGGTATGGGATGTTGACCCATGGGTCTTACCTATTTTTAGGCCCCTTTTGTAATGTATAAATAAGTATCTAGGCGATGTAAGATGAATTTAGGTGCTAAGTCAGTTGTAAGCCAATGAGCCAAGTGCAAATAGTTGTAAATGATTTGTGCATACTATGTGTTGAGAACTTGTAGAGCTAAGTGCAAGTAAGAATGCTCTGTTTTGTGCCAAAATCAGGGAAGGAGGATCTGGTGAGGTGCACGCAGATATCCTATCCTATGCAGAGTTGGTTTTGTGGATCTGTGCATTGAAAGAAGATAATAAAGAGAAGAATATTTGGTGGACGTAGCCCTACGCTGGGGGTGAACCACGTATATCCTATGTTGTGATTTCTTTGTGTCATTGATGTGATTTATGCTTAGTATTGAATCTTTATGTATGTTATATGCATCTAATATAGTATCTTAGTGCTCAATAACTTGGATGAATGCTATATATGTTGATGTTATGTGCTAAATGGTCAGATATTATTAGATCTTGTTGAATATTGTGTTGTTTTGTAATTAGGGTTTTACCTACGATGTGAATAAAGGGTTAAAGACTAATGAATGTTAACTGCTAAGCACTCTGTTAAGTATTATGATCACAGATTTTTGTCCCAGCTAGGTTGTAGACACTTGAGTCCTACAACCCCCCTACCTCTACCTTAGGTGATATTTCATCCGCTTCGCAGGTGTTGTCGAAAGGGTCAGTATTTAGGGTTTTGTTGGTGTGTTGTTGAAGCATTTAACCCTAGATCTGCCCCTGTTCCAACAAATGGTTAGGATACCTCACAAACTCACAGAGGAGGACATGGAAAAAATAACCAAGGAATGGCCTGCAAAGTTCCTTGTACTAGTCGAACATACATAACTCTCTAACCCCGACCTCATCAAAAGTCTTGTAGTCACCGGAGAAGAACATGATGCACCCAGCAACAACATGAAGAAAAAGAAGGAAGAGGTACAGGAATTGAACAACGCATCAAAGGAAACTACCCCAGATTCACCAGAAGAAGGAGGAGGTGATGAAGTAGACAAAGAAAAGGATGAAGGGTAAGAAAAAAAATAGGAACATGGTGAAGTAACATCGCCTAAGGATCCCATCATGGAGGCTAAGATATCCAAAAAAAAAAAAGGTTCTCTGAAGAAACCTTCATCGCGAAAAAATTCAAAAACCAATAAACCTCCATTTTAGACTGTGCTCACGGTAGATGATATTGACCTCATCATTGTCGTTGTATCAGATACCTCAGAGGACATTTTGCAGTGAATCGAAGCCAAACATGAGACAATGTTTGACAGGATCAAGGCAAAGCTCAAAGGGTACAATATTCTCTTTATTTGAGTCACACAATGTCTATTGCGTCGTTGTCAGCAGGGGACATAGAAGTAGGAGATGAGCCTGCCCAACTACGCAGATTAGCAGATTCGACAGAGGCTCACCTTCATCGGGTCCAGGAGGTAAAGGAGTAGGCCATAAAGGAATTAAAACAAGCAAAAGAATAATCCCTAAAGAAACATCAAGTTGCGAAGAAAGATAAATACGACATCCAAGCGAAGTTTGCAGAGGATAAAGCGCAGATCCATAAGGAAAAAGAACAACTTCTCATAGAGAAGATGGGAGTCAAGGAGGTAGTCACCAGATCACTTTGATTTGTGTCGGGACTCACATATATATAAGAAGACACAGTGGAGAGTCAAGTGAAGAAGCTCGATGAAGCTATTCAACAAATTCAAGCAAGAGTGGAAGAACTAGTACTGTAAGCCATGCCAAACACTCTGTAGGAAGTGTGAGATAAGAGAGAAGAAAATGCTCGAAGCACAGTTGAAAGAGTCAAGGCATTGGCATGAGAATGCAAGAAATTAAGCAATCAAAGTGTGTAGACCTATGAGCGCCTTGCAGAGGACCCAGAACTAAGGACATTGGAGTCACAACTACAGGAGGCAAAACAACAAGCAACGAAAGTATAAGCACAATTAAGGCCGATGCTAGTAGTCAAGAAGATGAAAAGGTCCCAGGAAAAATGCACCTTTCAACAACAGGTCCAAGTCATCCAGTGTAAAGTCATGGAAGTGACCTAGAGGCTACAACTAATCTAGGATGAAGCCTGCACACTTTTTGAGGATATTGAGGGACAAGGTGCACAGCTAGAACAAATAGTCACCATGATGGAACAACGATTGGAAGGACAGGTGATCCAGAAATTTATTCATGAGTTCATCGAGCAGGAGGCTCTGGCAAAGTAGCAGGTTGAAGTAGCTTGAGCTAAGCTCGAGGCCTTCGAAGCAGAGTTGCCCAGATCAAAGTGACTCAGGATGATTCAAAAGTGAGTTTTGGGGGCTTGTTGGCCCTTAACCAAGTTTTGGAGAACCTTGGTCATGTTTGACCATTTTTGGGACTTCGAAAGGCTAGTCGAAGACGAAGCGCCAAGAGAAGTGGAGATCGCGGGATCTCACCCCCTTTTGTGGGATTTTAGGTTTAGTGTTTATGTAACGGGTATGGGATGTCGGCCCATGGGTCTTACCTATGTTTAGGCCACTTTTGTAATGTAGAAATAAGTATCTAGGCAATGTAAGAAGAAGTCAAGTGCTAAGTCAGGTGTAAGCCAATGAGCTGAGTGAAAATAGTTGTAAATTATTTGTACATACTGTGTGTTGAGAACTTGCAGAGCTAAGTGCAAGTAAGAAGGCTTTGTGTTGTGCCAAACTCGGGGAAGGAGGATCTAGCGAGGTGTGCATAGATCTCATGTCCTATGTGGAGTTTGTTTTGTGGCTCTGTGCATTGAAAGAAGATAATAAAGAGAAGAAGATTTGGTGGACGTAGCCCCACGCTGGGGGTGAACCACATATATCCTATGTTGTGATTGATTTGTGTCATTGATGTGATTTATGCTTAGTGTTGAATCTTTATGTATGTTATATGCATCTGATATTGTAGCTTAGTGCTTAATAACTTGGATGCATGCTAGATCTGTTGATGTTATGTGCTAAATGGTTAGATATGCTTAGATCTTGTTGAATACTGTGATGTTCTGTAATTAGGGTTTTACCTGTGATGTGAATAAAGGGTTAAAGACTAATGAATGTTAACCACTAAGTGCTCTATTAAGTATTATGATCATAGATCTATGTCCTAGCTATCTTGTAGACACTTGATTCCTGCAACCCCCCTTGCCTCTACCTCAGGTGAGACTTCATCTTCTTTTTAGGTGTTTCCGAAAGGGTTGGTAGTTAGGGTTTTGTTGGTGTGTTTTTGAAGTGTTGAACCTTGGGTCTGCCCCTGTGCCAACAACAACTCCAAATGATGATATGTTTAGGAAATCCATTTTGGTTTGGATGTACCTATGCATATCCCCATGGTATTTTAGAACCAGATGTCGCTCAGAGTCTTTGATACCCATCTTGATGCACAAGGTATGGACAGTTTTTGTAAACTCCCACACTATTTGGCTCTTCTCTTGTCGCATTGTGGTCCATCTCATGTACTGGTATTCATAGTTATCAAGAGGATATTATTGTTCTTTGACTGCATCCACAAAAAAATATCAAGTGGGCTTGGCCCCATATATTTCATATTTTTCTATGGAAATTTTCTCCCAGTAAGTTTCCCACCAATGTTTGACATGGGGGAGAGCCTTAAGGGGTGTGAAGGTGATATTTTTCGGTGTCAGAAAAATTTTGAATGGAGAAATAACCTTCTAATAGATTTAACCATTTTTCTAGGGCATCTGCATCTCTCTAACCTTCAAATATGGGAATATCAAAATTAACTTGTACCTTGAAGGGAAAGGTTCCTCCAAAATGGTCGCTTGATGGAGATGCACATATTGCTATCGACAGGATTTTAAGGTTGTGTGAAATATTCTCCATCATTTCGTCCCTCTGTCGCACGAGAGATTGCTCAAGAAATAGGTTAATAGAATCTTATGCTTCGTCATTTTTCTTTTATACTGACATCGAGGGTTTCTTGGGCATGTGAGAGTGATTTTCCTCAAGAGAGACAACCTCAAGACCCAACTGGCTATACTTGGACCTCGTCGGAGACATGCACATAAAAAAATGATCAAGAGAAGCCTGATCAAATACCATTGATCCAAATTATTTTCAAAATGAAATGAAAGAAGAGTAATTATAATGAAGTACTCATGAAAATATCTAGAAACATAGAAATACAACAATACTTGATTTCTATTAATGAAATGATTGTAAAGAGACTATAAAAATATAGAGTGCAAGACTCGCTAGAACAGTGGCATCTTTATCTTTGAGAAGAGATGTGATGGCTATGCTCCTTCGCTAGAAGATCATTACAATGAGGCTCTAAAGGCCTTTTCATGATAAACATGAATTCCAAAACCCTAGAAATTCAAAAACCTAACCCTAGGAGATGAAATGCCAAAATTCATGTGGGTCTTGTTTGGGTAAGTTCGTACATTAACTTCCCGGGGTCATAACTTTTGCATACGATATTCATTTTGGGCGCGTGACAACCCGTTGGAAAGGTCGTTTTGAGAACTATGCACTACGTTGTCAAACTTTTACTTTGTCTACAGTTTGAATATGGTGACCCAAAAAAACATTGTTTAGGGCCCAAAAACAGCCCTGGAAGTACAACAAGATGTGCTGACATGAAAACATACACAATAAGCCAGTTGGATTAGGTGGGAGGCCACCAGTATCCACCTGGAAGATGTGTAGGGATTCATATAGCCCCAGAAGTGTAGAACTCACAATTAAAAAGAACTACAGAAGAACATGATAAACTAAAAACTGACAAGAGGAGCTAGTTGGAAAAGGTGGGTGGACACCAATATCCACACAGATCACCAACTCAGGGAAATATATGACAAATTATGAATGGTGATTAAAAAAAACAAGTTTTAGTCCCTTTCCAAAATATTTGTGTTTTATTCCTTTCTTTAACCCAAAAACCAACAATTAACTTCAAAAGCTCTAATTCTTCAATATAGCTTCGATATAGCTTCTATTCAAGATCAATCCAGAAGGAAATGGAATTTACACTTTATTTTTATACGGAAAGCAACTAAGAAAAGATGTACAATAATTAATTTCACTACAAGCATAAGGGTTTCATAGCGTTAAATCACAACTAACTAGGAAGAGTTATTTCAATGACCAGTATAAAAATAAATACAACTTTTATTGAAGACTAAGTTACGTATTAAGAATAGGGAGCTAATTACAACTAAACTCTAGTGGTCTTTGAAGATAAGTAGAAAAGAAATAAATATTTTACAAATATGTAACACGACAGAATCAAATAAATATATCATTTTCTACAGAAACACTCAGCCATGAATATCACTTCCAATTTAAATTTCATCATATAATAAATAAATGAGGGTTGCAATATGCCAATAAGGAGACAAGGTATCATATTTATGGTATATTCCCGTAAGTATGTCCTCGTCTCAATTTTACTATCATACTCATCATTAACTGGGAAGATCACATGCATTCCTCTAACTTTATGACAATTGTAAATTCAACCAATAATTTACATTGCCAATAATGTAACCCAACCTATTTATGTTCACCTACAACTATGGCTCAAATCTGTACAGTATTAAAAAAAAATTACCATAAAAGAACTTTCCATGCTCAAAACCTTAATACAATGGCGGAATATTTCATAGACCAACATTATGAAGGATCACTACCTCAACAACTATAATGCAGTCAAGGTCCTACGGAAGGAACTCNAACAGGTGGTCCTATATCAATGGAGTTGAAGATGGTAGTAGGTATCCTACCGATAAATGTTTAAATACTCATAACAAAGTCACATATAAGACTCTATTGAGGGGTCCTAAATCCCTTTGACTCAATAGTAGGAACCAAACCCGCCACAGAGGCCCAATTATACTTTTTAGTGTTTAATGGTGTAATCGTTCTCTAGATCTTTCGATCCGACCGATTTATCGATGGGATTTACTTAGTGATTGACAATATATATTCTTATGGAAGTTCATCCTTTAGTTTAAACGTTCTCTTTTGTATTTTTTTCTATTAGACGGGGTTGAATAGAATATGTGTTTTGGTATAAACAAGTTGGTAAAAGAGGGGTTCTTAACTTCTGAAGAAGGTTGAGCTTAGAATAACCCTTGTGATCATGCATGTAAACAAATAATTTTCACACCTATGACAAGCCTAGTACTAATACATTAATTTTTTGGTATTTCAATTATTGACTAAGATACAATTATCGAAAGAAAACATACATCCAATAGAATGATGGCAAGAAAAATAGTTTCCTTAGCTCTAGCATTAATCACACATTAACACAACGATTTTCTTTCATCATTAGAGACAGGAACTACAAAAATATTGAAACAACTAACTTATCAATAGATTTAGAAACTCTTACTCGTTATAGCATCCATTCATGAAATAAAGTCAGAAGTAATTCCTCCTCAAATCTAATCACACATGCCTTTGATGAAAAACAAAAGTTTGTCTTCGGTCCTAAACATGACTTCTCAATTAAGGTAGTTCAGAAATAGTTATTTACAATTCAAAAAATGAGGGTCTTTGCAAAAACCATCGACCTTTACTAAAAGGTCAAATTTATAGTGAATCATTAACTAAAAATAGCTATCAAAAGTGAAAGATAATTAAAACAAAACATCACCACATGGTGCTTCCATATATTTGTCTTCTAAGAATCATCAAATAGTTTCACTGAAGTGGATGACTCTTCTCATACTCTGACCATTTGACGAAGTGTTCCTCACATGTGTTGGCATATGGGAATCTGTTTTGGTCCTGTTGAGGGGACCTAAATTCCTTTAACTCAATAGCAGGAACCAAACCCTCCATCAAGGCCTAATTAGACTCTACAGTGTTTGAAAGTGGAATGGTTCTCCAGATCTGTCGATCCGGCCAAATAATCAATGGGATTTATGTAGTGATTGACATGATATCTTCTTATGAAAATTATTTCTTTAGTTTAAATGTTATCTTTTGTATTTTATTTTATTAGGTGGGTTTGCTAAAAGATATGTGTTGGTATAAACCAGTTGGGTAAAGGGGAAATATTAACTAGTGAATCAGGCTGAGCTTGGGATAACCCTCGTGCTTCAGCATGCAGACAAAGATTTTCATACATGTGACAAGCCTAGTACTAATACATCAACTTGCTGGTATTTTAATTATTGACTAAGATACAATTATCGAAATTAAACATACATGCAATAAAATGATGGAAAGAAAAACAGTTTCCTTAGCTCTAACCATTAATCACACATTAACACAACGATTTTCTTTCAATCATTAGAGACAAGAACTATAAAAATATTGAATAAGCTAATTTATCAATAGATTTAGAATCTCTTACTCATTAAAACATTCATTCATGAGATGAAGTCATAAGTAACTCTTCCTTATGATCCAATCACACATGCCTTTGATGTAAAACAAAAATTTGTCTCTGGTCCTAAACATGACTTCTCAATTAAGGTAGTTCCAAAATAGTTCTTTACAATTCCAAAAATTAGGTTCTTTGCAAAAACCATCGACCCTTTCTAAAAGGTCGATCCTCTTATTTATAACAAATAATTAACTAAAAATAACTATCAAAAGTGAAAGCTAAGAAAAAAAAAAAACATTGCCACATGGCGCTTCCATCTCTCTGTCTTCTAAGAGTCGTTGAATGGTTTCACTGGAGTGGATGACTCTTCTCATACTCTGACCATTTGACGAAGAGTTCCTTTCCTGTGTTGGAGTTACTTCACACACACCTAGGATTGACTTTTCCTAAGGTTTTTCCTTGTTTATTAGTCATAATTAGTCATTATCCAGTCTCCTATATTTTAGGGGAGAATATTCCACCTGGAGAATATTCTCTTTCATTTGACACTTGAGTTTGACTAGTTGAGTTGAGTTTAGATGTTGCATTGGTTTTGTCACCATGAAACATTGGGATCATCACCATGATAATGTGCACTTTCCTTGGGATCATCACTAGACTAATGCATTACCCTTTATTCCTTGATCTACTCCTCACTACTCTATGTTCAGTTAGTTAATTGAAGACTGATTGACAGTTAACTCAGTTAGGTGGCAATTCACTCTCGTAACTTCCTAAGAGACTAGACTAGGTGGAAGTTTACTCCCGTAACTGTTGGTGTGTGTCCAAATCACTCTAGACCACCACTATGGTGCATTAGTAACTCATGTAGCCTATATCTATTGTAAATTATTCACTCTTTGAGTGTGGAATACAATTAATGATAATTCTTCCATTCTTTCTCTCTTGCTTCTTCTTTCTCAATTTATATTTGCAAATGTGTGTGGTATTTTCTAGCTAGATTTATTATGTGCAGGTTCAATACATTTACATGGTATCAGAGCCGAAAGACTGCTAAGAAAAAGCTACACCAAATTATTTTTGCAGGTACTGAATATTAAAGAATCCAAAAAAGATGGAATTTTTGTTTTACTCACCGATAATACTTCTCACGCCTCATAACTATTTGGAGTGGAAGCTAGAGATTCTAATTATTCTTATAAGTATAGACTTATACCAAATAACCATGGAAGTGGAAGTAGAGCCTGATTCTTTCGATGAGAAAAATGACTTTCTCAATAGACAAGATATGGCTATAGGATTTATCTGCTTTTATTTTTCTCCAGAAATTATCCACCAAGTATGAGATGTTACACAAGAATTCACTCCAAATGAATTATGGACCAGATTGAAGGTTCTATTTGGGAATAAAGAACATTGTGAAGATTTCATGCAGGGGATTGGAAAGATAGAGCCAAAAGAGAAATCGTCAGAAGATCAAGCCTCTTGTTATGAAGAGTCTTCTACAAAAGTATTTGCACAAATTTGTATCCCATTAATTGAAGATGATGTCTACTCCATTTAAGATTTGTTTTCTTAATTTCATGTGGAATATATATGGCATGCATCTCAGGGGTCACATGCAAACACTTTTCCATGTGCAATGCATGCATATCAGGAGACAAAAAGGGAGTCGCACACATCGGACTCAATTATGATATTTTCTGAGAAAAAATTGCAGAAAAAAAAATTGATATTTGAATTCCTCTCGGGAAAATATCCAATTTCTAAAAACAAATCGTCCGAAACGGAGTTCGGGAAGTGAAGTTATGGTCATTTTAAAGTCAACAAAATTTCAATATTTTTCCGGAAACGACTGCACGGTTTTCAAAATTTCATCCAAACTTTATTTGGATCTTATTAATTACAAGAAGAGAAAGTGGATATGTGTGGACATCTCAATGATGCATCTACTTCATTAGATCCATGCAGATATCTACATATTCAACAAAATCTTCAACAAGCACAAACTTGCACAGTTGTGAGGTTTTCTTGGATTGAAGGACAAGGTTGCTTAGCAATTGTTTTTTGTTCCTTCTCCTTTTATTTATTTTTACATACATTGTACCTTGAGGAGGGGTTTTTCCCATGAGGTTTTCCCTCTTTCCTCACTTTATTTCAGTGTATCTTTTGTATTTGGTACCTAACATGGCCTCATTGTTGGTACCCATTCTTTATTTTCACCATAGTGATGTTCAAGGGGGATGTTGGAGTTACTTCACACACACCTAGGATTTATTTTTCCTAAGGTTTTTTCTTGTTTATTAGTCATTATTAGTCATTATCCAGTCTCCTATATTTTAGGAGAAAATATTCCACCTGGAGAATATTCTCTTTCATTTGACACTTTAGTTTGACTAGTTGAGTTGAGTTTAGATGTTGCATTGGTTTTGTCACCATGCAACATTGGGATCATCACCATGCTAATGCGCACTTGCCTTGGGATTGTCACCAGATTGGTGCAGTACCTTTGATTCCTTGATATAATCCTCACTACTCTATGTTCAGTCAGTTAACTGAAGATTGATTGACTAGTTAACTTAGTTAGGTGGCAGTTCACTCCCGTAACTGCCTGAGAGACTAGACTAGGTGGAAATTTACTCTTGTAACTGTTGGTGTGTGTCTACATCACTCTAGACCACCACTATGGTGCATTAGTTACTCATGTAGCCTATATATATTGTAAATTATTCACTCTTTGAGTGTGGAATACAGTTAATGAGAATTCTTCCATTCTTTCTCTCTTGCTTCTTCTTTCTCAATTTATCTCTGCAAATTTGTGTGGTATTTTCTAGCTAGATCTATTCTATGCAAGTTCAACACATTTCCAATGTTGGCATATGGAAATCTGTGTTGGTCGATTGGGGTTGAAAGGATCTCCTTTACTTCTACTGCCCGTGTCTGATACTTGACTATTTTGACCCTCAAATGTTGCAATATTGTTTGAGCCTTGATCGGGTGATCCATAAATTGTTGTACTTGTCTTGATGCCATGTTCGCCACCTTTGTTATTTATGTAGTCCATGCCAAGTCTTGTTCTGCATGTTGTTTGACTATGTCATGCAAGTTGACAAAGTCCTCGAGTGAGCCAAATTCTGGGAGTCCAATGTCTTTCATCTCCCAATTAATATTGACCCAGCTTCTTTCACAATGGGCCCATTTATCTTGAATCTCCCACTGAGGTTATTGGGATATTTTCATCCAGTATTCAATCGCTTTCCTTCTATGATCTATGCTCTTGTCCCTCAACACTCAAATTTCGTGCTCTTCGATGTCTCACCCCTTTTGAACCATGTTTATGTAATCAATTATTTCCACTATTTGGTGGGACTTCTCATACCATCTTTCCACATATTTATAGGTCGCTAGCACCATAAGAGTGTCTTGTTAGAAGTTGGTTATCCCTGCAGTAAAAATGTTTCGTTCATTTTTTAATTTGTTGTAAGCATCTTGGAATTCTCTTCTCAAAAATATTGTGGCCTGTGTGGAGTCCTGATAATATTTTTCCAAATGGTGCAGACGATCCATCTCCTTTAGCATAGTGGCCAACTCCTGTTCATCTTTCCTTTCTCTATCCAGGGTGGCATCTGTGATCACCATCCCTACGCCGATAAGCTCAGATGTCTTGGCATCCTCTATGTTGATCAATTTCTCCTCTGTGATGATCAGGATCAAACTATCCAAAGTAAGCCTCCTTTTCTTGGTGCTTCTTTCAAGATGGATTTCCTCTTTTAGTCTTAGGTGATTTATTGTATATCGGTAACCTCAACCATAGGTTCACAGATTTTTTTCTCTCCCCAAGTAAGAGTGTTTCCCAGGCTCTTGATGATGTATATATGTTCAAGACCAGGTTCTTGAACCTATTTTGTATGTCCTAATGGCTTAGCCTTTGTTTTTTTTTCATCGGGTGGTAAGGTACCAGACAAAACCGAGGAATTAGGGGCAGGTTCAGTACTTACTTGGTAATCAGTTGTTGAGATGTCGATTTTCTGTTGTGGAATTTCTTCTCCTTATTCGCTTGATCCTAGCTCATCCCTCGAGTTGTCCATTGGGGTTCCCAGTATGTCGAGTGGGTCAGCATCCAAGGTACTTTATACCTCATGCTCATTCTATGGACTTGAGGTGGATGCTTTCTCAAGTTCTTTCTCCTCTGTAATTTTCACCGAAGTGACTAGGGACACCTTCAAACTCTCCTCATCATCGGATATGGTAATTAAATCAAACAAGGGATTTGGTATACTTGTCCTTCCTGATGTTCTTTCTATCTCAGGCTAACATGAAGCTTCCCCTTTTGATCCGACCTGTGGTGATGGGTCTTTAGGGTTATCTGAACTGGTGGTTTCTTCAATCTGTATCAGCTCTAGGCCACTTGGTTCTCCTCAGATTTTTACTGGGTCATCAGCCGGGATCCTCATCATTTCTATCAAGTCGGGGTCATTTTTAAATTGATCAATGATCCTATGTTCCCCTTTTATTAAGAGTAATCCCCTTCTCTGTGCCTATGTTGTCTCTGTCGCTCTGATTTATTCCCCGGCCCTAAGGGCCTCTTGATATGACTACTCTATCATTTCCACTTGTTCATCCACACTCATGGCCTTGAACATGGTCATACTTGGGTTGGCCATCCTCTACACCACCTCGTCCCAGTCCTGGGTGCTCTCTATGAAAATTTCATCCTCAAACGTATCATGAGCATACGTCCAACAAGATGATACTTGCAAAGCATGTTGGAGGACCAGGGCTTTAGGGTCGTGCTTGCAGAATAGGCCTGTTAGGAACCTGAATTCAAGTTGGTTATGCCCTTATAGTTTGGATTGAGGAGTATCTTTCACCAGATAAAACCCTATATGAAAACCATAGAGTATGAAATCTTATTTCTTGTCTTTGACCAATGTCGTGTTATATCCCTGCAGGATGGTCTAATAACAAATTTCTCCCACAACGATCTAGTCTGGGACATGAGAGCATAGAAGATGTGGTTCTTTGGTGGCCCCAAACACTCTAATGTAGGTTGAGTGTTCATCTAAATACCAATGGCCTACCTTTTCTATCATTTTCTTGGCTACCGTAGATAGTCTTGGGCATTCCTTCTTAAAAATAATAAAATAAATGTGAGCGAATAATTCATCGCAGATGAGTGAATAAGACTTTTTGTACCTATTCTCCCATAGTATGTTGGAGTAGACATGGATCGGTAGCTCCACAACATGCCATCTTAGATTCATGTCGGCGAAGACGTTCCTTGCGCACATGACATCGAGCAGGTACGAGGCCATGTAGAAAGTGGGTGCCTCCCCTTCCTTCAGCGTTTGAGTTTGTTGTACACAAATGCTCAATTGTTTTTAGATTATTGCTCCCCAGTTGAATATTCTCCCAGTGATTGCCAATGTGTATGCAAAAGGCATCCATGCTTCTAAAAACTTGGAGCAATCATTTTCTCCATATAGCCAACAGATGAGATCCATAAAATAGATGTATGGATCCCTTAGGTTGATTATTATGCACCATCCATTTCTATGATTAGTGAACTTATTGTCCTCCTTACACCATGAATCTATCAACCGGTTGGTGTCATGGAATTCATAGAAATTCACCACGGAGTATGTGTTGAGACGCTCCTTTGGGTCCCTAAGCTTGTAGTATTTCTGGACCTCTTTCGGGAGGAAACTTTTGACACATATTCCATTCTCATAATTGATCAAGCACTTCTTTCCATTCGTATGGTTGATGAGCCATTTCAGAACCTCTATGCAAGGGAAAACGGGGTTTTTTCTTGCCACCATGTGTAAATATGACCGTCGGATGTTGGGGAACACTTGGTCATCGAGCGCCCTTACGTCTGGGTCACTGTGTGAGATATACTATGGGTATTCTTCTTGAATAATTATGTTGAAGAGATCCTCCCACTGTGGGAGAACTACCTTGGATACGGTGCTTGCCTCTATGTCACTAAAGGCCGAAGGTTGGACAAAAATTTTCTTTGTTGTTGTTTTGACAAAAGGCTCCACCCTAGAGGCGTACTCCAATTGTCTCATGGTCCCCAGAGAATAACCTTCTCCTATATTAGCTTCTTTCATCTTTGGTGCTCTCAGTGAGGATCTGGTGGTTGGCTTTCTCAGCGGTATCTTACCTACAACTATAACATAGTTTAGAGATTGTGCAATAAAATTGGGTGTGCATATATAAATTTTAATGAATGAATTGACAGACTTGGATACATACCTCTAAAGCTTGTTAAGCCTAGTTTTGATAGAAAGGTTTAGTACAGTCTCGAGTTTCTCACTTTGATCCTTCGAACTCTCTAGAATTCAACTTACGTGCAGAATGAATTTGTTCAAAATAGTTCTAGTTATTTAAATAAGGATGATCTTACCGTGTTGCACCAACCATTCAATTCGGGTTATGAGTGAAATTTCAACAAATTTGCCGCCAGATCTCTAGAGATGTTTAAAATTAAATTCATCGTCGGTTAACGGCGGAGGCTCAGGTGTTAATGTGGTCCATCAGTGATTTCAAAATTTTGTTGTCTAATCGCCGCATGGGTTAGAAACTAATGCGCGATCGGGCATTAACTAGTTCCTTAACTGTCCAAAATATGATTGCATCTAATGCCACAAATGTCCCGTCATTCCGCTCCTTTAGTTGGTGGATTGGGGGTCAATATTGTGTTTTGAACATTTTCGTCGATATCCTCCTGAAAAAGATTCGACACCGATCGATATTTTCATACAGAGTTGACGTGGCAAAGCTGACTAGGAGGTGTGACTAGGACCTAGGGAACCAAAATTACTCGGGATAAAACTAGACTGTACGACCCTCTTACGTGGTAAAGACACATGGAATTCAAGACTAGTGACTTCATTCGCTCGTGTCAGTCGGAGTCGGGACTTTCTTTAAGCCATACATTTCTAAAACCCAAACCTAACTTGTCGACATCGAAAAGTGTCAAGGATCAGAGATCGACGATAGACCTACCCAAGTGCTCTCAGATTGGCTCCCTCAAAAAATTCTCAATGCCAAAAAGGCATCGGGGATCGATGATCGGAGATAAATTTATCACAGTCGAAATGATTGTTGTGATATTTATGGATTTTCCCAATCCCGATGAAGCTCATTGGGGATCGACAATCAGAGTTAAATTTATCATAGTCAAAATGATTGTTGTGATCTTTATGGATGTCCCTGATCCCGATAAAGCACATCGGGCATTGGCTATCAGCGATTTCTTTACATCCTTTGTTAACATTTTTCTTTCTTATATTTTACTGATGTTGAAAGGGATCGACTATATCTCAAAGATTTATGCGACTAACTTATAAAAACTAAAACCACCTTATGTTGATGCTGATGAGGATCGATGCTCAAGGACTATTTTTTTTGTGTGGTTCCTTTACTTACTTGAATTCTTTCTGACACCAAACTCAAGCACATTAGGTGCAGTGTTTAGTTGTTGATTCTTAATTCAGGTGTTAAGGTCCTTTAGACATGAGGTTTCACAATTTCAAACAAAACTAACTAGGTGATAAGAGACATCAAAACAAACAAAGATAAACCATTTCCCAAAATTAAATCGATTCAAACAATGAAGAAAACAAGTGGTACCCAAAAAGTCACAAAATTTGATAAGGATTTAGGGTGTGTTGAGTGCTCAACAGGTCCATCAGGGCCGAAAGGATTTCTTTTACTTCTACTTCATGTGCCCAATACTTGAATATTTTGACACTTAACTATTGCAATACTGCTCGAGCCTTGATCAGATGCTCCATGAACTGATGTACTTGACCTAGTGTCATGCTTGCCACCTTTGCTATCTCTGCAATCCATGCTGAGTCTTGTTCTACATGTTGCTTGACTATGTCATGCAAGTCAAAAAACTCCTCAGTTGAGCTAAATTCTGGGAGGCTGATGTATTTCATATTTCGATTAATATTTACCCATCTCCTTTTTCAATCAGACCATTTTTCCTGAATCTCCCACTGAGGTTCCTGGGCCATTTTCACCCAGTATTCAGCCACTTTCCTGATCTGATCTATGATGGTGTCCCTCAGCACCCGAATTTCATGCTCTTCAATGTCTCAGCCCTTTTGAGCCATGCTGGTGGAATCGATCCTTTCCACTGCTTGGTGAGCCTTCTCATACCACCTTTCCTTGTATAAGGGTGTCTTCTTGGAAGTCATCTATTCCTGCAGTGAAAAGGTGTCGTTCATTCGTGAATTTGTCATAGGCGTATTGGAACTCGCTTCTCAGAAACATCGTGGCTTGTGTGGAATCCTAGTAGTATTTTTCCAAATGGCACAAATGCTCCAACTCCTTTAGTGAAACAGACATCTCCTCTTAATATTTTCTTTCTCTATCCAAGGTGGCATATGTGATATCCATCCCTACACTGATAAGTTCGAACATCTTGGCTTGTTCTATGCTGATCAATTTTTCCTCTGTGGTGATGAGAATTGAACTATCCAATGTAAGCCTCCTCTTCTTAGTGGTTCTATTCATGATGGATTTTCTCTTTTGGTCAAAGGTGATTGCTTGTATATCAACTACCTCATCAACAAGTTTAGGGATTTGTTGTTCTCCCCAAGTTAGAGTATTTCCCAAGCTCCCGACTGTGTATATATGTTCTATGATGGGTTCTTGAACCTCTTCCATATGTCTCGATGGCTCGACCTCCATTTGTTTCTCATCGGCTAGTAGGGTATCATCCAAAACTAAGGAACCAGGGGTAGGTTCGTTATTTACTTGGCAATCGATTGTTGAAATGTCGATTTATTGTTGTGGAATTTCCTATTTCTAGACGCCCAGTTTGAGCTCATCCCTTGAGTTGTCCATTAGGATTCGTGACATGTTGAGTAGCTCAGTTTCCAAGGCACTTTCGACCTCATTCTTTCTCTACAGAAGGCTCTGAACTAGATCATCAAGACCTGGGGAATATGCTCTCTCGGGTTCTTTCTCCTCTATAATCTGCACTGGAGTCACTAGGGACACCTCCAAACTCTCCTCATCATCATAAATTTTTATCAATTCGAACAAGGAATTTTGTACACTTGTTCTTCTTGATGTCCTCGCTATCTCAGGCTGGGTCGAAATTTCCCCTAGTGATATAATATGTGGTGGTGGAACTTCATGGTTTTTTGACCCGGTGATTTCTTCAAGTTGCATCAGCTCTAGGACACTTGGCTCTCCTCGGCTTTTCGATTGAGTCATCAGTGGGAATCCTCATAATTTCTATCAGATCGGGTTCATTTTTCAATTGATCAATGATTATTTGTGCCCCTTCTAGCAAGAGTAATCCCCTTCTTTGTGCCTCTGTGGTTTCTGTTGCTATGATTTCTTCCTTGGCTCTAAGGGCCTCTTAAGTCAACTACTCTATTCTCTCCACATTTTCATCCATGTTCATGGCCTTGAACCTAATCATATTTGGGTTAGTCATTCTCTGTACTACATCGTCCCAATCCTGGGTGCACTCTGTGAAAATTTCATCCTCAAACTTATCATGAGTGTATGGACAATAGGATGATACCTATGAAGCATGTTGGAGGACCAGGCCTTTAGGTTTGTTCTTGTGGAATCAACCTTTCAGGAACCTAAATTCAAGTTGGCTCAACCCTTCTTGTTTGTCTTCAGTGGTGTCCTTTACTAGATAAAACCCCACATGGAAACCATAGGGTATGAAAGCCCACTTCTTGTCCTTAACTAATGTGTCTTTATATCCCTGCAAGATAGTATGATAAAATATTTCTCCCACAATGAGCCAGTGTGGGACGTGAGCAGGTAGGAGATGTGGTTCTTCGGTGGCCCCGAACACCTTGATATAAGTTGAGAATTTTTCTAAATACTAGTGGCCTACCTTTACTACCATTTTCTTGGATGTTGTGGATAATTAGGGGCATTCCTTTTTTAAAGTAATAAAATGAATACGAGTAATGAATCCATCGCATATGAGTGCATAGGATTTTTTATACCTGTTCTCCCATAGTATGCTGAAAAAAATGTGGACCGAGATCTCCGCAACATGCCATCTTAAATTCATGTCGACGAAGACATTTATCGTGTAGATGACATCAAGCAGGTACGAGGCCATGTGGAAAGCAAGTGTTTCCCCTTATTTCGATACCTGATCCTGTTGTATACAGGTGCTCAATTATTTGGAAATTATTTCTCCCTGGTTGAAGCTGCTCCCGGAGATCGCCACTATGTACTCCAAGGGCATCCATGCTTTTGAAAACTTGGAGTAGTCCTTTTCTCCATATAGTCAGAAGGTGAGAGCCATCAAATAGATGTATGGCTCCGTCAATTTAACCATCCCATACCATCCATTTCTCTGGTTGGTAAACTTCTTGTCCTCATTCCACAATGAGGCCATCAATTGGTTGGTGTCGTGGAATTCGTAGAAATTCACCACAAAGTATGTGTTTAGTCACTCCTCTAAGTCTCTGAGCTTGTAGTATTTCTGGACTTCTGGTAGGGGAAAAAATATAGCACACCCGCCATTCTCGTCATTGATTAAACAATTTTGTGCATCTCTATGGTCGATTAGACACTTCATAACATCTATTCAAGGAAAAATCGGGGCTATGCTAGCTACCATATGCAAATAATATTGTTGAATGTTTGGGAACACCTGGTCATCGAGCACCCTTATGTCCAGGTTGTTGTGTGGGATATACTTCGGGTACTCTTCTCTGTTGATTCTATTGAAAATTTCCCCTCACTGTGGAAACCATTACTTTGGATCTGGTTCTTGCCTCTGTATCACCGAATATTGGAGGCTGGACAAAAGATTTCTTTGTTGAGGTTCTTATGACTGGTTCCACCCTGGGAGTGTATTCCAACTAATGCGCAGAATGAATTTGTTTAAAACTTATGCGCAGAATGAATTTGTTTAAAACCGTTCTAGAGATTTAAAAAGGGATGAACTTACCTTGTCGCATCAACCATTCAATTTGAGTTATGAGTGTAATTTCATTAAATCTACCGCCAGATATTAAAATATGTTTTAAAATTAAATTCATCATGGGTTGATGGTGCGGGCGTAGGTTGTAATGTGGTCTATCTGTGGTTTCAAATTATGGTTGTTGAATTGACGCATGAGGTAGAAACAAATGTGGGATGAAGCATTAAATGGTTTATTAAATGTCATAATCTGATTGTATCTTATGCCAGAAACATCCCATCGTTTCTCTAGTTCGGTTGGTGAGTCGGGGGTTGGGATTCTACTTTAAACACTTTTCGTTGATATATTCTTGCAAAATATCTGACACCAATCGATCTTGTCGTATAGAGATGATCTAGGAAAGGTGACTATGAGGTGTGACCAGGACCCTGGGAACCTTAATATGACTTGGGATTAAACTAGGTCGTACGACACCCTTACGTGATAAAGACACGTGGAATTCAAGACCGGCGACTTCATTTGCTCATGTTAATCAGAATTGGGGCTTTCTTTAAGCTATACTTTCTAAAACCCAATCATGTATTGTCGATGTCGAAAAGTATTGAGGATCAACGATCGGTGATAAACCTACCCAAGTGTTCTTGGATTGACTCTCACTAAAAGTCTCGATGTAGAAAGTGTATCGGGGATCGACGATCGGTGATATGTTTTCCACAGACAAAACTATTGTTTTAACCTTTATAGATTTCCCCGACCCCGATAAAGCGCATTGGTCATCAACTATCGATGATTTCTTTATGTCCTTTGTCAATGTCTATCCTTTCCATATTTTTCCGATGGCGAAGGGGATCGACTATCTCTTGAAACTTCATGTGAATGACTTATGCAACCCAACTCCACCTTTTGTCAATGTCAATGGGGATCGACGCTTGACGACTATTGTAATTGTGTGGTCCCTTTACTTGCTTGAAATTTTTCGACCTCGAACCTAAGCGCGTTAGGTGAAATGTTAGTTGTTGATTCTTAATTCGGGTATCAATTTCTTTTAGACATGAGGTTTCACAAGTTCAAACAAACCTGACTTGATGATAAGAGTCATGAAAACAAAACAAATATAAACCATTTCTCAAAGTGAAATCAATTCAGACAGTAAATAAAACAAGTGGTACCCAAAAAGTCATAAAATTTCATAAGGCTTTTAGGGTGTGTTGAGTTCTCAATAGACTCATGAATAGTTGGATAGAGATAAAGCATTCATCAAAAAAATTCAAGAATAATTTTCTGATAAAAATGAAAGAAATAGTTAAAACAATTTAATTCTGACATATTCAAATTTCCAACACACACCTATTAGTAGTTATTTCCTGAACAACCCCCTTTTTTTATTTTATTCTCAAAATATTGAAGTCTATAAGCAATTGCAGTAACTTTTCTCATTAGTGATTTAAAGTAGAATATATATAGAAATTTACAATTCACAGAGTCATTATATTTCCTTAAACTCAATCATTCGAACAAAGCATATAAATACAACATTACATATAATTTACAAGGATAATATCGATTCGAATTTTCAATCCATGCATCTTTTTCTTTTAAAGAATACCATATATACAGTTTACATGATAAATTTCTCGATTCAACCATTCCATTGAATAAATAAATAGTTAAACAATTAAATATCGTAACCAGAAAAGAAAAAGTATGAGGTTGATATTCAATCTGAAACAAAAGATTGTGCAACATTCTTTCATTTTTCCTCCTAATCAAATGACTTCACCAGTACCTCCCAGCCAACTCTATGGGTACTCTTCTTCCCCCTTATCCCCCCAAGCCTCAAAGGGGTCACACACAGAATTTCATATCTAACTAGTTAAATCTTTCCCTCGCAATGAGAGGCTTCCACCTCTTATGCAAAGCTTGTAGCCCAACTCACACAAGTAAACTAGTCACAGGAAAATTTGATGGCATTTTATTAATCCAACAATAGGGTCCTTTCCTGCTTCCTCTTCCTTCCTTTTATAAGTAAATTTGTCTTGACACTTGTCAATTCATGCATAATTAAATAATTTTTAATAATTAAATTAGAGATTATTCACGCTCAACACATGTCACACTTCCCACAAGTTGCACGTGTTTTAATTTCTTTTAATTAAATAAATTTTGAATTTTTCCTCACCTCCACAATTAATTCCTAGATTTTCTCCTAGTTGTCCCTTAAATCCCCAAATTCTCCTTTATTGTGTCTCCTAATGAAATTAAAATTGGATTTTGATTGATTCTCTTCTCTTAGTTAGGATTTAGAGTCTATATTGACTTAGGATTCTAACTCTATATTGACAACCCATTCTCTCATAAAAAAACTTATTTAAATTTTATTATTATTATTATTATTATTATCATGCACAGATGTCCATTTTTTGATTCTCCCTTTTCTAGGTTTTATTTAGTCTAAATGCCCTTAGATATAATTCTGTAAATTTATTTAGGCATAAAAAATAGAATTAGATTTTATTATGTTTCCAGTTTAGAAATTTGTATAAATTTATATTCTCTTTTCTATCAGTTCCAGTATTTGTTTTATTTTCTAAGGTCTTCTAGATTTTTATTAAATCATTAATTTATTCATGTGACGTTCTCTTCAAGATGCACCTTCATTCTTCAAGGGTGTCACTCACCATTTGACTTATTTTGGAAGTTGTTTGATGCTTGGAGTCAATACTCCACTTGTCGACCTTGTGTGAGACTAAGGGATTACTGAGGAATAAAGAATATTCCTTATTGCATGCTCCTCAGAAATCCTCGTGAGTGACTGTCTCAGTCTTCCCTTATGGCATCGTGAACCTCTCAGGAACAAGGTAGTTGTTAACCTTCTATTTAGGTCATGGCGGGAGTGTTAGTAGGATGTGATAGGGATGTTGCCACACCTCTCCCTCATCCATATGATATCTATGTATGACCCATTTACTCCATATGTACGTCGGATTAGCAAGTGTCACCATGTCTACATCCATTAACAAAAATAATATTAATAACTTGTATACATGAAATCCATAACTAAAATCATCATCATAACACATGCATATTAAAATCAGGTACTCACAATCAAATTCAATAGTCCACTCCCTGACTCAATCTGGAGTCCAAGGAATTATGTTGATTCCATCAACATCCTCTTTGTGTCATGTTTTCTGGACACTAAAGAAATCATCATCATAACACATGCATAATAAAATCAAGTACTCATAATCAAAGTCAATAGTCCACTCCCTGACTCAATCTGGAGTCTAAGGAATTATGTCGATTCCATCATCATCCTCTTTGTGTCATGTTTTCTACACACTAAGGAAACCTCATCATAATACTTGTCAATGTTATTCATCAATATTAATAACAGACCAAATTCAATACTCAATTATAGCATAAATTTTAACTCATAAACTAAATCAGATAATCATAAAGTACCATGTTTAGCTGGATCACTTGCACTCAAGTGTCCTCAAAGAATAATTTGTGTTATGAAAATGTGGTGAGTAAAAAATGGATGTTACAATTTTCAATTGTCTGAACCTGGCAGAGATTTGATAAAATCCCATAATCGAATCTAAAATTGAAGGGGACATTGACTTTACTTGTTTCAACTAGGTGCTACATTGGAGAAAATATTAAAAAGAGAATGTCTCTCATTTTAGAGACATGGGATTTAGCAAGTAGTTTTTTTTCTCTTGGTTCTAGAATTCAAAATTTCAAAGAATATTTACAAGTTGACTTAATAAATTCTTGATTTATCTACAACTCAATCACTGAAATAATTTCCAATGATTTACTAAAACCCAGAAATTATGTTTGTTGATATAAAATATAAAATCATGCAAATTACCTACAGTTAAGTTATACTATCAGAAATCATAGTGGAAACACATAGTAAACCAAGCATAAAAATAAGACAAGATAGAAAATACCCTAGAAACCTCAGTGCGGGGTAAACCAACAAAGGAGGGCTTCTATGATGGGCTTCAAAGGAAAATTACAGCAAAAAAATTTACATAGAAATTTATTATAGCATATATTCCCTCTTTTGTCAATTGTACAGCCCAGCTATACCCAGTTGTATGACCCAGCAAAGTTTTTCCTCTGATGTTGTTGTACGGACCATAAATATCTATTGTATGGCCTACTATAAATCACCCTATGTTGTTGTTGAATGGATTGATAATTTTTTCCTTCCTAGAATGTTGTACGACCTACTCAAACTGACCCTCTTTCTTACTAAAAAATACGGCTTGTTATTGCCAAGTATTCTCCAGCCGGTGTGGCCTCTTCAACTACAAAATTCAACCTCTGTAAGCTTCCCAGAATGCCTTGAAGTGACCCTCAACAGGTTTCTCAAACCACCCAACCATTTTCCCTCTTCCTCAGCCCTATGCACTGTAACACCCTGTTTCCCCCAGTTTGTAAAAATAACTGGACTGGACAAGAACTGTGGCAAACTCATAAATGTGAATATGTGATGTAAATGGACCTTGTGGAAAAGGTCAATAAATGTGAATAACATTATGAATTTATATTGCAGGACTGCTGAGAGGGGATGTGTAGAAAAAGAGACCACGATAGCGGTGGAAGGCACCTGGAAAGGTGGCGTTAACTTCCACCGAGAATTAATACCGTATTTGAACTCCACTGGCTCAGAGAACCAAAAGTGGCTCGCTGGCCCCGAATTAAATGTCTCGCAGGCTGGTAGGTGGATGGTTTAATGAGGGATGGGAGGTGAACCTCCCATATGTAGAGCCGTCAGACCTGATCAGCGCGAGGGTAATCACGCCACACACAACCTTGCAAGAGGATAAAGCGTGGGGTAGAAGCGATTGGGGGCAGACACGAGGGGAGAACTCTGGCATTACACAGAGTGAGTGATAGTAGAGAGGAAGGATTGCAACCTTCGCTCCTGGTCACTGGAAAATGGAGACACAGTCTCACAACATCGTGGTCTCATCTCGGGGGTGGCTAGTGGTGAATCCGTTGGGAGTCGCTAAGCCTACGGTTGGGTGGAAACGATCACCCCTCTCAGCAGTTGCTTGACCCCTGGTGTTATTTTCTGATAAGTGTTTTTCCTCTAGCATCTTAAAATATATATGTATATATGTTTGTTCTGATGATTATGCCCATAAGCTGTGAAACTGTGAATGAATTCATTGTAAGGATGTCTGTGGGACATTTTGATCAGTACTAGTAGTTGTATATTTGTATGGAAGAGACTATATATGGCATATGTCCTCATGAATTATTATTTACATGCGTACTAGTCTATTTCAGACTTCATGTCTAGATATCGGTTGGATGATACCCTTTTTGGCCTCAGAAAGTACCCTGAGTAAGTATCCCCATAGAGATACTCTCCTTGAATAACCCCTCAAGAACCCGGAAGGTAAATGTGAAGGCGTAAAGCCTTAGTAACTCTGTATGAGGAGAAACGATCCTCTTAAAAACCCAAGATGGCAGCTTAAGGATGGAATATCGAATCGACAGATGAGATCCCGTCGAGATGTTTGTGGTCACTCATGACCATCAGATAAAAAGAGGAAACTGGAAATTTAAGTGCCTTAACCTTGATAGGTGGTGAACGACGGATGAGATCCCATCAGGAAATCTGCGGTCACACATGACCATTAGATTGGTAGGATAAAGTAGGGTGTTAAACGCCCTACTACTTAGTTTCTCTGTGACTTCATGGATAGTGAAGAGATTGGGACCGTAGATCCCCAAGGTCCATGAGAATATCCGGACCGTGGATCTCTCCACGTTTAGGAAGTCATGGGAGAGCCTGCAAGTTAGGAAGCTGTCTGAGCCATCAGATCTTGGCTGAAAAACCTGACAGTCGTTGGCTCTGTCAGGAGTTACCTCGAGGGTTAAGACTCTAGTGTATAGGGGTGAAAAACCCCGAAATATATCTAAGCCGTCTAATTAATGGAGGCCACGTGTCAAGAGATCACCCATTTCGGGAAACCGGGAGTTGGGAAATCGGGAGTCCTGTTGACAAGAGATTGGGACTTTCCATTGTGGAAACCCCGGAGTAGATCTGAGACATTCGATTGATGGAGGCCATGCATCGTGAGATTTCCCACTTTGGGAAATCGGGAATCACGGAATCGGGATTCCTGTTGACAAGGGTTCGGGACTTTCCATTGTGGAAACCCCGGAGTAGACCTGAGACGTCTGATTGATGGAGGCCACGCGTCATGAGATCTCCCACTTCGGGAAATCAGGAATCGTGGATTCGGGATTCCTGTTGACAAGAGTTCGGGAATTTCCATGGTGGAAAACCCGGAGTAGATCTGAGCCGTCTGATTGACGAAGGCCACGTGTTGAGAGATTAACCACAACGAGAAATCGGGGATCGAGGATTCGGGAGTCCCAAGATCGAGGGTCCGGACTCTCGTGATGATAAACCCTGATGAATGGATGAGATTCTTTCAGAGGATCTCTGGTTCTGTAATGACCATTAGATGTGGAGATGAGACATCAACTTAAGCCAGGATGTGAATATGCTTTAGGATAAGCGACGAGCAGATCTAGATGGCCAAAGTCCACCCGCCTAGATCTATGGCTGAGGTTCCATTCTGGAGCCCCCTTACTGTTCTTCCTTTAGCGGTAGGGGGGGGTCCCGAATTGGACGCGCAAATATCGAATGGTCGAGATTAACTCATCATGATCAACAATGCTCAAGTGGATTCCAGACCCCCCTTGTCATCCCGCCTTTAATGGGGGTGGGGGGTCCGAAATAGTGTGGCGTGTGACGTAGGGCCCCCTCCTATCCTGTCGACTATCATGTCACATTTCCCCCTCTACCACCTGTACTCCACTTAGTCGTCCGACAGGGCTTGTTCTCATTGGTTGTTCGCTAGCCCTGTCAGGGTTCGACGGTTGCAAAGCTGAATGGTTTGACATTACCACAGTGCCGAGATGCGAAATACAAAATACATTGCATTCATTTGAACTGTGATCGTGACCCGCGATCACATGGGAACGGAGAGAGAGAGAGAGAAATATCCAGCTTACGCTGGGCCTCCATGGATATTTAGGGGTTCTGATTCAATAGAAGACCAGAAAAATCCGATTTAGGTAGTGGGTATGTGACATGCACCCTCCTTCAACTCACTTGCATCTCACAAATGAGGAATATTATTTTTCCTCACACCCTCACCCTCTTCTTTTACCCTTCAACCATCCACCTAATAGCCTTGAGATGTGTGTCCATCCATGCTCTCAATAGATCATATTTTAGGTTTTATCCTTTTGGGTTGGACCCCACTCTTCATTGTATTAATTTTACCATTCACCATACAGTATATACAATGTTCTTAGGTATTTTGTAGATACCAAAACCCTAATCCCTTAATCTGAGATTAATTTAGAAAACTGCTAAAAATAGCAAAATCCGCTAAAATAGCAAAAACCGCCCAAAAAACAATTTCAGGGCACTACCCCGAACACTGCGCGTAACCAAGGGAGGCCATACCTGTGCCCATGGGACCCCCATAGGAAGCGCTCGGTGCACATGACACAAAGAGAGAATGAAGTTGGGATCATCAGACGCAGTTTTTGAAACTGACACTCCCACACACACACATGCAAAGAATATAACACATACCCAACATTCTCCAACTTGTTGTTTTCTTTGCATCCAGGGGTCCACAAGATTATATAGTAAAAAATACAGGGCATAAATGTCCATTGTTACTCTACACCAAGAGAAATTTTATGTGCTCACAAAATTTGTCAATGAATTTGCAACATTCTTCAAAGTGTCAACCTTTTCCAGCAGCACATTCTTTTCTTCAACCATGTCTCTCACAAAGTGATATTGAACATCAATATGATTTGTATTTGAATGATAAGTTAGGTGCTTTGCCAGGAAGATTGCACTCTTACTGTCACAATCTAATCTCACTGCTTGTTTTTCCAACCCAATACTTGAACACAATCCCTGTAACCATACTATTTCCTTGCTTGCATGAGTGGTTTCCATGTATTCATCTTTTGTAGTTGAGAGTGATAATACAACCTGTCTTTTTCTCATCCAACTGATTGCTCCTCCAAATAGGTTAAACACATACCCACTTATACATATTTTGCGATCCGGATCTCCAGCCCAAACTGTATCAACAAAGCCATGTATGTCCACCAGTTTGTCCAATCCCGGTCTTCCTTGGTTGCACAATCCATAATTGGTAGTGTCACGTAAATACCTGAAGACTCTCTTTACTATTGTCCAATGATCCTTCTGTGGTTTTGACATATACCTGCTCAAAACTCCCACTACATAGGAAATGTTTGGTTTAGTATAGACCATTGGATACATCAAACTGCCAACTGCACTGGCATACAGAACATGGTACATGTCCTCTTCTTCTTCCTGTGTCTTGGGACACTGATCTATAGATAAATTTACACCTATAGGAATAGGAACCTTGATCGGTTTACTTCCATGCATATTAAACCTCTGTAATATCGTCTGAACATATTTTCTCTAATTAAACCATAGTTTCATGCTTGCATGATCTCTTTTAATCTTCATTCCCAGAATGAAGTTAGTAGCACCGACATCCTTCATGTCAAATTTGGAGGATAGTTGTGATTTCACCTCCTTGATAACATCCATTTTATTTCCTACTAGCAACATGTCACCAACATACAACACTGCATAAATGAAGTAATTACCAACCTACTTGGAATATACACAGTGATCATCCCTGCTTCTCACAAATCCCAATCCAAGGATGTATGTGTCAAAATTTTGGTACCACATCCTAGGTGATTTCTTCAGACCATATAGTGACTTCTTTAGCTTATAGACCAACTCTTTCTTTCCCTTCACCACAAAGACTTTTGGTTGCTTCATGTAGATTTATTCTTCCATATCCCCATGTAGGAATGTTGTCTTGACATCCATCTATTCCACTTCAATATCAAAAGCAACAGTAATAGATAAAAGAAATCTAATATACGTTAACTTGGAAACATGAGAAAAAATATCACCAAATTCAATTCCCTCTACCTGGAAATAACCTTTTGCTACTAGTTGAGCTTTGTATTTCTCCACCTTTCCTTCTACATTACGATTCTTCTTAAACAACCATTTGCTACCAACAAATTTTCTTCCAGTTGGAAACTCAACTATATCCCATGCCTCATTCTTATCCAAGGCATCCATTTCTTCAACCATGGCATTCTTCCATAGTTTACTATCATTTGAATTCACTACTTCCTTGATAGTTTTGGGATCATCATCAGTAATAGATAAAGAAAAATTAGAACGAAAATCAGGTGGACCATACCTTTTTGGTTTCCTTATTTCCCTCATTGATCTCCTCAATACTGGGGTATGAGGTTCTTATTCTGCTTCATCTTATTCAGATGAGTCAGATTTTGCATCATCCAACTCAAGCTCTATTTTCTCAAGTTCATCTTGTGTTGGTAGGAATTCTTGTTTGGACACATATTTTACCTCTCTAAAAACAACATCCCAACTGTAAACAATCTTCTTAGTTTCTAGGTTCCAAAGCTTATAACCTTTCACACCACCTTTATAAGCCATAAATATACACTTTTCATCTTTATTATCCAACTTACTCCTATTTTCTTTTGGAACATGTACATAAGCATCACAACCAAAAACTTTGAGATGTTCAAGAGAGGGTGTCTTACCAGACCATACCTTGTGTGGAGTTCTATCATTCAACGTTGATGAGGGTGATCGATTGACTAGGTAACATGATATACCCACTGCCTCTGCCCAGAATTCTTGTCCTAACTCAGCACCACTAAACATGCTCCTTGCTTTTTCCATCAGTGTCATGTTCATCCTTTCTGCAACTCCATTCTGTTGAGGTGTGTATGGAGTAGTCTTCTGCCTTGCTATACCACACTTCTTATAGAATTCTTCGAATTCATTTCTGCAGAATTCTCCACTGTTATCTGTTCTCAATGGCTTTATTTTATTCTCTATATGATTTTCTGTCAGAGCCTTAAATTCTTTAAATTTATCAAATAACATTATAGACATTTTCATTATATTTTAGTGAAACATTTTCATAAAAGGGTTGTATATCTGAGTTTCTATCATAAAAACACCCAAGTTAAAAAAAAAAATCGTCCGAAACGAAGTCCGGAAGGTCAAGATATTGAGGTTTTAAAATCTGCAAATTTTCAGGGTTTTTTCTACGGACGGTGGCGCGATTTGTTTTTATTTTTGTAGCAGTTGGAGGCCAAATTTTCCCAAGAAAGTTATATATCTTAGTTCCTCTCACAATTTTACCCAATTTCAAAAAACAAATCAGCCGAAACGGAGTCTGGGAAGTGAAGTTATGAGCATTTTAACTTCAACAGTTTTTTAGGGTTTTTCCAGAAACAACCGCGATTTTTTGCCATAACTTATTGTTCTATTTTGGGGGGGTTTTCATAGAAAGATGTATTTTACAGGGAAATGTGATGGCCCTAGTATTGAATCATTTATTAAAGAAAGAAAATCAGTATGGGAAGATACTTGGCCCCATTGGGTAAGTCTCAAATTGCAAGGTGATGTTGCAATTTGGTGGAAATCACTTGATTATGAGGAGATGATGAGACTCTCCAATGGAGAAATTGAAAAAATATTGTTAGACAAGTGGTGTCATGGAGAAAATAAGGATAAAGAGAGAACCAAGAGTATATTTTCAGGTGAAAAATCTATATTACAGGTTCATGGTTGTATTCATAAAGAAAATATCGTTGTTTCTATTAACCCTAGTTGCATGCATAATTTTATCAATGTTCAATTGGTTAATAGATTGCAAGTTTCAATAAAGAATACAAAGCACACATGTTGAGGGTGAAAATGTTCAAATTTTTAAAGATTTGAAGATTACCATGGATAAATATGTGTTGCATTCAGATTTTTATGCTATGGATATGGATGAAGTGGATATTGTTTTGGGATATCCTTGGATCAAATC
>ML780978.1:157251-169409 GCA_009831015.1 Picea engelmannii | reverse complement strand
TTTACACCTATAGGAATAGGAACCTTGATCGGTTTACTTCCATGCATATTAAACCTCTGTAATATCGTCTGAACATATTTTCTCTAATTAAACCATAGTTTCATGCTTGCATGATCTCTTTTAATCTTCATTCCCAGAATGAAGTTAGTAGCACCGACATCCTTCATGTCAAATTTGGAGGATAGTTGTGATTTCACCTCCTTGATAACATCCATTTTATTTCCTACTAGCAACATGTCACCAACATACAACACTGCATAAATGAAGTAATTACCAACCTACTTGGAATATACACAGTGATCATCCCTGCTTCTCACAAATCCCAATCCAAGGATGTATGTGTCAAAATTTTGGTACCACATCCTAGGTGATTTCTTCAGACCATATAGTGACTTCTTTAGCTTATAGACCAACTCTTTCTTTCCCTTCACCACAAAGACTTTTGGTTGCTTCATGTAGATTTATTCTTCCATATCCCCATGTAGGAATGTTGTCTTGACATCCATCTATTCCACTTCAATATCAAAAGCAACAGTAATAGATAAAAGAAATCTAATATACGTTAACTTGGAAACATGAGAAAAAATATCACCAAATTCAATTCCCTCTACCTGGAAATAACCTTTTGCTACTAGTTGAGCTTTGTATTTCTCCACCTTTCCTTCTACATTACGATTCTTCTTAAACAACCATTTGCTACCAACAAATTTTCTTCCAGTTGGAAACTCAACTATATCCCATGCCTCATTCTTATCCAAGGCATCCATTTCTTCAACCATGGCATTCTTCCATAGTTTACTATCATTTGAATTCACTACTTCCTTGATAGTTTTGGGATCATCATCAGTAATAGATAAAGAAAAATTAGAACGAAAATCAGGTGGACCATACCTTTTTGGTTTCCTTATTTCCCTCACTGATCTCCTCAATACTGGAGTATGAGGTTCTTATTCTGCTTCATCTTATTCAGATGAGTCATATTTTGCATCATCCAACTCAAGCTCTATTTTCTCAAGTTCATCTTGTGTTGGTAGGAATTCTTGTTTGGACACATATTTCACCTCTCTAAAAACAACATCCCAACTGTAAACAATCTTCTTAGTTTCTAGGTTCCAAAGCTTATAACCTTTCACACCACCTTTATAAGCCATAAATATACACTTTTCAGCTTTATTATCCAACTTACTCCTATTTTCTTTTGGAACATGTACATAAGCATCACAACCAAACACTTTGAGATGTTCAAGAGAGGGTGTCTTACCAGACCATACCTTGTGTGGAGTTCTATCATTCAACGTTGATGAGGGTGATCGATTGACTAGGTAACATGATATACCCACTGCCTCTGCCCAGAATTCCTGTCCTAACTCAGCACCACTAAACATGCTCCTTGCTTTTTCCATCAGTGTCATGTTCATCCTTTCTGCAACTCCATTCTATTGAGGTGTGTATGGAGTAGTCTTATGCCTTGCTATACCACACTTCTTATAGAATTCTTCGAATTCATTTCTGCAGAATTCTCCACCGTTATCTGTTCTCAATGGCTTTATTTTATTCTCTATATGATTTTCTGTCAGAGCCTTAAATTCTTTAAATTTATCAAATAACTCAGATTTCTTTCTAAGAAAATAAATCTATGTGTTCCTTGAGAAATCATCTATGAATGAAACATAATGCATAGATTTACCTAGTGATGGAATAGGCACAGGTCCAAACACATCACTATGTATCAACTCTAAGATTCCCTTTGCTCTTGTAGCACCAGATGGGAATCTTACTTGATTATGTTTACCATATATGCAATGTTCACATAAATCAAAATGCAGAGTGCAATTTGACATAAATTCAACCATTATGTTACCATGTAGTGTTCGAAGGCCCTTTTATCCAATATGTACCAGTCTTTGATGCCACAACATGGTCTTCTTTCCAGGGAAAATATTGGTCTTGTCTTCTTTATTTCTCTGCTCAGGGACAACAGAACTATTACACCAATTAGTACAAGTGCTTCCCAACAAATTTTATAGAGTTCCACACCGAACTCCCCTCATCAACACCATTTCTCTTCATACCATCTTTCAAGTTCCCTTTCCCAATACAGTATCCACTCCTGCATCATCCAACTTGCTTAAATATATTAGGATCCTGGCTAGTTTTGGAATGTGAATAACCTCAGGGAGAGTTCTAATCTTTCCATCTTTTAGAAACAACTTAACCCTTCCACATCCCATGATTTCTTCTATCGAGTCATCTCCTAAGAATACACCACCACCATTGTATTTTTCATATGCACATAACCACTCCCTGTGAGGAGTCATATGGTATGATGCACCTTAGTTGATCAACCATACATCATGGTCTGCATGTGTACCTATAGATTCCAGGTAAACATTACCTCCTTCTTCAGTGGAGGTTTTTGCCTCTATGGAAGAGGTACTATCAGATCCCTTTGGTTTATAAACCTTCTTAGACTTGCAATCTTTCTTATAATTCCCTATTTTACCACACTTCCAACATTTCCTCAAAGATTTTCCTAGAGACTTAGATCTACCTGTATATTATATCCCCCCCCGGAAGACTTACCAGGATTCTTGTCTTGGGTACGACCTCTTACAAATAAAGAATCTATCCTATGACCATCCATGTTTTTCTGCCTCATCTCTTCAGATAAAAAGGATGCAACTACATCCTCATGCTTCAATGTAGATTGAGTGGTACTACCAATTGCTACAACTAGATTATCCCAAGAGTCTGGCAAAGAACATAAAAAAGTAATACACTTATCTTCCTCTTCAATAATAATATTAACAGAGACAAGTTGACTTGCCAGAGTATTAAAGGCATTTAGATGTTCTATCACAAAATATCCATCTTCCATCCTAAGATGATACAAATTCTTTCGAAGAAACATCTTGTTTACCAAGGACTTTGATTGATACAAATACCCTAACTTATCCCATAGTTCCTTGGCCGCAGATTCTCCCGAGACATTCAACAACATCAAATCTTCCAAGAAGAGTCGAATAGTACTTCGTTCTCTTATGTCCAACTTCTCCCATTGTTCCTTCGACATACCAGTATGTGGTGTACTAGTAGTTTGTGTACTAGTAGGTTGTGTACCATTCATTTGTGTGCCAGTAGGATGCATACCAGTAGGTTGTGTATCGGGATCCACAATGATCTATTGTTCTTTGTCTACAAGAAGGTCCTCCATCTTGAGCTTCCATAGTTCAAAGTTTTTACCGTTGAACTTCTCTATCTCGATTCTATAATATCTTGCCATTCCTCTTTCTACACTTGAATAACCACTACAAAATCTCCCACTAAACCCAAGTTTATCATAGACTCAAGATAAACTTAATCTATCAAGACCGAGCCAAACCCTCAGCAGCAAAGGCATCCCTCTAAAGCCAAAAAAAAATCTATGATACCACATGTAAGTTTTAAACCTATGAAGTAAAGCAATGCATATATATTCTTAAGAAAAATAAAAATTAATCAATGGATCATACACATAGTACACAGAGATTTACACCAGAAACCCTTAACCGGGAGAAAACCTTTCAACTCTTCACTGTATTAATTTCACCATTCACCATACAATATATACAATGTTTTTAGGTATTTCGCAGATACCAAAACCCTAATCCCTTAATCCAAGATTAATTTAGAAAACCACTAAAAATAGCAAAATCCGCTAAAATAGCAAAAACCGCCCAACAATAAACATTTGAGGGGGGCATACCTGGCCCCCCCTAGCCCCCCCTAGCCCCCCCTAGGAAGCATCTGACGCACACGACACAAAGAGAGAATAAAGTTGGGATCAATAGATGAATTTTTCGAATCTAGCGCGCCCACACACACACATGCAAAGAACATAAAACACACCCAATAGTAAAAGTATTGTGTTGTGAAATTGAATGAATGTGTCTTTGTGTCTAATTAATTGATTAATGTTGAAGGAATGAAGTGATTAAGTAGATCCATTATTTTACATGCATAGGTAGAATAATTGTTATAACCAGATGTTAAATAGACTAGAGAAAGGTTTCAATGTACAAGCATAGATCTCACCCATTCCCAAGTTGCAAACACCTGAGTATTGCAGCTACCCATAAGAGCTATCTTGGGTGAGACTGCATAGTGCATTCTGTGTATTACATTGCCTTCTGAGTAACTAGAGGAGCCAATATTCTTAAGGTATTTTGTTGGGAAGCTTCTTGGGTATGAACCAGGGTCAATATGTAGTGGTAAATGGATAGAGGGAAAGGGAAAAACCAACAAATGGTTCCATTGTTGGCCGATTGGAAGGAAATGGGATTGAGCACATGAGATCTACGGAAGGTGTGTCAAAATAATACCGGATCAGATGACAAAAAAGTGAGAGAATGTGTCGCTAGAAGGGGATGTTGAGACCGTGGAATCCCACAAAAATAGAAATCAAAAGCTGGTTGAAGACAAAGGAGCTAGATTTTGCATTAAAAGATAACATAAACCCCAAGTTAACACTGCACAAATATCTAGAAAAGTACACATTCATTGACTTACATGAAGTATTTTTCTGTGAGTTCCCACACATATTGCAGGAATGGATCAAAATATTGAAGGACAACCATCCGACGAATCGGATCAGACAACTAGAATAGAATCCATAAGAGATTGCACAACTACAACACGTTGATAATAAATTCACACGCGCAGTAGATTTTTGACTCGATAGTATTGTTCCAGGATTTATAACAAAATTTGCAGTAGATACCGTGAAGTCATACAGTGCGGTAGAGAAAGAGTTTCTACGCAGACCTCAAGGAAGGTATATTATATAATTGTATACTTCTATTAAGATATTTCTTTATAACAAAGGTGTAATGACAATGGAGTCAGACATTTAAACTTCCCTGCATGCATGGGGGAAGGGGAGAGGCACTGACAGAAATAGGAGTAGAGGATAAAGGAAAGAAGGAGGAAGCCTTGGACCCAATCATGATGGAAAATGACCAGATCAAGAGGATCATGGTAATAGCTAGAAGGACACGCAGTGGGGTACCCTACCAATACAAGGTGAATGCCAAGAAGAGAGTCATAATCGTGAGGGAAGGCTTGGCAAGTGATGAAGAGGAGGTAGAGGATCTTCAGGCTATGGAGCAGATTGAGGAAATCTTGCACACAACATATGAGAGGAAGACGAGAGGTTCTAGACTGGGAATAGAAGGTAGCAATCCTATCCATATTAATGTCAGGGTGGAACCCATAAACCCATGTGTGACTAACACACCAAAAATAACACCACCATTTAGACAACCGAATTTCGGGAGAAGTAAGACAGCAAGAAGTACATATACACAAGGAACAATAACTGGGGGAGCCAGTTCAAGAAGAATTAATCAAGTATCTACACCGTGTGGAGGTAGTAGTTCAACATTGAGTATGGAAGGACACGTTCCCACCATCAAGCACTACTACATATTGAAAAATTTGTGACAACCACTTGCGACGAAAGCACTCTTTCGTCGCAACATGCAAGAGAAAAAGTTCAATTTTTCTAAATCCACCCCGTATTCATCGTTGTCTCGACACATGTAGTTTGACTAAATTATTATGGTCAATGTTCATCACAAGAGCGATGAATGTAGTTTGTCTGTCGCAAGAGAGACGACTTACCTAACCTTAAACTTGACCGTTGAAAATGACCTAAAATAAATAGGTAAAAAAAAGAAATATTTTTAGGTCACGTTCGTCGCAATTGCGATGATGGTGACCTAAAATTGCATTATAAATATTTAACGATTTAAATATGTTGTGACAATATTTCTATAACAATGATGGTTCTAAAAGGGTATGTTTTAGAAGAAAAATGTCGCAGAATATTGTTAGAGGTGGGGAAAAAAGTAAAGCGGGTGAAAAGGGTGATGGTAGATGTTATTGCCCTTGTAAAAAATGTTGCCTCAGACATCCCATAAGAATTTTAATAGCAACAACTACAAAACATTGTAGGAAATATGGTCACATTGATGGTAGATCGAATGAATATCGTCCCATGGTAATTAACTATATATTCATTATCTTTTTTTATTTTGTCAATTTTATATAAAATTATATATGTATGTATGTATGTATGTATGTATGTATGCATGTATGTATGTATGTATGTATGTAGTTTGAATGTTTGTTATAGTATACACTAATTTTGCATGATTGTTTGTAATTATAAAGTTAGAGTTTCCCTCTAACTTTCTGCAGAATATTGCACCAAGTATTAGTAGAAATGGTGTTGTACAAGCTGAGGAACATCATCATGACCAAGAAAACAAGGATCTCATGGAAGAAGATGATGGGACAAATCAAGTTAATGATCCCATGGAAGAAGATGATGGGATAAATCAAATGATCCAAGATTTTTTTTCGCATCCAGATGAGAATGGAGAAAATGTTGTTATTTATGATGAACCTCTATTAGAAAAGGAAAATAAACGACTTTATGAAGGATCAAGAGAAAATCTTCTCTTCACTATGTTGTTTCTAGTGAACTTAAAGGTTATGAATAATTTTTCGAACACTTCTATGACATGGATACTAAAGTATGTAATATGTTTCATCTCATATTATACATAAATTTGATTTTTTTATATTTGTTTTTAGTGTTAATTAATGTGTAAAATAAGAATGCAATTTTTATGATTAATATTCTTAAATTAACTAGTTTTTTGTTATGTTGTAGATTGTTAGGTAAATTTTTGTTACCATCGTCAAATATTTTACCTCGCACATATCGAGGTTTGCATGCCATTATGAAAGACATTGGAATGGATTATCAAACTATAGATGCATTTCCTAATGAACATATTATATATTAGGGACAACATGCTTCAAAAACCGAATGTCCACAATGTATTATCAGTAGATATCGAACCAATCAAGTAACAAAAAGAGTGCCTCGAAAGGTTCTTCATCATATTCTCATAATTCCACGTTTGCAACAATTTTTCAGGTGTGAAAGAATAGCACAATTTATGGATTATCATGCATGTAATAGAAGTAGATATCATGTTCTTCGAATGTCTGCCGATAGTTCTGCATTTAGGGAAATTGAAGAAAATTGGGCAGATTTCAAAGATGAACCTCGTAATGTTAGGCTTTCATTGGCAGTTGACGGTGTTAATCCATTCGGAGAGCTTAGGTCTATTTACTCAATGTGGCTTATTTTTGTTATCAACAATATCATTCCTCCTTGGATGTCAATAAAGAGGCAGCACATAATGTTGACAATGATTGTTCCAGGTATTTGTTTACATTAATTTTTTGAATTTAACATTTTCATTTGTTTCAATTTTTGCATAATATATTTTGTTTATTTATTTAATTATATATATTACATGATATCATTCCTTTAGTAATTACGTGTAATTTCAAACAATTAGGTAAGTACCAAGTTAAAGATATGAATGTATATATCAAGGCTCTTATCGATGAGATACTAAAGTTATGGGTTGGCATCACAATGTATGACATATGTAAACTAATCAGGGAGAAAAAATTTAAATTCTGTGGAATACTTTTATGAACAATTCATGATGCCCCTGGACTAACAATTTTTTGTGGTATGTAGCATTCTAATATTTCTCTTTAATACTATAGAATATTTTAATGTTATCATGGTGCATTTTTAATTTTTAAATAATCTCATCGTATAATTGACATTAATCCATTTATTGCAGGTCTTCAAACAAAGGGTAAATTTGCATGTCCAGTTTGTGGCCCTAAGTTGAAGTATTGTCATTCAAAATTTTTAGGAAATATGGTGTTTGATGAATATAGGCACCTTCTTCCTAAGAACCATAGGTATCGTATTACTGAAAAACATCTTTTCAATGGGAAAGAAGAGACTGGTTTAAAACCACGAAGAATGACACCTCACCTATGGAGGTTGGAATATAATAGAAATCGTCAAGGTACTCAATTTCATAATGTATCGTCGATCATGTAACGTTTTGAATGTTTATTTTAATCATTGAATTTATTTTACCGTATTTGATAATTATTTGTGTGATTTCGTTTATGCTTCATGAAGGCGGCAATCATCATGAAGGTATTAATAATGGGCTTCCACGAGGAATAAAATCTTATCCCGCTCAATTCATGAGGTTGCCCTACTATGAGGAGCTAAAAATAGCTCATTTGTTTGATACAATGCATATCGGGAAGAATGTGACTGAAACGTTATGGTGAATCATAGATGGTAGGAGGGACAAAGAAAAAATTGTCAAAATTTGTACTGACATTCAGAAAGCCAATCATGCAATGTGAAGTGTGATTCAATATTCAAATAGATCAAATGGAGTACTAGACTGAAATAACCTTCCATGGTTATTAACAGAGCAACAAAGCAATGATGTAAAAGAGGTCATTCAAAGAATTAAATTTCCCACGGGTTTTGCTTCAAACATAAAAATTATCTTAACGAACAAAGGTGAATTTGGTGGGGTAAAAACACATGATTGGCATACCTTCATTAAGGTAATAATTTTTTTATACATATTTATATATATTGGCCTTATAAATCTTTTATTGTTTTTATTTTTTATTGTCTACTTTGGTCGAAACAAATAACGATTGATTTTGTTGTTACAATGTGTTCTACCGCTATCTCTCCCAAACAACTTTGACAACAACGTCAAACAAGTTATATATGATCTTGGAAAATACATGAGTTAAGACGTAGTTGTGATTTATATGCGAAATGTTCTTTCAAATTATTGTTGTACTTAATGACACGTGTTTTACTTGTAATGTAATGTAATATATTATATTATGTTATGTTGAAACATGTTATTTTCTTGTGTCATGATCTCATGTAGATGGTTGTCATTGAAATAAATCCATGAAGATGGTATAAAGTATTGGAAGAGAGAAATTCCTCGTCTAATGCGTGGAATGAAAAAGTATATGCCTCCTACATTTTTCAATGCACAAGAACACTACCTCATACACCAAGTTGAAGAGATTAAAATTTGTGGGCCTGTTCACACAAGGTCAATGTGGATGGTGGAGAGGAACTTGAAATCATTGAAGGCGTTGTTTAGACAAAGAGCATGTCCTGAGGGTTCTATGGTGGAGGGATATATGGTATATCAATCCATGGTGTATATTAGTCAGTATCTTCCTAAATTAGCAATTCCAAGTATGCATGCAGTGGATCGCATTTGGGATGTGAACTCCATCAAAAAAACTGAAGATCAGGAGCATCTGTTAGGGAAAGGTAGAATGAAAAAAATGAGAGGTAATATATTAATAATTGTGAAAATTTATATTAATAATACACATAAAGTCTCACTTTTGTGTATATGATCATACTCATTAATATATTAATATAATTTATTTCATAAATTATAAATATTTATAATTACCTCCATATTGTACATTATAACTAATATTTCATATTGGTGAATTATGGTTTTTTTATTTAGTTTCTCTAGAGTGGGATGCATTGCATTTATACATTGCAAACAATCTTGGCTGGATGAATGTATGGATTGAAAGATGTAAACAACATAATGGAGGTAGTTTATCATGGAAATGACTGTCTGAATTGGTTAGAGAAGCTCGTCGTAACAGAGATGCCAATGTTACACAGAGGGAAATTGATCTAGCATATGGTTTGAAAGATGGACAGGTAAGCAATTTCACCCATTTTACTCAGTTATTTTATATTATACTAATGTGACTACATGTGTATTGTATTTTTCAGATACTTTCAAAGTTATATAAATATATCTTAATGTATTAATTGACAATGCATATTTTACATATCTGACATATTGCAGTTGAAACACCCCAAGGCTATGTGGTGCAATGGTCATAAATTTCGCATCAAAAAATTGGATGAAACCAGGAAAACTTCTGATAGTGGGATAACTGCAGTGTTCCAGGTTACTAATGTTTCCTCTATGAGTGGCAGACATCCCCGAGAATCTGAAAATAGATACTATGGGTATTTAAACAATATAATTCAGTGTGACTTTAATTCCTTCAAATTAGTTATGTTCGATGTCAAATGGTATAGGTTACAAATGCATGAACGTGATGAGGAAAGAATTGTTATTCAACATGCCAACAGATTTCCAATGATTGAAACAACGATGTTTGAAAGAGGACATGATCGCTATGTTTTTCCAAGCCAATGTGAACAGGTCTTTTACTCAAATGTTCCAGGTGAAAGGCATTGGTCATTTGTTGTTAGATATGATCCAAGAGGAAGGCCAATTAAGTATACTCATTTACAGGAAGAAGATGATATTGAAGATCAAGAAGATGATTCGACATAATATCATACAGAGTCGAAAGATCATGGAGGGTCGACAGATGAATAAGATGAAGAAGATCATGATCTAGGCGTAGGAAACAATATTGCAATTCTTGATGATGATGTCAATGAAAATATGCTCAAAAATGACATTGATGACGATGATGATATCATCAATCCTTTCAACATCGTTTCAGAACCAGATGATGATACAAATGTCGAGTTCGATGAAGAAGATCAAGATAGAGAATAAGGATGATTACACAGATGTTGAGGTTGGATTAGGTATGTGACTATATAATATTTTAATTTGTATGAATTATTCTCTTAAAATAATTTACTTTTAATGTCATGGGTTAATTACATGTTTTTAAGTTTTATGCGACATTTTTATATCCTTGGTTACATGTTGTTTAATTATTATTTGAAACTTGAAAATAGTTGTCAATATAGTAAAGTACGTGGTAGAATAACAATATCATTTAGAAACACATAATTTCATGTACCTTGATTAATTTTTGTTTTTGTAGTTTCTATGCATGAATCTTAATAGGACATTGATTTCGATTATTTATATTTTATAGATTGGGTTTTGGGGATCAATAGAGAGTGATGTGAGGGGGAGGGGAGGGGCCATGTGAGCTTCCACCCTCACGTGGTTGTCATTTTTAAACATAGGATAAATTATTCTTGAAACCAAGAGAAGCTCTTTCATTTTTATACCATCATGATCGTATAAGATTTCATCAATATTGTTACCTATTTGAATCTTCTTAGAATTGAAATTCGTTACATAGTCGTTGAAAAAAGACAAAAGACTTATGTAGCGGATATTAATTTGGTCTTTTTGTGGGACATTTTATTCCATTATTATGTTTTGTACAAAAATAATGAGGAACGAGGAACGAAAATTGCATGAGGACTAGACACCGGCAACAGGGACCTGTGAATGGGACCAACGTTGAAATTTTTTCAAACAATTTCTGTATGCACTGGAATTTCTCATGGATAGAATATTGGCATGGATTAATGATATGGGAGGGTTTATGGACTCAAATTTGAGTGACACACCCACTTTCCTCCATCATCAATTCATCATGTAAACCATAAACCCTAATTTTCTTTCAGAGTACCCAATTTGGTTGACGCAAGTTTTAGGCTTTCGTCGGTATTTCTTCATTTTTATTTCAAGTTCTACATTAATGTATATACAATGTATTTGCATCATAGTTGTGATGAAAAATACCTCTATTTCATTGATTTATTAATCAACACCATCAAGATACTAGAGGCGGGCAACAATGACATGTGAATGGGGCCAACGGAAAAATGTTTTCAAACTGTATCTATATGCATTGAAATTTGACCTGGATAGACTATTCACATGCCTTAATTATATGGGATGGTTTCTGGACTCAAATTTGACTAACACACCCACTTTCTTCCATCATCAATTCATCATGGAAACCATAAACCCTATTTTTCATATGTTCTAGTAGATATGTTAATGATTCCAAGTTTCATATTTGTATTTGACTGAAGGTCCGGCTAGCTTGCAAAGTATCAAATTGAGATTTCAAGTTGATAAACCAAATATTAAATGAATCCAAGCATCATTTGATATCGTAGCAAGAGATACGAATGTAAATAATCTTGCGACGAATGTGCTATACTATCAACGAAAAAAGTTCGTCGATAGTATAGCTAATTCGTCACAAGAATATTGTGTCTAATTTGAATGGTGTTACATGGTTTTCAAGGAGTGTAGGGATTATATTATGGTGAAATGTAGTGTAGTCTATAATAACAATCTCTATGCCAAACCTCAAAATGGATAGTACCATATCTTGTTCATAAG
>ML780978.1:143718-157201 GCA_009831015.1 Picea engelmannii | reverse complement strand
AAATATTCTTGGTATGTTTCCTTTGTGGATATGGTGGCTCAAGCCCTCAGTACACATGATGCCAAACAATGAAATGTAACAATTTTACTATTTAATGATAGTGTTATGTCACCCATGGTTAAGGAAAGAACTTAAGGTTCTTAGGTCCTATTTGAATCTTCTTAGAATTGAGATCCATTACATAGTCGTTGAAAAAAGACAAAAGACTTATGTAGCGGATATTAATTTGGTCTTTGTGTGGGACATTTTATGCCATTAGTATGTAATTTTGTACACAAATAATTGATATTCGGGACTACACCATGGTCAAGGAATGAGTAACAATAAACAAGGAACAAAAATTGCACGAGGACTAGACACCGACAACAGGGACCTGCGAATGGGGCCAACGTTGAACTTTTTTCAAACAGTTTCTGTATGCACTGAAATTTGTCATGGATGGACTATTGTCATGGATTAACGATATGGGAGAATTTATGGACTCAAATTTGAGTGACATGCCCACTTTCCTCCATCATCAATTCATCATGTAAACCATAAACCCTATTTTTCTTTCAGAGTACCCAATTTGGTTTACGCAAGTTTTAGGCTTTCGTCGGTCTTTCTTCATTTTCCTTTCAGGTTCTACATTAATGTATATACAATGTATCTGCATCATTGTTGTGAAATGAATCCAAGCATCATTTCATATCGTCACAATATAGACGAATGTAAATAATCTTGCGACAAATTTTCTATACTATCAACGAAAAAAATTTGTCGATAGTATAGCTAATTTGATGCAAGAATATTGTGTCTAATTTGAATGGTGTTACATGGTTTTAAAGGAGTGTAGGGATTATATTATGGTGCAATGTAGTGTAGTCTATAAGAACAATCTCTATGCCAAACCTCAAAATGGATAGTACCATATCTTGTTCATAAGACAAATATTCTTGGTATGTTTCCTTTGTGGATATGGTGGCTCAAGCCCTCAGTACACATGATGCCAAACAATGAAATGTAACAATTTTACTATTTAATGATAGTGTTATGTCACCCATGGTTAAGGAAAGAACTTAAGGTTCTTATGTCTTATTTGAATCTTCTTAATGTTAAGTGTGATTATGATTTTTGTGGTTAGTGGCTAAAATAATTATAAGGGTTAGGGGTTGTATTTCCTAGGGATTATATTGGTTATAAGGGTTAGTAGTGAGAATTCTTTGGATCAAAGGTAACATAGTTTATAGGTTAGGATTGATATGGTTTATATGGGTTAGAGTTACAAAGGTTAAATGGGTTATGGGTTTTAGAATTTCCAGTTTGGGGGTAATATCAATAATAGTGATCAAGGATTATAATCATTACAAATTAAGGGTTAGAATGATTATATTGACTACAGTCTTTTTTGTTAGGGATTGGGGTTCATGAGTTATCATAGATTATATTTTTAGGATGAGAGGTCACATTTATTTCAATTTATGTATTATAAGGGTTATACTAATTAATTTAATATGGGTGAGGGTTTGTAGGGGTTTGAGAATAGGGTTTATCCATTATAAAGTTTATAAGAGTTAAAGGTTAATGGTTATATGGGTTAGGGGTTTTGGTAGTTAATATTATTAGGATTTAGAGGTCATATCAAGGTTATTTGGGCTATATTGGTTTAGAATTGTGCTCTATAGGGTTTAAGATTCGTGTTTATAGGGGTTAGGTATGGATAGAATCAAGGGTTAAGTGTTAGGGATGATAAGGCTTATAGTATTATGGAGTAAAGTGGTTATATGGTTTGAGGCTTATAAGGATTAATGTTTATGAGATACATGGATTAGGTGCTTAGGGGTAATAAGTTAGGATTTTCTTGTTTGGGGTTTACATAATAGAGGTTAGTGATTAGGGGTAATAGAGGTAATAGACTAGTACTAATAATGGATAAATGTTATAGTTAATGTACACGTTCAAGGTTATAAGGGTTAAATTTTCAAGGGTTTAGGGATTGGGGATTCTAAGAATTTAATAGGGAATATAAGGGTTCAAGGTTAAAAAGGTTATAAATTAGGGCTTGGTAGTATGGGTTATTGTTTGTAGAATTTATAGTGGTTATAGATTATACAAGATAGGAGAAAGGGATTAAAGTCATTATAGGTGTTAGGGATAATGAGTTTTATGGGTTTGGGTCTCATAGAGTTTAGGGGATAGAGGGTATATAATGGTTAGGGTAATATGTTTAGAAATTAGAGTTATAGGGGTTAGGGATTTGCGTTTATAATGTCATGGTTTTGAAATTAGAAACTAAATGTGTTTTAGGTTATAAAGGTTATGGGTTTATGGATTCATGGATAAGTCTATATAGTTATTAGTTGACGAGGCTAATATTTGTTAAGGCATATAAGGGTTAGGGATTAAGGTCATTGTGGTATGTGGGTTCATAGCGATTATGGGTTATAAGGGTTAGTTTCTAATGGTTATGGGCGTTATGGGTAAGGGATTAATGAAATTAAAGGATACCATTATAAGGGTTAGTGGTCATACATTTCAGTGCTTAGGGGTTAGAGGGATATAGGGTTTGGAGTAGTTATAGGTAATAGGTTTCAAAATTAGAGTTATATGTGTTAGAGATTAGGGTTATAAGGGTTATGCTTGGACATTATGGATTAATAGTAGTGAGGGTTTATAGGGGTTTCAAAATAGGGTTTATCCATTATAAATGTTACAAGAGTTAAAGGTTAATGAATATATGAATTAGGGGTTATGGTAGTTAAGCTCATTAGGAGTCACAAGTCAAATAAAGGTCACATTGGTTTAGAATTGTGCTTTATAGGGATTAGGGTTTAATGTTTATAGGGGTTAGGTATGGAGAGAATTAAGGGTTAGGTGTTAGGGATGATAAGGGTTATAGTGCTATGGAGTAAAGTGGTTATATGGTTTGAGTATTATAAGGATTAATGTTTATAGTTGATAATCCTTATAGTTGTTATGGAATGTAAGGGTTAGGGATTATTTTTTATAGAGGTTAAGGATGAAACATGTGACACAACTTATAATGGTTATGGATTATATCAATTACATGTGCTAGGGATAAGGGGTTATAAGAGTTGGAGGTTAGATATTACAAGGGTTAGCAATTATATAATTTAGGGATTAAGGGTTATTGGGGACAAGGGTTAGGGTACTTGCTTGATAGTGAATGACAATTAAATTGGTTATGATATAATGTTTGAGGGTTATAAAGATTATGTGATTGGACTATAGGAATTAGGTGTGAAAGATATTAGAGGGGTTAGTGGTTTTTCATTCCCCTATGGATAATATAAGGATGAATATTGGTGCTAGAAGTTAGGAGTTTTAATTAACTAAGGATTTGGGTGATGGAAGTTAGGGGTTTTAATGACTCATGTACCCCATAGGATATCTGGTGAATTGACGATGCATGTAGAGAAAGTCCTTGCTATGACCTACTGTGGGTGGGCCTAGATGTTAATGATGGTGCTAAAGCACCAAATCACCTCCTATCACAATTAATAATGGTGGAATTGTGCCTTTGGGATAGTACTATGTGTTTTCTTTCAAGAACATACCCATGCTTCAACCACATGTCAATATCTGAGATGGAGGTCCTAAGGTGCTAAGTATGTAATGGTGGGGTCAGTTGTTAAGATGATGGGGAGGTAGGGTTTAAGGGAATGTGTGTCACCTTGATTTTTTCGCACATTGGATTAGCTCATGATACATATTGGATGAACTACCAGGGAGACTTACAACTAATCCAGCTACCAATTGGATGAACATGGGGCTTAGACAATATGTATAGATGCATTGAACAAAACTAATATTTGTATAGTTTGACTCCCATATTCCACTTGAAGGCCAAAGATATCATTTAGAGGCATTGTCTCATGGTTTCAGGCCTTGTTCATGGCCCATGAGCCAAATAAGTTTCATTTATGGTCTAGATCATTAAATTTCCTCCCTTGAACATTCATTCCCTTAAGACCCACCCTTGTCATGCAATTAATGTCTATAATATCTTACTCAAAGGAAAAATATCCATCATAGATGCCCTTTGTGGTGGTTTAAGGACTTTCTCATGAACCTCAAACCCTATAAGATTCATTTAGGACTAAGGCACTTATTTTTCTCTCATGAACATGGTCAAATCCATGAGATCCATCCTTAGTGCACAAAATCTCATAATGGTGTACTCCATATGCCACTTTGATGCCAAATATCACCTCTAAAGGGCCCTTTAATGGAATTTCTCCTATACTAATGCATGCCACTAGATTGGTGAAGGCGAGATTTAGAAGAAATTTGGTGAAGATATCTACTTGTTGATCTACTAAAGGAACAAAGATTGGCACAAGCTGTCCTTGAGCATGAGGTTGCCAAATTTAGTGCATCCAAATATCCATGTGTTTTGTCTTCTAATGATTCATAGGATTATGAATAATCTCAATGGTACTTTGATTGTCACAAAGGTGGAATGAATTTGTGGAGGAAGACCAAGTTGATCAAGCATCATTTGTATCCAGGGAAGATTCTTCCCGACATGAACTTCACTAGCATAGTTGTTTTTAGTGGAGAAGAGAATAAAAATTTGTTTCTTCTTAGAACACTAAAAAATTGGTCCAGATCCAAGAGAAAACAAGTACCCCAAGGTAGATATTCTCTCATCAAGATCGCTAACCTAGTGGGCATTGAAAAATCCAACGAGGCAGATATTTGTATGATCGGGCATGGATGGTACTCAGTTCTCCATATTTTCAATGGTCATCGAGGGGGCACCAAACACTGTAATATGTGTGGTGCTCTTCCATATGTTGCACCCTATAACTGGTTGAACCGATTTTAGGGTGGGAAAGTCGTTAAAGATAAAAGATAACTCTTCCCAGGCCCCCGATGACATCTCTAGATTTCCTAACATTGCCATCCACCACCATGTCTTGTTTTGGGGATATTAACCCAATTCTATTTCGATGTTCATGCAGAGTGCACCCTTGATACAAGGATTCCCCATCTCTTAGGATCGACTAACCCATGTCCAAGAGATGTTCACATGGAACATTTCCCCACTTCACTCTTCAAATTTCTCATTTGAATATTTGCTACTACCACCAAGATCTGCACCAAGGGCACTTGTTGATATCATGAACAAAAACTATATATTATATAATATATTCATATAGCATATAACATATTATATAATATATGACATATAATATAAAAAATATTTATAAAATGAAAATATTTTATATATTGTAAACATATATATGTTATATGTATGTTACATATATAACATATATATGTTATATATGTAACATATATATGTCACAAATATATAGAATACATATGTAACATATATATGTTATATATATTGTACAAGAACAAACCCGACCCCATTCACATTCACCTAACCCCATTCGGCCGACCCCACGGTCATTCAACCAACCCTTACATCCTCTGCCCTACATCCCCTGCCAAACGATAAACAAAGGCAGACAGAGACCCCACCTAGCTTCCAAATGAAAAAGAGATAGATGCCACAGAGACACGACCTACCATGGAGACACATCCTGTAACAAGAGACGTGGTGACCCCACCAAGGAGCCACATAGACAAAGAGCGACAAAGAAGTGAACTAGACCAACAATGACTTCCATTTCGGTAAATTTTCCTCACTTTGTCCTTTTCAAAATTTTCATTCTGAAAAGTCTAGGGCACACATGCACCATCATTTGAATGATATATTCTATATATTCGATCTAGGGCACCATGTTTGAATTAGATATTCTGCAGATTTGAGTTAGGGCATATTTGAATTTGAACTTTTGTTCCTAGGGTTTTCCTGGTCACAATGTTATCAGAGGGATAACATGAAATCTATGCAAACCATCTAAAACAATTCAAGAATCCATTTAAAATACCATAACTTCAAATTGGGATTCAAACAGTGTGAACTATCCTACAGTCCAAGTGTTTGTCAAAATTCCACACTCAGGAATTCATATAAACTACTTTATTATACATATTATGAATTAATTAGCTTATCTATTGATAAATCCAAGAAATGTGCCTCTAGTAATAATTAATAAGGCATGCTAGGAGTTCAAATGCTGTAACATCCCACTCTGGCGCACTGAGAAAACTTATTATTTGAGGACACTTGCTCGCAAGTGATCTGGACTTTTATGATGTTAGACCATTTATACTTGATTATGATTCGATTGACAGATGACATGATGTGTTACAATTTGATGTCGACAGATGCTATTGACTCAGTTTTATTGAGTGTGTAGGGTTTTTGGATCTTGATGATGCAGAGGCATCGATGGAACCCCCTTGGACTCCGGACTGAGTCAGGGAGTGTGCTTTTGGGTTGATATGTTTACTATGATGTTTCATTTGATTTGATGATGTGATGATGACATTTCTGACATGATTGTTGATGATGCAGGCTGACGATAGCTTGCTGACCAAACTCACATATGGAGTAAAGGGGCCACACACAATTTGCAGAGAGGTTGAGGGAGAAGGGTGGACAGCAGCCCTGTCGCCGCCTACTAGCACTCTCGTCGTGGCTCGAACTGTAGGTTAACGATTACCTAGTTCGAGAGGATCCACGATGCCGTGAAGGCAGACTGTGATAGTCGCTCACGATGATTCTAAGGGGCGCACAATAAGGCAGGGGCTTTATTCCTTAGAACCCTTAGTCTCCTACAAGTTCACCTGGCGGAGTATTGACTCCAGGGGTTATAGATGTCTGCCAATCAGTCCAGTTGGTGAGTGGCACCCTTGGAGCACATGGTGCATCCTGAAGGGCACGTTGCACAAAAGAAACTCAGTTGGCGAGTGGCACCCTTGGAGCACGTGGTGCATCCTGAAGGGCACGTCGCACAAAATAAATTCAAGAGGCGAGTGGCACCCTTGGAGCACGTGGTGCATCCTGAAGGGCACATCGCAAGAATGTGGAGAAAGGAGTCAGCCTAAATATCCCTAAGACCTCAACACCTGAATAAATCCTTAAAACAATTCCCCTAACCTGGCGTCGCCAGTTCAGAATTTGAGCCCTATGTCAAAAAAAAATCATAATTCAAGAGTATACATTAAATATTCATTACCCCTATGATGATTTGCAACCTTCGCCTAAACCGAGGAGTTTTCTTCCTTAATTAAATACATAGAATAATTCCTCCGTTAATTGAATTCATAAAGTATTTCCTTACTTAATTGCGTACTTAAGGCCTTTCCTCATTCCCAGTAATAAGCTTGATAATTCATCCTTTAGGAAGGTACTACTTCGCCCTAACTTGATAATCGAAGCTTAACCATCTCCTAATGACAATGCCAGGATATTCTAGCTCACAATAGCTCTGCCATGCAAATAACATTAGAAATTTATTTCCCTGCTAAGCTAGCTCTACCAATACAGGTGCTAATAATAATATTAAACAAACAAACAAAAAACCCACTTAAGCTAATGTGAGTCTTCATAAAGTTTGTAGGATAAAATAAAGAGATTAAATAAATTAATTCAATTAGGGGGTTGTAAATTTGAAAAGAGGAAATTAATTAGTTAACTAAAGGGAGTTTAAAAGAAAATATAAATATATTATGAATTTAAAAAAAAAATAATAATAATAATAATAACATGAAAAGATGCTTAGGAGCATTTACCTTTTGAGTTTTCAAAAAAAGAAATAAAAAGAAATAAATGAATAAATAAAAGGGGGGGAACTTAAAAGAAAGGGGATTTAGGGTTTTTGGGGAAAACCTAATGGGAGGAGGTCAAAAAAAAAAAAAAAATAGGAGGATAAAGGAAAGGAGATGGGGGGAAAGAAGGGGGATCTGCTATGGAGTATTGTTATGCTGCCAAAATGAGAAACGAGACTGATTTCTTGTAGGAGTTGGGGATTTCCCAGCTGACTTGAGTGGTAGGTCAGCTTTAGAGGCGAGCTGGGAAGCTAGGTACTGTCTGGATGGTGTGTGGCCCCTTTGCGGCTCGAGGGGCTAAGGGGGAAGGAGAGTACCCCTAGCATTTGGCTGGGAGGTACCGGTGAGTCCTCTACGGTCGACAAGCAGAAGCGGGAGCATCAAGGAGCATATCCAGAGCGGGAGGACAAGCCAAGGTATGTTTTTATTTGGATGAATGCTAGTCTGTGTTGGTGTCTGAAAATTTAGATGGATGTGTTTTTATTGGGATGAATGCTTAAGTTTTGTGATAAATATTAGATTAGAATGATTACATTGAACCGCAGGAATCGACCCCTTCCTATCTGTAAATTGTTCCGGCATTTGCCAAGTGATATTGTTGCTGAAGGAAACTCTTATGACAGTCCGTTTTTGTATTGGGGTTACAATGTTTTCATTTTTGGTATTGGGTTACAGTGGTTTCGCTTGGTATTTTGGGTTACTGTGCTTCGTCATGTATTTGGGGTTACAGTGTTTTCGTTTTGCATTTGGGGGTTACAGTGTTTTCGTTTTTGTATTAGGTTACATTTTTTTCGCTTTGTATTTGGGTTACAGTGCTTTCGTTTGTATTTCGGTTATAGTTTTATTCGTTTGGTATTGGGTTACAGTGTTATGGTTCCAAAAAAAAATTCGTGGGTAAAGCGTTACTGAATCTTGTTGCTGGCGAATTCATTTTTTCGTTTTTTTTTTGCATGCCGTGGGATGCGGGCTGTAAGCTTGGCATTTTCTTCCTGAGCCCGCAATTCTACCCACCGAGCCCCTATTTATTTTTCGTGCATCCTCTACATATCTAAGGGTAGTTCGTGACCACATTGAGGGGGAAAACTCGCCTGCTATTTACCTCTAGAACCCTGCGTTTTTGGGTAACATCCTCAACACTTTTGCCTCTGCGCTTTAACTGCCTGCGTTTAACTTTAACGTATCGGTGGCATCATCTGGAACACCAGGTTCGGTGGGATCATGATGGCGGCCTGAGAAACAGGTGAGAAACCAGACGTGTCACTCTTATGACCCAATATCTCGATTCTCGGCCAATCGATTGAAAACAACGAGACCGATATCTGGTTGGTTGATTTCTGAGTTTCTTTATTGCGTTGAACAAGTCGTTGTAAACAGTGAACAAAAATTACTACCTTTTTCTTACTATTAATTTGTTTTTAATGGATAGATGGAAGGAACTAATACCGTAAATTGAACGGTTGAAGCAAAGAAGTCTCGTGGCATTCTGCTCGTCACTGCATCTTGGAATCTTCGCACATTGATAAGACAAAACATTTAGTACTGAGTCAATTTCCACAGAGAAATTCTTTATTACGATCGCCAGATATGATTCCTTTGTTAGTCGGAACAATCCCGGAACAAATCACCAGGCAAGGAGAGGGCAACCACCGACATAAGAGAACGGTATGTATCTCAGGCAGATAGATTCATGGTTGTCAAGATTGGGTTGAAGTTGTTGGTGATGATCGATCCCAGATTGAAGGTAGATTACTTCGTCTACAGTACGAGAGCAACCGATCTTCCTACTCCGCATAACAAACTGTAGGTATCTCCTGACAACGATGATCAACAGGCGGCACATTTGGGTGAGAAGTCCCGCCTCGAACACAACTGGGTTCTTTAGCACTAGTAGATTGTGTCCTCGCTCTCACAGAAGAGGATTTACTTTCGAAGAAACCCTAATCTTCGCTGGTCAACTTTCGTTCTTAGAATCCCAGCTCTATATAATATTAATCTTTTAGGTCATGATTCCACTGTTACTTTTTGATCCCTTTTCCTTCACATCGTCAATTAAAGTGAGTATTGTGCTGGTGGTGTATATTTTAAAAAGGTTAATAAGAATGGTGGTGGGTTCCACTTTTATTAATCGTGACTGGGCGGCCCAAGACCTTGGTAATAAAATTAACCAGAAATTGATTGGACTCCTTCCAATTAACAATGTTTAAACAAGCGAACACATAGTAATGAAAAGTTTACCACTCATATTAATATATCATTAAAGTATTTAGCGTTGATTTAGATGGCACCTTAGCGTAGGAATTGTGGTGTCGATATAACATTAGAGTTTGATTTTGTAAGGGTACGGTCGTGGCACCATAAAATGAAGAAGTGGATATTTTGTTGTGCGGTTATGAAAACCTTATCATTCTTGATAACATAAACTGGTTTAGTAAGTGTAAGAGTAGTTGTGTAACGTTGCCTTATTGTAATATGCACAAAGGCAAGGTCTTTTGAATATGTTGTTGGGGATACGTAACTACATATATTGTTTTCTTTTATAGGGCTGTATAATGCTAAGGTAATGTAATTTTAATGTTATTTCATTGGCCAGTTATGGCAATATAAAATGCAATATTGATACAATTGTATAGTAAGTTATGGTAAATTTTGTATTGATAACACACCAGAAGTAAGGGATAGGTATTTAACTGCAAGGTTGATAATATAAAAGGTGATGTTGTGGTGGTAATGTTATGGAAATCTTATGGTGTTGGTAACATACGAAATGTGATGAGATTAATATTTTAATTACAGAGTTATGGAAATGAAAATGTAATGGGATGTCAATATGAGGTAAGGTCACCATTAATGCGATGTTGTGCATTATCTTATGTTAATACTCATATTCAAGGGGATGTACATGATCCGGTGGTCATCATATATGGTATTGATATCGCAGATTATTATATTGGTTATGTGTTATTTAATGATCGATTGATCAATTAGCGCGCCTGGAATAAAAAGGAATGGTGCCTCGAGTGGGTCACCGTTAGATAGTTTACGTATATCGGACACCTTGCACGCTTGAAATTTCATTTGGAATGAAGAAATGTTAAATGTTTAGATTGTGGGTGGCGCGTCATGCACAATGTTAGATTTGATTTCTAATTCTCACTCACAATCGAAGGGTTATGTACTGTATTGTTAAGTTGATTTCCCTGGGAATGGTCTAATGATAGTCCTTAGCTTATTGGGATTGTCTGTTTGTGTCGGGCGGGAGGTAGACACCTTCAGTAGCCTTAGTATTTATGTCTGTGTTTTTCTGCGTCAAGAATCCAGTGTCGTATCAAGAGTCTCGGGCCCTTTAAAGGCAGGGTTTCCACTCTTGCGACACACCTTAGGGGATTACTAGTTTCTGCCTCAGCAGACGGCCAAGAGCTTATGTGACCTCCTCTCTCTCCGGAGCAGAGGACTAAGATTAAACGCCTTGCTTTCCTGTGCAGAAATAGTAAACCTACTACCATGGATTCTACCTTCTGTGTTCGTGCGGTACCTAACCCAGTATGTCGTTATTGTTGAAGATATTGTGGGGCGCCTTGGTCTTGGGTGTTCTTTTCTTGCAGTTACTTGTCGTGCGCCTTACGTCTTCTTGTTGTGATTTTTGTGGTTGCATCTTGTCAGTCGTCGGGTGGCGACGTAGAGTCCAGGGTGTCTGTTTCCCCTCCTCCACGCGCGCACACACCTTTAAAACAAAAAAAAATTGCACCTGTTGTCCAAGTTGTTGTCGTAACAAGGAGGGTTGTTACAAATGCACCAGTGATAACAAAGGATATCAAATTGTGTTTTCAATTTTGAAATCAAACTATTATTCTCTTGTGCAATGGCATCATCAAGGAGAATAATAGTAGAATAAAGTAGATTAGAAGTAAAAAAATGTTAATAGATAGGTTAGCTTTAACCAAAGTTAATTTTCTTGTTCATATTTATAGGTTTAAATATGAAGGGTTGTACATGAGTTCCCATGCCCACGCATTGGTATTTGATGCCAAAATTACACAATGGTATGTTGGTTATTAGTTTGGGAAACAAAGCACAAGTTTTTCCTACACTAGCAATTCCCACAACAATATATACAAGTTGTAAGTTTAATATTCCAATGAATTTGTAAGCATGAGATCATTGAAATGACTCTTGTACTTGTTAGTGAGCTAACCAAATTATTTGAGAGCTATAATATGGTTTACACAACAATTACTCAAATGATTATACTACAACCAGCATATCATGAATGGATGAAAATGTTGAGGAAGTGACTTGTCTTTTTAGATTTGGGTTCAAGATCCTATTAGTCTTAATGCCAACTAAATAAACAGATATATCTTTATCAATTTGTAACTCTCAAAATCTGTTGTGATAACACATAAAACCAATGGTAATTTGCATGTTCATCTCTATAGGTTTAAATATGAAGGGTTGTACATGAGTTCCCATGCCCATGCTTTGGTATTTAATGCCAAAACTACACAATGGTGTGTTGGTTATTAGCTTGGGAAACAAAGCACAATTTTTTCCCACACTAACAAATCCCACAGCAATATATATGAGTTGTAAGTTTAATATTCCAACGAATTTATAAGCATGAGATCAGTGGAATGACACATGTACTAGATAGTGAGATAACCAAATGATTTGAGAGCTATAGTATGGTTTGCAGAAACATTACTCTAATGAATATACCACAACCAACATACCAATAATGGATGAAAATTTTGTGCAAGTGCCTTATCCTTTTCAGATTTCGGTCCACAATTTGATTACTTGCAATGACAACTAAATAAACATTCATATGTTTACCAATTTGTAGCTCTAAAAATCTATTATGACAACACATAGAACCAATGGTAATTTTCCTATTCACCTCTATAGGTTTAAGTATGAAGGGTTTTGCATGAGTGTCCATGCTCACTCTTGGTATTTGATGCCAAAATTACACGATGATGTGTTGGTTATTAGTTTGGGAAATAGAGCACTTGGTTATATATAAGATGTAAGTTTAATATTCCAATGAATTTATAACCATGAGATCATTGAAATGACACTTATACTAGTCAATGATCTAACCAAACTATTTTAGTGCTATAGTATGGTTTACACAACAATTACTCTAATGAATATACCACAACCAACATACCCCGAATGGATGAAAATCTTGGGGAAATGACTTTTCCATAATCATAATGAAAGATGGTGCACTACTTATTATTTACCTAAAGGTGGCTCACCATCATGTTCAATTAGATTCAACAATAGATCCAATTATAGGTGTAGGTTCATTTCTATGTCCTAGGTGGGTGTTACTTTTAATTTAATAGTTATTAGACCCTACAGTTCACCTATTTCATATCTAGTCACATGTACAAATCGAGATGCAAGGTTGTAGTTCCATTTCCTATTATATTTCCAACAAATCCCATTGTTTTGTATTCTCCAGTTCAAGTTCAAAGATGATGAGTTGGACCATTCCCCTCCATAGTCCCATATTCCATTCACGTCTAAGTTATCTATTGATTTCTCTCTTGATTCATCAAAGTAAAAATATTGAGTTATCCCTTGATTTATTGTGAGAACACTAAAAAAGAAATAAAATGAGTTAAAGCCCAATGTAGATGATTGTCGCCAATGGAAATGGTATGAAGCATCCCCACAAATACACCAACGATTTGAGGGTGAGTATCAACATGAATTCTATGTATTGATTTGTTGACTTCAATGATAGGTTTGTAAGATACAAGGAACAACAATGTGTGCATATTTA
>ML780978.1:106613-120784 GCA_009831015.1 Picea engelmannii | reverse complement strand
GACCTTCTAGAAAAAGGGGGGAAATTTAGTGTGGCCTTAACAAATGAAAATTTCAAAAAAAAAAGGAAAACAAAAACTCAGACCATTATCCTCTCATTATCCATGTCTACTTAATTAAACTATCCTCCATCGCCTTGATCTTCTAGTATCCATCTCCCTTTTACTTGTCCAGTTCACATTACTAAATCGCCATCCCTCCCCTTAATTCCTCATTATTCTTTTTATGTAATACTTTTACTTTTCTCATATACATGTTTTCCATCACCTTAATCTCTCATTATCCCATATATATAAATTAATGGTGAATTTAAATGATGGATAATGATAATTTACTATGATGAATGCATGCTTATAAATAGAAAAAAATGAAAAAATATATGCATATATTATAATCAAATGGTGGCGTACTCCTTAATCTTAAATTTTTAGAATAATTAAAATGATAAATGGATCGTCTTTCCGTAAATTATTAATCCCTACCTTTAATAAAAGTTACGCATGTAAAAAATAAAATAAAAAATAAATAAAAAATTATTAATGAGCGCACTTACTCTTTGAGTTTTAAAAAAAAAACAAAATTAATAGTTATATAAAATAAAATAAAATAAAAAGAAACATAAGAAAATAAAAGGGAAAAGGGGGGAAAACCTAAAAGAGAGGGGATTTAGGGTTTGAGACTGGATAAAAGAAAGGGAGAGGGGGGGGAAGAAAGGGACTTTTCAGCTATTGGTATTGTTATGCTGCCAGACTAGAGACTGGACTGATTTCTTGTAGGAGTTGGGGATTCTCAGCAGACTTGAGTGGTAGCTCAGCCTTGGAGGCGAGCTGAGAAGCTAGTTACTCTCTGGATTGTGTGTGGCCCCTTTGCGGCTCAGGGGGCTAAGGGGGAAGGAGAGTACCCCTAGCATTTGGCTGGGAGGTACCGGTGAGTCCTCTACAGTTGGCAAGCGGGAGCACTGAAGACGGAAGAAGCAGAGATCACGGGAGTCAATTGCGGCAGACAAACAAGGCAAAGGTATGCTCCTGAACTTAGTAAGGTAGAATGCATAGTGATTACTGTTGAGATTGTGATTGTATGGATGTAAATGTCCTTTCCTCGTCCTTAACTCAGAAGATTCTCGTTTTTATAATCAGTTCAGTTTAGGGTTACTGGTAAATAGTTGGGGTTATGGATATTTCATTTTTTTTTATACGGGAATAGTTTAGGGCTGGGTAAATTTGTATGGGGTTTAAGGTTATTTCGTTTCTGTTTTATATGGATCAATTTATTGTAATATATATATATATATATATATATATATATATTGGGTGGGGCGTGTGGTTACTGTTTTGGGTATGGGCGTTTCGCTTCACCATTTACGGTCACTCGTTCCATTGACTGTGTGAGCTCATCATTATCTCACTTGTGGTTATATTCTAAACCTCCGTGCACCCATAACCCTTTCACTGTTCCAGCCTATCCTTCCCTCGTCCGGCCGACGAGTTACAGGGAGTCGCTGCCACTAAAGGCGCGTCCATCAGTCCAGTGCGTAGTTGATGCGAGGGTGAACAGATACTCCTTGCAATGAAAATTAAGGAACCTTTTACATAAGGGATAGATTTATCGTTTATTTATTTTAGGGTAAATTATTTATACATTTTAATAACATAAAAATGGGTAGACTTCTTGTTTCCACGACGTACATATATAATAAAATAAGGGACTAGGTTACCAAGACGTCCGGGACTGCCTTGAAAATCTCCGTCAAAAATGCCTTGTCTAATATCATGAGGAGGCCCAATCTGATGATAAAATTAAATGCCGACTGAAACAAATTGTAAGAATTATCTCTGTATTTTATGTTTTCTTTTCTCGCCAAAAGGATGCTCCCGGTGGGATCTTATCGCCCCAACTGCCTTTGTCTTCCTCAGATTAAGATGGACGGGTTCTTGGACAGTAATCTGTCCCGGAAAATCATTATCTCAGCTCCATCTACTTGCACCATAAGAACTGTGATATTAGAAAATATATCTAAAACGTGGTGGTAAGAGTCATGGTTCGCTATTATTAAAGTCTAATCTGAAGTGAACCGTGGGATTTCTCTCTTTCCGGTGTGCTGGGCTATAACTTAGCAATTCTAGAGTTGTTTGAGTTTAAACATGAACAGTACAACGAAAGGATTTAATGAACTATTTGCATCTACTTAACACGTTACATCCCTATCTTGCGTGCTAGTTTCAAGCTGTAATTGTTAGTCGACATCTGGACAATTATTTCATCGGGACTCTAGATTGTAACCTTGGTTTTACACCAGCAATACTAGGAAATCCTACAGCCTGGCCATTGTGGCATATGCGTTCACCTCCTTATTTAAAACATAGATTTGACATTTCAATTCGAATACCTAAATTGCCACTCGACTGTCTTCGCTTATGTAATTGTCCATTTAATGTTGTCTTATTTGCTGTAAAGAGAATAATAAAAATTTAAATAAACATAAATTTTGTGTGTACCCTAACCTGCTTCGCCGCAATCCATAGAAGTCGTTTAAATTTAATCTGAAAACCTATACCTAATCCCTTACTACCTTTAACCTCACGCATTTCCCCCAACTCTATCTCGGCGACTGGGTCGAGTCTCTTGCGTTGGAAGTTATTGCTGCCAGCTGTCGAATTTCTGCTGGACCTGGCAGACTGGTTCGACCGCTGTCCCCTAGGGTAGATAGTAACTCACAGGGCATTTATTACAGTTCTGGGGTAAGGCTGTTGCAAGCGTAAAGTGAATTTGTCAGGCGTGGGCATTGACTAACCATCATCTGGTTTCAATCGGAATTTCCAAGGCTGTTGTATTGTATGGAGATGATGTTTGTTTATTGTAGTTTAAAATGCGGTTAAATTTTAAAACATTGTCATTTAAGTTTTTATAATAATACACTGTCCCTTCTGAACATTACTATTATTAACATGGTTCATTTAGATAATGCGGTTGATACATATTATCAATTTTAATTTCGCTGGCATCGGACTATTTTTTTAAGGTGAGGTTATATATGAATATGATGATAATAGTAGATATTGACCATGAGTTGGGTCTTTTTAAATTTTGTCATGGAATTATATATATATATATCGTTGTTTTAGATATTGTCTTATTAAATTTGATACCTTTAAATGTGACCTTTATAAATATGGTCAATTTGATATATGGACAGTTTTATCCATGTCGTACAGTGTTATTTTTATTCTGATGTTAATTATAATTATGAGGTTATGTTATTATATTGGCCATAGGGTAAGGGTAACGTCATTTAGTGGAATTGTTGCTACCAATATAGGAAATGTAATGGTTTAAGTAAAGGCTAATGTGGGGTAACGTAAAGGAGAACCTTTGTTATTAGTTGAATGTAAATATAATATAAAGGTTAATGTATTAGAAAAGTAAATTCTCATATTTAATAGAATGGTTATTGTAATAGAAAAGTAATTTCATGTTATTTATTAGAATGTTATGGCAACATGGAAGGTGATGTATGATTATAATTAGGGTAATGATCGTGTAAATTCATTAGCATGGTTAAAAGCAAGATCCTAGTTATTCTCTTTACACTGTTATTTTGGGGATGAAAAGTAATCATTTGGTTAGTTCATTTCAGGGCTAACCAAATTTGTTCTAAGTCACCACTGGTAAAAAAAATAAAAAAAAATAAGGTCATTGTAAAGTATGGTAATATTTGCTAAATTGCAATGAATATACTGGTTATAGGCATTGTTAATATTAGATATTATTTTTAATACTTGTTAAATGCTTAAATGTTAATATTGTTTAAATTGGATGCAAATGATAATACTTGTTTAAATGTGAATATTAATATTGTTTAAGCTGCAATATTAATATTGGCTTAATTGCGATGGTAATACTAGTTAATTTGCAATAATAATAGTTGTTCTAATTTTGCAATGTTAATGATGACGGTAGAATCGCAAATGTCAATTTTAGATTAATTGAAATGTTTGTGATGATGTTTAATCTGCAAGGTAATCATTCGTCTAATTTGAAGGTTAATGATAAGGTCTAAATTGCAATGCCAATATTCGTTAAATTATTATGACTTGTATCCTGTTCTTCAAGTTGCTAACCCTTAATGTTGATCGATTCTTAATGCAAATTTGAGGTGTACTTATCGACTTATTGAGTTTTAAATGCTCTCAATACTAACCTAAGGTCGTACTCGACAATTTGGTTATGACCCGCCTTCAGGATGTAAAACTACAATTAACCTAGACCAGTTCAGTGATAGGTGTTTATCGTCCTTTTAGATCTTAGATATTGGCCCTCAGCCTGGAATATTGGTCGGGTAGTTGACGAGGTTGTATTTATCTTATGCCTTCCTATGTGGATTGTTGTTCTTTAACCCTTATTGTACTTGGTTGTAATCAATCCCTTGTTTCTATGCTTGTGTTGGGAGTGATCTAGACACCTCCTGGTAAGCCTTAGTATATATATCTGTGTGTTTTTCCGCGTCAAGAATTCAGTGTCGTATCAAGAGTCTCACGCCCTTTAAAGGCAGGGTTTCCACTCTTGCGACACACTTGAGGGGCTTACTAGTTTCTGCCTGAGCAGTCGTCCAGGAGCCTATTTGAACTTCTCTCTCTCCGAAGCAGAGGACTAATATTAAACACCCTGCTTTCCTGTGCAGAAATAGTAACTCTAACCCCATGGATTCTTCCCTCTGTGTTCTGACTGTGCAACCCCAGCGTATCTTAATGTTGTGTTGTGCGCCTCATGCCTATGGTCGTCTCTTGTTGCAGTTACTCCTTGTGAACCTCTAGTCTTCTTGTGTTGAACCCGTGGTTGCGTCTTGTTGGTTGTCGAGTGGCGACGTGGAGTCCAGTGTGTCTGTTTCCCCACCTACACACACACACACGGTTAAAACAAAAAAAAATTGCACCTATTGTCAGAGTAGTTGTCCTTAACTAGGAGGGTTGTTACATTGATCCAATTCTTCATCCATGACCTTATTCCAAAATTCATCCTCGTTGGCTTCTTCAAAACAGATTGGTTCAATTGCAGATAAGAGTGCTAGGCGTGTTTGTTCTAGTGAACGGATTTTTCTTTTAGTCTCAACTCATGCATCTTTGTTTCCAATAATATGATCTGAAGGATGATTCTTCTATACTTGTTTTCTAGGTGTATTTGGAGATACTTGCTGAACTTTTTCTTCTGCTTTTTTTGGATTCTCTTCATCTTCATGTTCCTCTTCTACTTATTTTTCATCTTCTTCTTTGAAAAGTTGTTCCATTGATTTGTTTTCTTCTTACTTTGATTCTGGTTTGCCTGTTTCATCAATTGTTACGTTGATTATTTCCACAACTTTGTTTAATCTTAGATTGTAACACTTGTATTCTTTCCTTGTACTTGAGTAACCAACAAGTATTCCTTTTTCCACATGAGAGTCAAACTTTTCCATTCTGCCATCTTGTTTTTTATGTAGCATTTTCTTCCAAAAACTCTGAAGTGTTTCACATTTGTTGGTCTTCCTTTCCATAGCTCGTAGGGAGTTTTATCAGTGTTGTTTCTGAGAATTACTCTGTTTTGAATGTGAACTATTGTATGCACTGTCTATGTCCAAAAAATATATGTCAACTTTGAATCCATTATCATTGTTCGACCCATTTCTTGTACTGTCATGTTCTTTCTTTCAACAACTCCATTCTATTAAGGTGTCCTAGTGACGTAGAATTATCTTTTTATTCCATGATTGTTGTAGTAGTCCATAAATTTATTTGAGGTGAATTCTCCTCCATTATCCGATATTAAGAATTTGATTCTTGAATCCATCTCATTTTCAACCTTTTCCTTGTAGATCTTGAAGTTTTCAAAAGCTTCTGATTTGTTCTTGAGAAAGCAAATTGCAGTCATTCTTGTATAATCATCAACTAATAACATAAAGTATCTCTTACCTTTTAAGCCTTTTGTTTTAGTTGGTCCAACTAGATTAGTATGCACAATTTCTAGTGGTTTTGTTGTTGAATATTCCTTTGATTTGAACCTGGTCTTTGTTTGTTTTCCTTGTTGGCAATGGTTGCATAAAGTGTTGGTTGGTTTTGTGATCTGGGGCATTTCTCCGACTGCTTCTCTTTTTTTGACTTTGACAAGGTTATCAAAATGCATGTGACCCATTATTTTGTGCCATAGCCAACTTTCATCTTCCTTTCCTAGACAACACTTTTCATTTCCAATTTCACTTAACACATATATGTTGCTTGAAGTTCTTGCAACTGTAGCGACCAATTTCCCTAAACCTTATTTTCTTATCTCACACTTTTGTGAATCTAAAGTAACTTTATGACCTTGGAAGACATTTGACTCACACTTAAAATATTATGTTTCATATCTTATACTAGTAGAACAGTTTCTACCTTTTCATTCTTGTTCCCAATTCGGATTGTGCCTTTTCTAATGATTTTGGTTGAATCATAATTTTCGAAGGAGATTGATCCATCTCTTTCCTTTCATAATGTAAGAAACTTGTCTCTATCACTTGTCATGTGTTTTGAACATCCACTGTCAACATAACAACCATGTTTATTATCTTTAGTTTGTAGAGCGACTATGCATTCTTCATTGCTATACTGATCTTTCTTTCTTATCCATGTAGTTTTCTGAGGTTCTTGTTTGTGACTATGTTGAGGTTCTTTAGGAGGGACTGTCATTCTGCAATTTTTGGTCATGTGTCCAAAATTGTTACATTTGTAACATTCCACTTCAGTGCTCAAATATTCAAACCTGTTGTAACTTCTTCTTTGTGTTTCACTAGGTCTTTTTGAATAACCCCTGTGTGTATGGCTCTCAAAGTAGTTATTGTTCCTGTTGTTAGCTCTATAATTTACAACTTTATGTCCAAAATTATTACATGCATAACATAAACCTTCTTAGTGTGACAATATTTTCTTTCAGGTTTCCAATGATCTTGTCCTTTTCCTTCTAGTTGTTCTTTGAGTGCTTCTTCAATTCTTTTATCTTCTTCTATTTGGACCTTCAATTTTGTGATCATTTGTTCTATTTCTTGAGTGTCTTTTTTCTTATCTAGTTATGCTTGTAGTTTCTTGTTTTTCTTCTTTTCTCTTCTGATAACTTCTATGGAACTCATTAATTCTTCTTGGAAGTCAACTTCTGCCTCTTCAATTTCTTCTTCATATGCTTCTTCATATTCTTCTTCAGAGTCTTGTTTATCAGAGTCTTCTACTTCCATGAATAGAACTCTCACTGTTTCACTGTCACTGACTTCATCTTCATCTGATGATGAGATGTCTTCTTTGGTGCAAAACATTTTCTTGAAAACTTTCTTTGTAGTTCTTTTACCTTTATATGTTTGTCTTCCTTTTGAGTAACCTTCATCATTTCTCTTTTTCTTATGAGGACATTTGTTAACAAAATGACCAATACCATCACAATTAAAACAAATTAAAGGAAGCTTACCTCTATACCTATCGTTGGTTCCCTTGTTCAGTCTTTTGACAAAGTTGGCCACTTCTTCATCATCTTCCAAGACGTCGTTGTTGCTGCTATATTCTTCTTGTTCCTTTTTATTTTGCTTTGATCTTTTGGATTCTTTGAAGGTTGCTTCTTTTACATCTGGATTTTCCAGTTTATTTCTCATCTCATATGCTATGAAGATTCCATGCAGTTCGTCCATGCTTATTGAGTTTAGATCTGATCTTTCTTCTAGTGTTGATATATTAGGATTGAATATCATAGGAAGAGATCTTAGTACCTTTTGAACAATTACAAATTCTTCAATTTCTTCTCCCAATCCTATGATTTCATTCACTGTTTCATCGACTCATAAGAAGTAGGTTGTGATATCTTCATCTTCCTTGATTTTTAGTTGTTCGAACTGACCTATGTAAGTTTGAAGCGTTGCTTCTTTGACTTTTGAATCTCCTTCATAAATATTTCGAAGCTTTTCCCAAATCTCTTTAGCATATTTACAATGTGCAACTTTGGTGAATACTATATCACTGAGACAATTCAAAAGTGAATTTTTTGCTTTGGAATTATTCTCATCGAGTTTCACTGCTTTGTCATTTGTTGGTGGAACTGCTCATGTTGTGTATCCATCAACAATTGATTGCCAAACTTGAAATATCTATGCATGTATATATGTCTTCATCCTTATGCTCCAAAAAGCATACTTCTGTCCAGCAAACTGTGGTATTCCATTTTTATACGAGTTGTTACTCTCCATGATCTACCTTTCAATGATTAAACGGATTTATGAAGGAACCTACTATGATACCAATTGTTGGGTTACTAAGAGGCGGGTGAATCAGTAATAGCGTAATTATAATCCTTTTTCCTCAAATGTTATATCAATGTAGAATTATTATCCAATAATGAGTAGTAAGAAATAAACAATCACACACATACACAATATGTTGCACAATTGAGAGGGGGGGGTGTGAATCAGTTGTCACGGTGCTTAAACAATTATGCTTCTTTTAAAATATTTGCAAGGCACTCAATGATGATCACAATAATGCAGGGAAATGAACAATGGCACATTCAGCATCAGTCACATATATGAGAAACACAGAGACAGATATTTCCCAAGGAAACCCATACAGGGTAAAAACCTCTTCTTCTTTATATGATAAGTATTATTTACATTCTTTACATTATCATACATTTGAGAACCAACTCATTGTGAGGCTACAACCTCTGTTTTGCAAGCTGCAACTTGATGAGAGCACCAAATCTCTGTTTTTCTCTAGCACCCACTAGAAGGAAGCACCAACTCCCTAGTTTCTCTAGCTCCAACTAGACAGAAGCACCAACTCCCTGGTTTCTCTAGCACCAACTAGACGGAAGCACCAACTCCCTAGTTTCTCTAGAACCAACTCCTTGTGTTCAAGCCCCCACTTGAACCTCTAAGGACACCAGTCCTCCCTAGCACCTCCCATACACCCTTGATTATGAATATGAAATACTGAAACCTATTACAGTGATATAGTGTTCAATAACAGCTTACCATTCTCATCACTGTTCTGCAAGATTTGGCTACTCAGACTTCCTCACTGTCTTCTATCATGCATCCACTGCCCATTCTATTCTTCTACTTTTTATGCTCTATGCGTCATGTCCATTCGTTGCACAGTGCTTCTTCTGTGCTTTTCAGCTGTCGCTCTCTAATCCTTCTTCATGCATGAATCACCTTTAGCAACATCCACCACAATCCCAGCAATGACTCCAGCCACATCTCTTCTCTGTACTATGTATTTATAGCTTTTGTGCACCCTGTGCATGCAATGCACACTATACCTCTACATACTCACACCACGTCGTTATTCTACACAACTCAAGTGCTCTGTCTGATCATCATCGTGACTCTTCAGCTTCTCTGGCCGTATTATCCACTCGTTCAGCATTACTGTATGTTATAATGATATTCCTCGGCCTCTCTGGAAGTTGAGACTCTTAGTCTTCTCTATGACAGTCGAGCTAACCTTCTCTCTATTTCAGTTACGAGCTCCAACCCTCATCCAGCTGTCAATTTTCTCCACGAATCATCTTCATTCCATTGGCAGATTCCATGTAACTCTTCATCTCCTCTGGAAATCACCCCGAAGTGTCTTCGAGTCCTCTGGCAGAAACCATCAGTGGTTTCTGGTAGTTACACTATGACGTGCAACAGTGGCCCTCTGATCTCCTTCAGTTTCATCTGCACCATTGGATTAGCTCTGAAGGATATTGTCGTGATTTATGCGTTTTGCACTTTCACAATTCAGAGATTTTGCGATGAGGCATATTGACTCTTCATGTTGCAAGATCCGAAAAGGATCTTGGATGCTCTAGCTCCCTCCTCTACATGACCACAGGAGGTGACCTTCGGTTACACCGACAATTCACCTTTTCAGTATTTCGGCATTCGTATGATCCAGTGTCTCAACATTCCTAGACATGATCCCCGAAATTCCAAGGTGGAGCTTATCTGCTCTAGGTCCTTCCTCCACGTGACCACACACGGTGACCACATGCTGGGCTAAAAGGCACTGCGAACTTATAATCTTCATCGACCCTGATCGATGGTCCATGATCTTGATGAATCAATGGTCCAGATCTCATCGTGACTTTTCATCTCGTTGTTCCTTAGATGAAGATTCTAGTCCCTCCAAGTCACAATAGGCGAGACTCTGAGATGGAGCTCAGATCAATGGTCCAGAACCCTTGGTTATCTAACGGTCCAGATTTTCTCACGATTTCGCCACTTCGTGATTCCCCCGCTTCACGATTTTGTCCACCTTCGCGATTTTTCCGCTTCGCGATTTTGCTACTTCACCGTGCAAGTTCTCGACACCTTCAAGTCCCAATCTACAAAGCTCCAAGATGGAGTCAGACCAACATAATTAGACATTTCACATTTTTCCTCTTCTTTCACTTTAATGATCGTGCAGGTTCTCCCTAATCCAACGATGGTTGGACCCTGCGCTTGGATCTAATGCCAGAGATATGTCCTCCATCTTTGCGCTCCTCCTGTCTGGATTCAGATATGATGATCATCGGGAATTCTGAATGGGATCCAATGATCAATCTCGCTTCTCTGCCCGAGCTTACACATCCTCCTTACTTCAAAGAATTTCTAAGTGTCAAAGGCCTCGACCTTTGATCCGCCTGAGATCCTGAGTACGTTATCTCTCTTGAGCTTTGGCAGTGAGTTAACCTCATCCCTGGTGCACACCTATGCACTGCATGCGACTCTACACTAATCCTCCTTAGCTTACGTTGTTCCTGTTTTGTCATCGATGCACACTCTGATCTTGCCATCAATGACAAGCACACACTATCTATAAACCATGCCAACAATCTCCCCCTTTAGCATTGATGGCAACAAAGGCACCCATGTTCTTTTCTCCCCCTTTGACATCAATGTCAAAGAAAACATGCTCCCCCTAAGCTGTTGCATTAATTTTAGGAGGTATCAGATATGCAACCAATAAAGGACTCCCCCTAACCGGATGGACTCTCTTAAATGTGAGACGAGATGACACCCAGCTTCTATCTAAGATATTCAAATGGTGTCTTGGCTAGGGGTTTAGTAAATATGTCTGCAATTTGTTCTGTAGTGGGAATGTAATGGACCTGAACAATCTGATTGGTGACCTGCTCTCTTAGAAAATGATATTTTATGGGAATATGCTTGGTCTTGGAGTGGAAGACGGGATTTTTAGACACACTGATGGAACTAGTGTTATCACAATGAATTGGGATCGATGCAATGTATTTTACCTCCAAGTCGACAAGTGTATGAATCATCCATAATACCTGAGTGCAACAGGTAGCAACAGCAATGTACTCTGCCTCTGTGATTGATAAAGAAATGGAACCTTGGTTTTTACTAATCCAGGCTACTAAGGAGTCACCCAGGAAGAATGCTCCTCCACTGGTGCTTTTTCTCTGATCAACACAGTTTGCCCAATCTGCATCTGAATAAGCAGTCAGCTGAAGATTTTGATTTCTGGGATACCACAGACCATAAGTCATTGTTTCTTTCAAATACCTGAATATCTTTTTGATAGCTTGCAAATGACTCTGTTTAGGTGCAACCTGATATCTTCCTACCATTCCTACAGCATGCATTATGTCTGGGTGAGATGTTGTGATGTACAGTAGGCTACCTATCATTGATCAATATGACCTTTGATCAACATCAGGTGAATCATCATCCTTGCTTAATTTACATCCAATTACCATAGGTGTACCCACAGGTTTAGAATCTTCCATTTGAAACCTTTTCAACATTTCTCTTAAATATTTTTCTTGAGAAATGAACATCCCTTCGGACCTCTGAGTAATTTGTAGACCAAGAAAAAATGGCAGTTCTCCTATCATAGACATTTCAAATTTAGACTCCATGGCAGAAGCAAACCATTGTACTAATGAATCCTTATTACATCCAAAGATGATGTCATCTACATAGACCAATACGATGAGAAAATTATTATCCTTTGTTTTAATATATAGATTGTTGTCAATGGTTCCTCTCTTGAACCCTTTGTCTTTGAGATATGTATCCAGTCTGTGATACTAGGCTCGAGGGGCTTGTTTTAACCCATATAAAGATTTCTTTAGATTGCATACTAAGTCAAGGTTATCAGATAGTTTGAAACCCTCTGGTTGTTCCATATAGACTTCTTCACTTAAATCTCCATTTAGAAAGGCTGACTTGACATCCATTTGGTATACTTTAAACCTTTTATGACAAGCATAGGAAAGAAACATTATGATAGCTTCTAATCTTGCTACAGGTGCAAATGTTTCATCAAAATCTAGTCCTTCTATCTGAGCATAACCTTTATAGACTAACCTCGCTTTGTTCCTGATAACTTGTCCTTGCTCATTCAACTTATTCTTAAAGACCCATTTGGAGCCAATGAAATTTTTACCTTTACGTCTTTGAACCATCTCCCACGTATTGTTTTTCTCAATCTGATCAAGTTCATCATTCATTGCTTTAACCCAGTGATCATCTTTGTTGGCTTCATTGAAATTCTTGGGTTCCAATATGGAAATGAGAGATATATGAGATTGTCCAGTAGTTTTGATTAGCTTTCTCCTGGTTTGTACACCTTTGTCTTTTTCTCCAATTATCTGACTTGCAGGATGATTCTTTTGAATGATTATGGAGGAGGAATTTGTAGTTGAATGCTAATTTGAGTCTTTCTAAGTGTCTGAGTCTTCATCTGATTCAGAGTCTTCATTTTCTGATTCTTGGACCTATTCATCTTCTGCTTTAGTTGTGTCTTCTATAGAAGACTCATTATTGTATACCTCTCTTGCTGGGATTCCTTCATCAATTTTTACATCAATACAGTCAACCATTTTATGCAACCTCTTATTATAGAATCTATATCCTTTATTGTTTGTAGCATACCCTAAGAAGATACATTCATCATCCCTATCATCATATTTGCTAAGGTTCTCATCATTATTCTTTATGTAGCATTTACTCCCAAAGACTCTGAAGCGTTTGATTGAGGCAGTTCTTCCAAACCATAATTCATAAGGTGTCTTGTCACTTTGTGGTCTGAGGTGGGATTTTTTAAGCACATGGACTACTCTATGTATTGCTTCTACCCAGTAGGTTTGACCAATGTTCTTCTTATTCATCATTGACCTGGCCATTTCCTGCATTGTTCTGTTTTGCCTCTCAACAACTCCATTTTGTTGTGGAGTTCTTGGGATTGTGTATTCTCTCTTGATCCCATGTTCATCGCAGAATTCCTTGAACTCTCTTGACGTAAACTCTCCTCCCCGATCTGATCTTACTGCCTTTAACCTCTTGCTTATTTGAGTCTCTGTTAAAGCCTTAAATATTTTAAACTTCTCAAATGATTCAGCTTTTTCTTTGAGAAAGGCAACCCAAGTAAGTCTGGAGTAATCATCGATAATTAGCATGAAGTAGTTTTCTTTCCCTGTGCCTTCCTGTCTTGATGGTCCACATAAATCCATATGAACTATTTGGAGTGGTTTCTCGGTTGAAGTAAAGATCTTGGACTTAAACTGTGTCCTGTTTTTCTTCCCTACTTGATAGGGTTTACACATTGAATCTTGGGGCTTTGATATTCTCAGAAGATCTTTTACTACCTCGAGGTTTTTGAGTTTGATTAAGTGGTCAAAGTTTAGATGTCCAAGTCTCCTATGCCATAACCATATTTCATCATGTTTTCTTAGATGAAATTCTTCTCTATTTTCTTTCAGCACGTATACATTATTTTCTGTCCTTATGCCTTTGGCCACCACTTGTCCTAAATTTACAGACTTTATCTTGCAGTCCTTGGACGTGAACAACACTTCGCATCCTCTGTCATACATTTGACTTACACTGAGCAGATTATGTTTCAGCCCGTCCACAAGTAGAACATCTTGGGATTTTCTTTTCCATTACTTAAGCTCACCATCCCTTTGCCCTTTATTTTCCCTGGAGCATCACTTCCAAAGGTTACGTTTCCTGATTTGATTTCACTTAGAGATAGAAAATTGCCTTTGTATCCCATCATGTGTTTGGAGCATCCACTGTCTATATACCAAGGGTTCATTTTTCTTTGAGCGGACAACACTAATCCACACTTGTCACTTTCCTTCTTCTTCCAAAACTTGACATTTTCAGCAGGAGATTTCGAATCTAGTTCAT
>ML780978.1:93830-106563 GCA_009831015.1 Picea engelmannii | reverse complement strand
TCTATATACCAAGGGTTCATTTTTCTTTGAGCGGACAACACTAATCCACACTTGTCACTTTCCTTCTTCTTCCAAAACTTGACATTTTCAGCAGGAGATTTCGAATCTAGTTCATATTCCCTTAAACGACAGTCAATAGATTTATTTCCATAGTTATGATAGATGTAGCATTCAATCTCATTGTTCAATAGGTCAAACTTATTGGTGCAATGTTGTCTACTCATTAACTATTGATTATTTCTTGACCTCTTTAGTTGCATGTCCCTGGACTTAATTTGGCAGTTGGCAATCAGTGAAGGTTTGTTACTTGGCTGCATAATTCTTTGTTGTGGCAAGTATTTATTCCTTTGAAATCTTAATTTCTCATGTCTAAGTCTTAAGGAACAATTTACAGCTTTGTGACCAAAGTTAGCATAGTAGAAACAATAGCCATAGAATAATTCTTTGTACCTAGAAAATGGTTGTCTTCTTTGATCAAATCGATTTCTTCCAGACTGATGACGTCGTTCAGCAGTGAGCACATTACTTCTTTGTTCTACAGATTCAAATATGGCATCTCTTTCCTTACTCAACCTGGGCGGCTGATTGTCTTCCTTTGTTTCTGCAGGATTGTTATTGTCATTAGTTGTACTTTTGACAAACTTGATGAGTTCTTCATTTCCTGGCTTACCACTACTTGAACCCTCTTCATACCCCAAGCCAGTTTTCAGCTTTGGATTCCTTTGTTGATTCAGAATGGTGGCCAATCCTTCCGAGGCTTTGATACTTGACAGATTCTGATTATACAAGGCTTGAAACTTCTCCATTTCTTTCCTCATTTTCACTACTTCTTGTTCTAATGCTTCACATCTTGCCTTCTTTTCTGATAGTTGTTGTTTCAGAATCTCTTCGATTTTCTTTGCCTCTTCCAATTATACTTTTAATAGGACAAGGTCTTCATCAGGTTTTTTACTGTCTTTCTCAAACTGTATCAACAATTGTCTTTGCTTTTTTTTCTTGATTCTTAGTCTGTCAAACTCTTCCAGTGCACTGATCATTTCTCCTTCCATGTCAACCCAAACTTCTTCTTCATCACTTCCTATGCTTTTATTATCATAATCCTCTTTGGCCATAAGTATGAAGTCATTTAGTTTATCTTCAATAGAGGAGTCATTTTCTTCATCATCTAAAGGATCATCATCATTGTTTACGCATAGACTTTTCTTCTTAAATTTTTTCTCTTTAAAGAAATTTATGTGTTTGTACTTCTCCTCATCATCACATGTTTGATCCTTTCCTTTGTGGGTACATTTATTTTCAAAATGACCTATCCTACCACAGTTGAAACATTTGAAAGGTAGTTTACCTTTGTATTTTCCTGATCCCTTCTTCAGTCTCTTCACAAATTTTGCTTCAATTTCATCGGGCTCAGAATCCTCATTCTTGTCTACCTTAAATGATGCTTCTCTGGAGGTAGGTTTATATTTAACTATTCTCATTTCATATGCAGTCAATGTTCCTAGCAATTGATCAAACCCCAAGGTTTTTAGATCATTAATCTCTTCTATAGAAGAGACCTTCAAGTTGAACCTATCTGGGAGAAATCTCAAGATTTTCTGAACTAAAGGAGGTTCATCAATTGTTTCACCAAGTACCTTCATTGCATTTACCATTTCTTCTACTCTTAGAAAGTGTTTTCCAACATTTTCATCTTCCTTCATCTTCAGCTGTTCAAACTGTATTCTGTAGGTTTGAAGCTTTGCATCCTTTACTTTCTCATTACCCTCATAGCTGCTAATGAGTTTGTCCTGCATTTCTTTGGCAGTTCCTAGGTGCATAACTTTTACGAATTCTGCTTCTGCAAGCCCACTCAAGATAGCATTCATAGCCTTAGTGTTGAAGCTAAATTATAGTTTTTCATCCTTATTAGATAGCACAATTGGCTTTACATAACCAGTATCTACCACATCCCAGACATCTGCACCTAGCGACATTATGTAGGTTCTCATTCTAACTTTTCAGAAGGCAAAGTTTGTTCCATTGAACAGAGGGGCCTTATTGGTTGAATTTCCTTCATGGATTGACATGTTTAAGCTCTGGGATCTACCCTTAGATAAAAGGGGTTGGCTCTGATACCAATTGTTTCACAACTGAGAGGGGGGGGGTGAATCAGTTGTCACGGTGCTTAAACAATTATGCTTCTTTTAAAATATTTACAAGGCACTCAATGATGATCACAATAATGCAAGGAAATGAACAATGGCATATTCAGCATTAGTCACATATATGAGAAACACAGAGACAAATATTTCCCAAGGAAACCCATATAGGGTAAAAACCTCTTCTTCTTTATATGATACGCATTATTTACATTCTTTACATTATCATACATTTGAGCACCAACTCATTGTGAGGCTACAACCTCTATTTTGCAAGATGCAACTTGCTAAGAGCACCAACTCTCTGTTTTTCTCTAGCACCCACTAGAAGGAAGCACCAACTCCCTGGTTTCTCTAGCTCCAACTAGACATAAGCACCAACTCCCTGGTTTCTCTAGCACCAACTAGACGGAAGCACCAACTCCCTAGTTTCTCCAGCACCAACTAGAAGGAAGCACCAACTCCCTGTGTTCAAGCCCTCACTTGAACCTCTAAGGACACCAGTCCTCCCTAGCACCTCCCAACCACCCTTGATTATGAATATGAAATACCGAAACCTATTATAGCGATATAGTGTTCAATAACAACTTACCATTCTCATCATTGTTATGCAAGATTTGGCTACTTAGACTTCCTCACAGTATTCCAACATGCATCCACTGCCCATTCTGTTCTTCTGCTTTTTATGCTCTGTACGTCATGTCCATTCACTGCACAGTGCTTCTTCTGTGCTTTTTAGCTACTGGTCTCTGATCCTTCTTCATGCATGAATCACCTTCAACAACATCCACCGCAATCCCAGCAATGACTCCAGCCACATCTCTTCTCTGTACTGTGTATTTATAGCTTTTGTTCACCCTATGCATGCAATGCATGCTATACCTCTGCATACTCACACCATGTCGTTATCCTGCACAACTCAATTTCTCTGTCTGATCATCATCGTGATTCTTCATCTTCTATGGCCATTTTATCTACTCATTCAACATCACTGTATGTTATACTAAGATTCCTCAGCCTCTCTGGCAGTTGAGACTCTTCGTCTTCTATTAGACAGTCGAGCTAACCTTCTCTCTATTTCAGTTACGAGCTCCAACCCTCATCTAGCTATCAATTTCCTCCACAAATCGTCTTCATTCCACTGGAAGATTCCATGTAACTCTTCAACTCCTCTGGAAATCACCCCAAAGTGTCTTCAAGTCCTCTGGAAGAAAGCATCAGTGGTTTCTGGCAGTTACACTATGACGTGCAATAGTAGCCCTCTGATCTCCTTTAGTTTCATCTGCACCGTTGGATTAGCTCTGAAGGATATTGTCGTGATTTATGTGTTTCACACTTTCACAATTCGAAGATTTTGTGATGAGGCATCTTGACTCTTCATGTCGCGAGCTCCGAAAAGGAGCTTGGCTGCTCTATCTCCCTCCTCTACATGACCACAGGCGGTGACCTTCGGTTACACCGACAATTCACCTTTTTGGTATTTTGGCATTCATATGATACAGTGTCTCGACATTCCCAGATGTGATCCCCGAAATTTCAAAGCAGAGCTTATCTGCTCTAGGTCCTTCCTCCACGTGACCACAAGCTGCGCTAAAAGGCACTGTGAACTTATGATCTTCATCGACCCTAATCGACGGTCCAAATCTCATCGTGAATTCGCATCTCTCTATTCCTTAGATGGAGATTCTTGTCCCTCCAAGTCGTGATAGGTGAGACTCTGAGATGGAGCTTAGATCAATGGTCCAAAACCCTTGGTGATCTGACGGTCCAGATTTTCTCGCGAATTCGCCACTTCGCGATTCCGCCGCTTCGCTATTTTTTCCACCTTTGTGATTTCGCCACTTCGCAATTTTTCCACTTCGTCGTGTAAGTTCTCGACACCTTCAAGTCTTGATCTATGAAACTTTGAAATGGAGTCATACCAACATAATTTGGAATTTCACATTTCACCTCTTCTTGCACTTTAATGATCGTGTAGGTTCTCCCTGATCCAACAATGGTTGGACCCTACACGCATATCTAATGCTAGAGATCTATCCTCCATCTTTGTGCTCCTCCTATCTGGATTTAGATATGATGGTCATCAAGAATTCTGAATGGGATCCAACAATCAATGTCGCTTCTCTACCTGAGCTTACACATCCTCCTTACTTAGAAGAATTTCTAAGTGTCAAAGGCCTCGACCTTTGATCCGCCTGAGATCCTGAGTATGCTATCTATCTTGAGCTTTGGTAGTGAGTTAACCTCATCCCTGGTGCACACCTACATGTTGCATGTGACTCTGCGCTAATCCTCCTTAGCTTACATTGTTCCTATTTTGCCATCAATGCACACTCTGATCTTGCCATCAATGACAAGCACACACTATCTGTAAACCATGCCAACACAATACACCAGTGTTTTACGTGGAAACCCAAATCGGGAGAAAACCACGGAATGCTTTTTCTTATATGTCTTGAAGAATTACATTCATTGGAAGTACCAACTTCCTTTGTTTTCCAGTTGCAACTAGAAGGAGGCTCCAACCCCCTAGTTTCTTAGGATACAACCTGAGGGAAGCTCCAACTCCCCAATTCTCTGGCTATAACCAGAAGGAGGCTACAACCTCCTATGCTCTCCAGCTACAACTGGAATGTGGCTACAACCACCTATCCTTGCCCCATCTTGCCACCCTGAAGTAGAAGTAGAATGATGGAACCACTGCCACACTATCACTGTGAGATATATCGTTGTAAACCTGTACCAAGAAATATGAACCATGCATCAACCATGCATCAACATGTACCTCAACCTGTAATCAACCTCTACCATAAACAAGTGCATCAACCATGCACCAACCTCTGCCAAACAACCTGTAATCAACCTGTACCATAAACAAGTTCATCCATCCATGTGCCAAGTATGTACCAATAATGTGTCAACTACTCATCAACCATGACTCGTCAATATGTACCAACATAATCAACTATACACTTCATGTATGTGCCAACTAATCAACTACTTGTCTCAACCATGTACTCAACATGTAACTCAACCAAAATCCCTCATCAATTTCATCATCCAAATATGATTTGTAGATCTATAATAGACCTGGTGTATATGATCACATTCTTACAAACCTTCCTTGACTTTAACAACAAGATACTAGCATTTTCATCAAAATTTTCTTTAGTCTCACATGTCTAGTTTTGGATTAGTCAAAAACCCTAACTTGAAGTAATCATAACTTTAAACCTATAATATATAAAGATCTGAAACTGATACACAGTGTTAGTCAGTGTGCTTAATTCAATTCCTCCATGTTTCACTACTTGGAACCTCTCAGAAAGGGATTTATAGAAAAAATGGCATACCTTGCTAAATTTTGGATTATTCTAGAGAGCGGCCTTTTAGAGCATTCCCCTCATGAAATATTTTTTGAATTGATCTAAAAATTTTACATGGAGTACTACATATTGTACCCTAACCAACACATTTTTTCTCATTGAATTTGGATCTGTTATGAAGAAGTTATGACGTTTTTACCCAAAACGCATGTTTTTGACTAGTTTCAGGACTAGCCACAAACCCTATTTTCCACGGAGTGTAACTCCCAAAATACAACGACCCACAAGCTTAATTTTTTACCAAAGATACTTGGTTATGTTTTCTCAATGGAATAGAAATTTCAAGGTCTGAATCATTATAAAAAAAATTATTATAGCAAAAATGGTGAGATGACCTGTAAATAACATACCTTAGAAAGTGTTGAGCTCTAAAGATGTCTAAAAACAACCTTAGTTTAACATTAATTTATCAACCTGACGATTCATCTTTTATCTCAAAGAATATCGGCAAAGTCTATGTAGATAGCTTATAGAGGCTAAAATCGTGTAGCGAAAGTAGATCTGAGTTTGTCAACAATCAAGTTCCTCAAACATTCATTAAAGATTCTAGGGATTGAAATCTAAAGATATGCAAAATGAAAGGAACTAGCTAATCCATTGAATTCATTCTAAGAGCAATAATTGAATATAGATAAAGACTTGTAGGAATTGCTATCATTATGAATCAGAATTGCTGAAAAGAAAAGGGTGAATTACTCCATCTATGGAAAGCAACAGAGACTATAATCTAACTGAAAAGAGACGACAATCATATTTCTATTGAAAGGAACTACAACTATATTCTAGCGAAAAGGAATAGAAAATGTAAACTAATGAAAGGAACAACAAATGTGAACTTATGAAAGGAACAACAAATGTGAACTTATGAGGAACCTTCACGCATCGAATCTCAGTAATGGGAATTGGAACAACAATCATTCAATACTTCAGGGAGTATCTATTTCTTGCAACTAACATGAAATCATCAACACACTTATGCGTTTGATAACTGATATAAAAGAGAATTGAATCACAAGACAGAAATTGAGCTGATACAATTATAGATCGAACAGTAGCTTAGCTCCTTCAAACTGGGCCCTCGGTCCTTAGAAGCATTGTTATTGAAAACTTAGTATATAAAAATGGAAAAATTTCTCGAGGCTTCTATTAATTTCATAGCTGGTACAACATTTCTACAAAAAAATGCTAATGCATAGCAATTCTATATTCTCTATTCTTGGGTGAAAAATCTCTCTTTTCTTCAAGATCTATTTACCCCTTATATGTTACAATAATATGGGTAAATTAAGTTATCCTGAGGATCGAGAGATCCTCAGGATTGCTTTACTATTACAATGAGTAAATCAATTATCCTTAAAACTGCTTTGCGCCATAAAGTCTTCAACCTCCAATAGCTTGTTCATCTTCAAGATTCCCCTTGCTATCTTGGGTTCAACAATATTTAACCAATCCTGCAATAAAACCAGACAATTCCAATCATATTTAGAATCTATGTAATCTAATCTCCAACAATCAACGCTAAAGGGTATATTATTCATTTTCTATTCTATTTACTTCTAAATAACTGAAAAGACAATCAAAATGATATCATGAAATGTGGGAAAAAGGAAGATATTTATACCTTTTTCATAACCTAACAGAAAGCACCATCAAAAGAATTTATCCTTCCTTGCATTTCGGCCTTCTTTTCTTCACCTTCCCTCAGAAATTTGGCTTAGATATACTTGGTTACTTCAGACACATATATATATTCAATATGCTCAAGTGTGATTTAAAATGAGAAAGCCTTGCCTCTTATTTATACTCTCCAAGTAGCTTCCTTAAAAACATCTTCTAGGTCACTTGGTCCACTTTCCTTATTTTAGGGTTAACCTACTTCTAATTTCTCCATTAAATTTATTATTGAAATAATTTATTTTGTATTCATTTTGAATTATAAAACACTCATCACTTCACTTTATTATTTACCTTTTAAAATCTCTTAAACCACTTTGACTACTTTGACCTTTTGAGGCTTCTAGATGACATATGAGGGTCCTCCAACTTCGTAAGGCCATAAATCTCAAACCGTGAGGAGTTATGTGAAATTACACATACCACCAGAAATGGAATGACATGTACTATCCATCTAGAATAGAATTAACTTCAAATATAGAAAAACTCATACCGTTATCCATCAAACAAACTTGGGTCCATTACCCAAACCTGGGTTCTCCAACTTCACATGGTCATAACTCTCTAATCGTGAGGAGTTATGTGATGTTCTACATACCACCGGAAATGGCATGACAAGAACTATCCATCTAGGATAGTTTCCCTAACAAATTCATTGTCCTTCATCTCATTATTCCACAATTAAGCATGGGTTCTCTTACTCCACAAAGCGTCTTCCCGTGAGGGATTTCACCATAAGGGGACCACTTTGGATTTCATCCATATTTACTTCTTATCAACCATGAAAAAAAATAATGATTCATATTTACATCAAACAATCTTGGTTCCATTACCCAAACCTTTGTTCTACAGGGTTTTCTTCAAGGGTTGACATCAATGAAAACCAACCTTAATCAACATAGGTTACAATCATGAATCGTAAGTAACCAAACATCTTAAGAATATTATTTGTATCACCTTACAAATTTAAGGTAATTGCAGCCAAAAACATTTAAAAACCATACCCTTATGCAATGCAGGGCAATGACTTCATAACTGAAACCACGGAGGAAGTCCTCCAACTTGGTTACAAGTACGGTTATAAATCTGTGGTTAATCGTAGGAAAAGCATGGGGCAGACCCCAAGATCCAATTTGCGGGATAAGGTAAATAAAATCATTCCACATTAACCTTTTGTTACTTATAAAAATGTTTGATATCGTCCATAATTTAATGTCTTACTTCGTTTTAATCAAGGGAACAACACTATCAACGAAACCATTAGTACTGAACAATAGAGCGTTGATAGTGAAATGTAGCCAGAAGATCATGGTGCTCCCCAGCAGCCTCATCCTAGTGAGGTGCAACCCCAAGATGTTCCTGTGACTGAGGCCCACGACGGTAAAATGTCTATATATTAATCATATACTTAATAATTTTGTACTTATAAATTTTGATGTTTCAATGGCAGAGAATGTCATAGATGATCATCCTCAACCTGAAGATTGGGTGAATAGGCTGGCATCCATTCCAATGGTGCCGACTAGAGGACTAGGTAAATAATTACATTGCAGAGTTTTTTTTTAATATTAATGAACCACTGCAATGATATTTAAAAATTGGCCATATAAATTTAATATTTTTTATTTTTTTAGGTGATGGCCCCTCACAGCAGCATCCACGTCGTGGGTATGATACCAGACGTACTCATCGTGAAAGGACTAAAACAACATCATCTACTGAAGAACACCTAGTAAACGAAGACATGGACATGGATGATTTGCTTAAGAATTGGAAAGCACAAAAGAAGACTAAAAGAAATTCATGATGTCATGTAATAATTTTATAAAACAGTTAGATTCACATTATATGGTTGAACATGCAATGATGCATATAATGCATTGACATTATGCGTACTTTTTCATCTGATAATATACACAAGGCTATTTCTATGGCTTGTATATATCTGTGAATGTAATTTTGTTATACACTTAATGATAATTTTAGCTTCTCTTAATGATGCAACTTCCAAAATCTTGTGACATGATATATGCAACTTTGAAAGTCTTGTGACATGTTTCATTGTGTCTCAGATGACAAAGAGCATTATTGTTATTTTCATTGTGTCATGGACATGGTGTTGCTACTCAACATTGCCTCAAATCCTACTTATTCATTCCTCTATGATATGTACAATGATGTTGAACCTTCCACAAATCATTGCGAGCAGAAAAATAAGCCAAGGATAGGAAACCAAGGATTTCAATGTTAAGGTCTTGTGATTCCACAAGGTGGGATACAAAGAGGAATTGTTTCCATGAATAAACATGCTAAATACCTTGATTAAGAATGTGGATGTAACAAGTTGAATATTGAAATCATAGAGCGATGACATAATCAAGCAATATGGGTGGTCATAGATGTTTATCTATTATTCAGTCATTTAACCTTTTAATGTCTTTGAAAAAATGCAGGTTTGAAGGGTGGTCACCTCCACGATCCAAAACACATTTCCGAAAAGGTATAAATCATTTTTTTATCTTGCGTCATGAAATTTTCCTTCATTTCCTTGTATACTTAAATTCAAAATTGGAAAAAAAAAAAAAATGACAAATAACATGCATAACACGTAAATTTTTTATGACTGGGAATAATAGTAATTTTGCATATTCGTAAACAAAAAATTATGCATAGTAATTTTTCATATTCATAAACAAAAAAATATGCATAGTAATTTTTCATAGTGGAATCATAGTGCCTCTCATGCCTTCATGTGTTTTCTATGGTGGGTTGCATCACCATACATTGAAGCACTTGGAAGGCCTAGTTACTATTTAACTATTTGAGTGAAGGTCATTAGAGTTGTGTTAGTCTTCGAATTGTGTCTTGTATTTGTAAAATACACCATGTGAAACTCTTACATAAAATCCATACATTGTCATTGACCTATTGAAATATGTATCATCAAATAGTTGTCGTATCACCCGAGCACATATTTCAGTTTAGACACATTTTCTTTGAGTATTTTATCTTCTATATTGCATTATTTATTTTATATGTAACCTTGTAGGTAAAAAATATTTAAGCAATTTTAAACTATAGTGAACTCCATATCATCCAACCATTTCCTTAGGCTTCATGGCCTCCCTCCATTCTTATGAGAACTTCAAGCCTTAGCAATTATCTTGAACCTCTTATATGGTAGACGATGCACTAAATACATATGGTCAAGATGGATTTTGATTATGCATGGGATGCTCAAGCATGGGATGATATTTTATTAGGTAGACTTCATATCTAATCTTCTTTCACAATGTATTCCAAAGGCTAAAACTCCCTTAGATAGTAGTCCACTTGAGTTTTACATGGCGTCTTATCTTATGTATTGTGTATGTGTGAGCTAAGAGTTCTCTTGTTTCAAACCCACCTAGTAGCCTTCTTTTTCACTTGTACATGGTTATTTCCTCATAGATGTTTAGCTATTATTCAATCATTTAACCTTTTAATGTATTTGAAAAATGTAGGTTTGAAGGGTAGTCACCTCCATGATCCAAAACACATTTTCGAAAAGGTATAAATCATTTTCTTCTCTTGCGTCATGAAATTTTCCTTCATTTCCTTGTATACTTAAATTCAAAATCGGAAAAAAGAAATGACACATAGCATGCATAACGCATAATTTTTTTATGACTGGGAATAATAGTAATTTTGCATATTCATAAACAAAAAAAATGAGACTTATTTTTAACAAAAATTGGTCCAAGAGATTGGTCATGTAAGAGAAAATTTTCATTGAACCAAAACCATCTAGTGTAGATACCACCACCAACCTAGGCTATGAGGCTGCCATGGTGAAAAAACCAAGCAATAAGATTGTATATTTCTCATCCCAACCTTTCAACTCACATCCTTACCTAACCTTCTCAACACAAAGCATTACAAGAATCGGATTCATCCCGTGATAGACAAGGAACTCTCTTCCACTACAACATGCAACATATGGAATATATTCACTTTATGTACTTCATGGTCCCTTAGATATATTATTCTCTCTAGTTCTCTTTAGTTTGGATAGAAAGAGCTTGATCTATTGTATCCTTTCTAAGAATTTCCTAAAAGAGATATATTTGTCTCTCAAGGACATAAAGAGTATATAATGGATAGTGAATGATGAATTGCTATCTTCCCTATCATATATGCTCACCTACAACCACTATGTTTCATCCAAAGTCTACAATTTTCCTTTTCTTGATGTTGATTTTGGTTAATTTCCAAATTGGTATGGGTTGGAAATGGAGAATATGTTGGAAGATTGGTTGTTGTCATTGATGTCAACCCTAGTCATGAGTTTTGGACCGCAATATTGATAAAGGTATTTGGACATGAAGTACAATTCACATGCATATACAACACCCATGAATGGATAGTATACATCATGGTGTTTCCGGTGGTATGTGACACATCACATGGATCCTCATGGTTGAGGAGAAATGAAGTTTTGAAGATGACAAAGTGAATTGAAGAAGGAAGTACATGTAAGCCCTGAAGATAATTAAAGAAAAGAATTACAAAATAAGAAAGTGTCAGGTCGGCCCTAATGTTAAAATGAAGTGACATAAATGGTATAAATAAACATCATTATATATTCATTTGATACAAGTCGAATTTCAGAGGAAATAAGAAGAAAAGAAGGCTGGATTTCAAGGGAGGATGAAGTCTTTTGGTGATGTGTTCTAAGGTATCTTATTTTCAGATCATCTTACCATTTTTGCTATAACGTTTTTTATAGAATGATTCATATGGTGAAATCACTATGGTATTGAGAAGAGATATCAAGGTACCTCTGGTAAAAGTTTCAACTCTTGATTCACTATAATTATGGAGATACACTCTGTGGAAGATAGGGTTTGTGACCAGTCTTGAAGCTAGTCAATAAACAGGTGTTCTGGTTAAAATAGTCATAACTTATTCATACAGAATCCAAATGAAGTGGGACCACTTCCATTGGAAATATTACATAATGTAGTTGCTTTTGTGTGAGTTTCAGAATCAGATGTTAAATATTGAGAGAGGGGCATGTTGTACAAGTTGGGTCTTCTGAATAGACCAGAATTGAATAAAGTCTATCATTCTTTCTATAACCTCTTTTTGGGGAGGATTTGTTGGACAAATGAGAGGGGGGGTGAATCAGTTTTTACCGTGCTTAAACAATTATGCTTCTTTTAAAATCTTTACAAGGCACTCAATGATGATCACAATAATGCAGAGAAATGAACAAAGGCACATTCAACATCAGTCACATATATGAGAAAGACAGAGGCAGATAATTCCCGAGGAAACCCATACAGGGTAAAAACCTCATTTTCTTTATATGATAAGTATTATCTACATTCTTTACATTATCATACATATGAGCACCAACTCATTGTGAGGCTATAACCTCTGTTTTTGCAAGCTGCAACTTGCTGAGAGCACTGACTCTCTGTTTTCTCTAGCACCCACTAGAAGGAAGCACCAACCCCCTGGTTTCTCTAGCACCAACTAGAAGGAAGCACC
>ML780978.1:71234-86218 GCA_009831015.1 Picea engelmannii | reverse complement strand
CTTTTAATGTCTTTGAAAAATGCAGGTTTGAAGGGTGGTCACCTCCACGATCCAAAACACATTTTCGAAAAGGTATAAATCATTTTCTTCTCTTGCGTCATGAAATTTTCCTTCATTTCCTTGTATACTTAAATTCAAAATCGGAAAAAAAAATGACACATAGCATGCATAACACATAATTCTTTTATGACTGGGAGTAATAGTAATTTTGCGTATTCATAAACAAAAGAATGAGACTTATCTTTTAACAAAACTTGGTCCACGAAATTGGTCATGTAAGATAAAATTTCCATTGAACAATAACCATCTAGTGTAGATACCACCACCAACCTAGGATATGAGGCCACCATGGTGAAAAAACCAAGCAATAAGATTCTATATTTCTCATCCCAACCTTTCTACTCACATTCTTACCTAACCTTCTCAACACAAAGAATTACAAGAATCTGATTCATCCTGCGATAGATAAGGAACTCTCTTCCACTACAACATGCAATATAAGGAATATATTCACTTTATGTACTTCATGGTCCCTTAGATATATTATTCTCTCTATTTCTCTTTATTTTGGATAGAAAGATCTTGATATATTGTATTCTTTCTAAGAATTTCCTAAAAGAACTATATTTTTCTCTCAAGCATATAAAGAGTATATAATGGATAGTGAATGATGAATTGTTATCTTCACTATCCTATATGCTCACCTAAAACCACTATATTTCATCCAAAGTCTACAATTTTCCTCTTCTTTATGTTGATGTTGGTTAATTTCCAAATTGGTATGGGTTGGAAATGGAGAATAAAACACGAAATATGTAGAGAATTAATGTTAGAGTGCTTCCCACAATGTTAGAGTCAATGACAATGATATCATTGGTAGAAATGATGGATGGCATTACCTATAACTAGAAGAAAGTAGGACTCTTACACTTCCCATGGCATGAAGATTGTACTCAACCCATGCTCCCATTATTATGTGAAAAGACTTTCCCCACCAACCTCTTACATAGATTCAAGGATTGTTTGAAGTCAAAGAAGGTATATGGATTCATTTAAGGCACATTGTTGAAAAATATGAGTTCTGAGAATGACCTTGGATAAAGAGGATTTATTTTCCCATAGGTCCCCTTTCATCTTCCCTTATAGTGGAATCATAGTGCCTCTCATGCCTTCATGTGTTTTCTATGGTGGGTTGCATCACCATATATTGAAGCACTTGGAAGGCCTAATTACTATTTAACTATTTGAGTGAAGGTAATTAGTGTTGTGTTAGAGTCTTAGGATTGTGTTTTGTATTTGTAAAATACACCATGTGAAATTCTTACATCAAATCCATACATTGTCATTGACCTATTGAAATAAGTATTATGAAATAGTTGTTGTACCACTTGAGCAAATATTTCAGTTTAGACATATTTTCTTTGAGTATTCCATCTTCTATATTGCATTATTTATTTTATATGTAACCTTGTAACCTTGAATGAGACTATTTTAGCACACAATGAATTACATATGGTTAATAATTGTATTTGAATCTCTTACTACAACCAACGATTGAGCACAACTTTTAGAAATTTTCAACCCTTTCCAAAGTGCATAAGCTTTTGCTTGGTTGTTGGAAAAAACACTAAGTCCCCGTGCAAAAGAAGTTATTAATATAAATAATAAATAATGTCAAAGTTTTCTATTGATAGTTATTAATATGGTAATATTAATATTAATATTTCCACCTAAAATAATTTTTTAATTTTTTTTTAAATAAATATTTTTCCTCGCACTTTCGACGAAACTAATATACCTGCAATGAATTTGCTATATAAACAAAGAAATGTTGGCGTCACAAGTGCAACGAAAATAAAATCGTTGTGACGTATTTGCTATATAAACAAAGAAATGTTGTCGTTACTGCGATGAATCCGTATATAAACAAAAAAATGTTGTTGTCGCAAGTGTAACAACAATAAAAATTGTTGCGACGAATTTGCTATATAAACAAAGAAATGGTATTATTCCTACGACGAAACACTATATAAACAAAACAAAAATTGTTGTCGCAAGTGAGACGACAATAAAAATTGATGCGACGAATTTTCTATATAGACAACAAAAATTGTTGTCGCAATGGTCATCGCAATTGAGATGAATTGTTGGTTTCAATGTCATCTCAAGTGCGACAACAATAAAATTGTTGCGACGAATTTGCTACATTCAAAACGAAAATTGTCGTTGCAATTGAGACTAATTGTTGGTTTCACTTAGTTTGCCTATATTGTCGTATTGGCAATGATATTTCTTTTTTGTCACAATTGTGAGAAGTTCCCTAGGGTCATCTCTCTTGCGACATTAATTCAAATTCAGTGAAATTTCCATGTGCAATAAAACTACATTTCAGAGACTCAAGATTCATCGCAATATCCACGACATAACGTCACAAGAGCGTCGAAATAGCCGTCAAAAAATGACCTGAATTTGCTAGTGAGTTTACCATAATTCAAAGGGGAAGTGTCGGAGGACCTGGATAAGCACATGTTTATCTGTGAAAATATCTGGGAAGCAAAACAAATCATAGACAAGGACACTAAACTTGCATAGTTAGCTATCACACTAGGGGATCGTGCACTAGATTGGTATATGAGTTTAGCCACAAAAAATCCACCAAGGACAACCAGAATGATTGTGGATATCAAGAAGTTGTTGATAAATGAATTTCAGAAGCCAAGTTCAAAGAACCAATACATGAACTAGATGATAGAAATTAGACACAAACCAAGAGAATATGTATGGGAGATTGACCAGAGATTCAAGCGACTGAAAGGAAAGTTGAGATATATCATGACAGATATGTAGCACATGCACTTGTTCATCAATTCACTATTACCACACTTAAAATATCCACTGTGACTACATAATTTTCAGACACAGACAGAGGATCTAAAGGCAACCCTACAAATGGAAGAAAACCAATATCAGAAGATAGATCCAACCATCAAAGAGATGAAGGAGGATTTGAAGAACTTAACGTTCAAACTAAAGCAGAACAAAATTAAGTACAAAAGAGAAGTTGTTTCGTGTACCACATGCAGGATAGAAGGACACCATAATAACGAATGTCCAACATTTGTTAAGTACATGGAAGAAGGAATGCCAAATCCGTTACCCACGGGAGGACTATGGTGTAAGATATGCAAGAAACAGGGCCATGATCCATATAACTTCCCAACGATGCAGAAGTACCAGACAGTCCCAAAGAGTTCTTATTGAAACTTTTGCAAGTCAGTAGGCCATGATGACAAAGACTGTAGAACCATGGAGTTGATGAGAGAGAGGACATCAGATGCATATAAGGTGCAAGCAGAAATGATGACTGGGCAAGCCACACCTCAGTTTAGCCATGTACCAGCCCCATACAACATTGTGCAGTAGCAGTATAATATTGTGCAGCAATCATATAACACATTGCATCCATAGTACAACACAGCATAACCCCACTACAATATCATGCAGTATAACCAGGCGACTCAGTATAAAATGACATGAGGGGATCGAGCTAGATACAGAGGCAGAGGACAATCAAGAGGAGGCTTTGGAAGAGGTAGAGGACCAGTGGTATATCACAACTGTCAATAACTAGGACACTATGTAAGAGAATGTCCACTTCCAACAGTGACTTGTATGTATTTTCATGCATCAGATCATGACATGGAAGAATGTCCTACGTTATTAGGGAAGATCCAGGAAAAGAGGAATCAGAAAAATAAGAATGTTCAATGGATTTCAATAGAATAAAGGAATGAAGGAAGAAACATCAACATAGTTACATGCGAAGGAGATAAAATAGGAAATGATGCAGTACGAGAAGAGCCAGTACAACACAAATGGGTGAAGAAGCATGACGAACCAAGGAAGCAATTTGATGCACAGAACGAAAAGGAGACATTTAAGCAACCCAGACAAGAATTTATGAAGCCTGACATAGTGTTGACCTCAACCGCGTAGCATAGTAAGGAAGTACCAAAGTACAATATGCCTCCATCGTTAGATCATACCAAAGGAATGCAGCCCCTATGACAAGTAAGTACAATCAAAGTCTTTTTGCAATCATGTGTAAAATTACTACATGATCCATCCTCTGTCAAAGTATTAAAAAATATGCTAGAAAGATGTAGCGTAGAGACAGAAGGAAATATAGAACAAAAAATAGTCAATCACCTGCATACAAGGAAAAGAACAAGTAGGGAGTTCAGGTTGAACGCCAACATGGGAGATATCATACTGGATGTAGGATCTAAAGTCAATGTATTACCCAAGAATACATGGAAATGTATGGAAGATCCCACATTAGGATATTAACTCGTTCAGCTGAAACTAGCAAACCAACACAGAGTTCTTCCAATAGGGAGGTTGAAAGGTGTGATAGTAGATCTGGATGGAGTGTGCAGTAAAGTTGAATTTGAAGTAATATAGATAGTGTACAGCACAACACCTTACCCAGCATTGCTCGGCTTGAATTGGGAATTTGATAACCAGGCCATAATCAACTTAAATACACGGAAAAGGAACTTTGAGTCAGGAGAATACAGGGTCATTGCACCATTAGACCCATCAGAATAGGAAAGGTTTGTAGAGCCTACTTGCTTGGACTTGGAGGAAATTAGTCAGTTCTATATAACAACTGTGCGAGATGAGGATTACGTAAACCCAACTGTAGATGGGATAATGAGTTGACAGAGCATCACCTCATGTGCGTTAGACTCAGATACAGGTTTAGAGAACTGGAAACAGAGGCCACACGAAGTTTCCACAAGAAGATGCACAAGATTAGACCATGCAGTAACATCGGTAGGTACGGAAATAAGGGAACCACTGAGCTTCCATGGGATAAAAGATATAGAATCATTCTTGACACATTACGAAGATGAAGTGTTAGAAAATAAGAGACTCTTAGCACTATATATAGAACTCAAGGCCACACCTGCAAGATGGTGGGTCACACACAAAGAAACAATCAAGGACTGGTACCAATGTAAGTGGTTACTGCGCATTAAGTTTGGTGCAGAACAAAGAAGCAACCAGCAACATAAATATGATGGACAAGGGGCACCAGTGGAACACTTGGAGAAGTGCAAAGTTTTTTTGAAAATGACACCCTCGAAGGAATGGACTCATCATTTCGTACACACATTAGAGGGAATCCTAGAAAACTGGTAAATGGACTAGGAACTACGTAGAGGAACTACGAGCTGGCCAGTACTACAACAGAACTTTACAATCACTTTCTCATTTGAGCATGAGAAACCCAACATAGATGCAACCCTTAAACAAGTAAGAGGGGTGATATTCATTAAGGAACTAGAAGTTGAACTAATAATGGAAGAACAATATAAGAACAGATAGTTAGTGAAATAATTGTTGTCATGCTACCATGTGCAGAAAGAAGTACCTGATGAAGACGATCTGCGTGATATTCAGATTGAGGAAGTTGAAGGAGAAAGAGAAGTGGAAGGTCCACCTTTGGTATCATAAGTAATTGCAACACCAATAAAGGTGAAGAAAGTCAACATTGGGACAGTTAAGAATCCCAAAATGGCCAACATTGGAGACTACTGGGATGCGCAAATAGTGGAAAGAATAACAAAGTTGCTACGTGACTACAACGACCTGTTCCCCACAACATTCAAATAAATGAAGTGAATAGCAGGAGAGCTAGGTGAAATGAAGATACCACTCAGAGTTGAGGCAATTCAGATCAGAGAGTGACCATTCTTGGCCCTTGGGTATGGAAGTAAGCAAATATTAAGGCATAAAATAAGGAATGTGAACTGCGTAGAAGACACAGTGACTGATACTGGGTCGAAGTGAGAAGAAGAGAAGAAAAGATAGAGTGGAGAAATAGAAATAAATTCGTTGGATGAGAATATCGAGGATGATAGGTCGGTAAGGAAGACGGATTGTGGACAACTCATCAAGCGGACAAATATTCCCTTGGATGCTTTGGAGCACCACGCAAGAAGGAAGGAAAGACAGGCTGGAGAAGCCCTGAAAACACACGTCAATTTGACCTGTGGTTTTAGACACCTAGGGTTTTGGTATCTAGGGTTTTGACACTTAGGTCTTGGCCTAAGACAGTCAATGAGTGATTTTAATGTATAAATAAGAACCTAGATGAGGGAAGAGGGTTCGTCCTTAGTTTTTTGTTCGATTATGTAATGAGAATATATTGTTATTGAGAGACAACTATTGTATTGTAAGATCTTCAGTTGGGTGCGAAGATCAACCCTGTAGCTGGGTGCACAGGGAGGGGAGAGATAAAGAGGAGAAGAAATAAGATCTTCTAGCTAAGAGCGCAGATAAGAATTGCATGCTTCATCTTAATATATTATAAAGCACAATTCAGTGGACGTAGCCCTAGAGAGAGGGTGAACCACGTATATCTTGTGTTGTGTGTGATTGATGTTGTGTTCTTTACCATTTGATATACTACTATTGTTTTACTATGTTAGATCTAATAGATAGTTGTGTGGAGTAGATATAAGATAGGATTGATATATAGATTATGTGTTGTTCTTGTAATAGATCCACTTGGTATTCCCTTTAGTTGTATACATCTTTTTCCTGCAACCCCCCCATAGCTACTTCAGATGAGACTGCATCTGCCTCGCAGGTGTTGCTAAAAGGGCCAGTAGTTAGGGCTTGTTGGTGTGCTCTTGGATCCTGAACCCTAGGTCTGCCCCTGTACCAACAAATGGTTATGTTGTCAGGACAAGAATCTTCTTGAGGGAATTTCAAGGTGGTTTCCATCAAAGACAGAGATTCAGAAGTGGATAGAGGATCAAAAAAAGGACTTCACTAAATCCCAAAATAAAAACCCCAATCTTAGTATAGAGGATTGGTTAGGAAGATATATCTTTACCGATATACACGAGATGTTTTTTGGAGGAATCCATCAAGAGCTATACTAGTGGTTAGATAGGTTAGCAGATACCCAGTTTGAGATCAAATCTAGACCTCCTGTGGTTTGGATGTCGACGTTGATCAATAAGGTCAAGAGAGTCGATAATGTCATGTCATGAGCAGTAGATTACTGGTTTGATAGCACCATTGGAGGGTACATCACTGAGTTTGTTGTTGAAAGAGTAGAGTCATATAGCCAAGCCGAGAGATATTTATTCAAGAGACTCAGAGGAAAATTTTTACACTTTTCAAAGTTGAAGATCAAGATGTTATTGCATGAGAAGAACATCTTGAAGATACATTAGTTGGTTGGATTAGAAAATGCTAATGTTCAAGAACTCGGACAGCGACAGCGACACAGAGGCTAGACATACGCACAGTGGCAAAGCATTCATAAAATTTCCTCTTGTGAACCTGTTTAAGCATAACTACAGGGATGAGGGTTTCTACAATGGAGAAGAGGCAGATCTGATGGACAAAGATCATTCAAAACCCATTGGGGAAGAGGAAGGGAAAGTTGAAGAACCTCATCGAGAAGAGCCAAAATCTTCAAAAACTGCGTCGAATGTTGAACTAAGTATTATTATTCCTCATACTGACTCGGGAGCATTAAGCAATCAGAGTAATCAGATTCACCAGAGCATTCAGAACACTGTCACTAGTAGCCCACCACATACTCAGTCAGGAAACCTAGGAAGATCTATGGCAGATGAGATGACGTTACCCACCTTTAGAGGAGATGGATCTGAAGACCCTGATCAACATTGGTTTCTCTGTGAAGTTCTGTGGACTATTAAGAATATCACTGACGAGGCTGTCAAATGAGATCAGTTCAGTACTACCCTAAGAGATCGTGCACTGAGCCGGTACATGAAATTTGTACAAGGAGTTGCACCTAAACCGTTGAATGTCATTAACACTGCACTAATTTCCGAATTCAAGAAACCTAAGTCAGAATAGTAGTGCATTACAGAACTAAAAGAAATCAAGCAGAAAATAGTTGAACCTCTATGGGAGTTTGATCATAGATTTAAGACCTTGACAGGCCATCTGAGTTTTCAAATCCTGGATGAGAAGAACAAGGAATGGTTCATTGATTCTCTCTTACCACACATTATAGTTCCACTGATGCAACATAAGATTTCTTCGTGAGCTGAGGCACTGGAGATCGTCATGAATCTAGAATCAACCCCTATGGGAGAATCCATCTCAAGTATGAGTCAATTTTTGAGTCAGCTAACTAGTTTGTCTTTGTGGGTCGAAGATATGAAGAAAGACAGGGGAAAATATAAAAGAGAAGACATCTGGTGTACCAGATGAAAATCAGAAGGCCATGACAAGGAACATTATCCTCTATTTCATGAATACTTGGCCTCTAGAGCTCCAAGTCATTTGAAGCAGGTCACCCTACCCTGGTGTGAGGTATGTAGAAATAGGCACCACCCTGGCAAGTGTTATTACATGCAAAAATATGTTTAGACACCCACAAATCTATATTACATGTTCTATAATTATGTGGGCCATGATGATCATGATTGTAGGCCTTATGACCCCCTGCATGAAAGGTCAAGGGATATATACAAATTTCAAGGTGAAGTACAGCAAGAAGGAAACACTATGTAGTATAATTCTCCAGGAAGAGGAAACTTCAACCCTCGCAGTGGATTAAGAGGCAGAGGATGAGGAGGAGGTATGGGTCAAGGTCAAGGACATATCATCTGTTACAACTACGCGCAACCAGGACACGTATCAAGGGACTGTCATAATCCTTGTACTATTTGCAGCTATTGTAGTTCATTTGAACATGGTATCGAAGATTGTCTTGTACTACTAGCCAAACTTCAGGAGAGATGAGGACCTCAGTAGAAAACACAAGTGAAACTGATATACAGTGAACCTCGTGAAGAGGACCCTAGATTTGTTTTTATCACTAGAGGAGGCGTTGTTACAGGAGAAGACAGAGTGACCCAAGGAAAGACTACAGAAGAATCAGGAGTCAGGAAAGTTGTAGAGAAGACCCAAAATTTTGATGCAAAGAAAGAAAGACAAATGTTTGAGCAGGAAAGAAAAGAATTCAGGAGAGACCAAGGTTCTTCATCAAAGACATGACCAGAATTGATGGAATATGGAATGCCTCTGGCATTCGATCAGTCTGCTCTATCAAAAGAAGAAAAAGAGGTAAGAAAGCTCATGGAATTCTTATATACTTGTATTAAGTTGATTCAGGATGAAAGCGTTGTACAAGAGCTACAAAATTTAATCAGATAGTATGAGCTAGGAAATATAGATCTCTTACTGAATAGAGAAGTACACCAAGTCTCTAAAAGGAGAAGGAAAAATAAGGAACTACACCTGAATTCTCAAATTGGAGAGTATGATATAGATTATGTGGTCCTTAACATGGGGTCAGAGGTCAATGTCACGACGAAGCAGACCTAGGCACTGATGGGAAAACCTAAGTTTATTTATTCCCCTGTCAGGCTTAGGATAGCTAATCAGTAAGTTGTAAGCCCCTTTGGAAGATTGGAACATGTCCCTGTGGACATTGATGGAGTAAGGACGTTTGCAGACTTCGAGGTGATTGAGATAGTTGATAATAGTTTTCCTTACCCTGTGTTGTTAGGAATTGATTGGGCCTTCAATAATTCCACTATGGTTGATTTAAAGAAAATATGAATGATGTTTGAAAGAGATGGTCTTAGGGTCATTGCACCTTTATATCCCAATGAAGGTCAGCGATACACAAAACCCATCAGAGAAGAAGACCGCACATATGAACTAGAAAACATATACAAATTAACAGCCAGACAACAGAATTACATTAATCCTATGGTGGATGCAAACCTAAGTTGGAGAAGTGACAACGCGTGTTCATCATATTCAGAAAAGCACTAGAGAACTGGAAAAACAAAATGTATGAAGTATCTACAAGGATATGTGCTATATTAACTAGAGAAGTTCACTGGACCGACACAATAGTAAGTAAATTACCCACCTTTGATGGTCTAAATCATTTAGAAGAATTCTTGTTGGACTTTGAAGAAATTGTACTAACCCAACAAATATTGTTGGAAATGGATGAGGCCTTGAAAGCAACACCATCAAGATGGTGGGGAACACACAAAAAAATATTACAGACTGGGTACAATGTCGTACTTTGATGACAGTGCGGTTCTTAGCACAAGTAGAAGGCTGTGAAGTTAGGTACACAGGTCAAAGTTGTCTGAAGGCCCATGTGCACAGTTGAAAGGAAGCCTGGAGCAACATTCCTCAAGAGCAGTGGGTGCACAAATTCATTAACATGTTGGACACAACCCCTATCAACTGGTATCTCCAAGAAGAACTGTGCCTCATCACTGTAGATTAGGAAGGTATGACTCAGAATTTTGTAACTACCTTCTTATTCGAAAGTCAATATCCTTCAGTAGATCAAGCATTACATATTGTAAGACATAAATTATTTGAGGAGGCATCTAGCCTCTCGTTGGAACAAGAAGAGAACGAATGGACTATGCCTCTCCAGAAACTGCAAGGCTGTTACAACATCAATTCTGATGAAGGTGATGATCCTAGGAAGGTGAACATTGATGAAACAGAAGTCCAAAGAGACATAGAAGGACCAGGATTTGAGCTACGTTTCATTGGACAGCCAATCAAGATCAAGAAAGTCAATATTGGAATACAGAAAACACTGAAGCTTGCAAATGTTGGAGACTATTGGGATGCTACCATTATTGACAAGATCACAGAGTTACTGCATGAATACCAGGACTTGTTTCCAAAGAAGTTCATTGATATGAAGGGAATTAAAGGGCCTATGGGAGAGATGAGGATCCCTTTGAAACCAGATGTCAGGCCAGTCAAACAGAGACCCTACAGATTGAACCCTAAATATAAGGAGAAAGTGAAAATTGAGCTCGACAGAATGTTGGAAGCGGGAATCATAGAACATGTCGAAGAGTCAGAGTGGATTATCCCTATGGTGGTACAAGACAATAATATAGGATAGATCAGGATCTATGTAGATCTTTGAAAGCTGAACGATGCCTATTTGCATGACCCATTCCCTACACCATTTATTGACGAAGTGTTAGATAATGTAGGAGGTCGGGAGGTATATTCTTTTACAGATGGATTTTCAGGATACCATCAGATCCGGATTGCAAAGGAAGATCACCATAAGACCACCTTTTCCACAGAATGGGGATCCTACCAATATACATTGATGTCGTTTGGATTGAATAATTCCCCATCCATATTTTCCAGGGTGGTGGTCGAAGCATTCAAGGAGTTTCTACATAAATTCCTAGAAGCATACTTTGATGATTGGACTATTTTTAGTTTATTGAAAAATCATATTGAATGTCTAAGGCTAATGTTGGACAAGTGCAGATAGTGTCCTATTGCCTTAAACCTGAAGAAGTGCATCTTCTTTTCACCCTTTAGAGTGTTGTTAGGTCATATTGTATACAAGCAGGGATTGTTGGTAGATCCATCTAAGATTTCCATTATAGTTGATATTCCCCCTCCTACTTTAGTGAAACAGTTGTGCACTGCATTGGGACATATTGCATGCTACAGGAAGTTCATTAAAGGCTATGCGTATATTGTTGGGCTTAAGATATACAATGTAAATCAACATTTAATTGTCAACCCAGGGAGGCAGACTTAGAGGAACCAGCACTGTATGTGCAGGGTTGAAGAGAGAGTTTGTTCAATGATTGTAATCTACTCCCCGAATTCATGAAAGAAACTACTGAAAGAATTTATGCTAATCTGCCTTATCATGTACCTGTTCTGTACCAATCCTGCACTGATCCTGCACTAGTTCTATACTAACTCACATAATGTGTTTTAAGGATATAAACAATCTACTGAGAAAACTGATGACATAAAATATTCCAACTCTGCTACTTATTACTCCATAATCATCATAAGAAAATCAACAACATCTATTGAAATCGAATGAAAACTTCCTAATTAATGAGATATTCAAAATAGTTCCAGAACTTCACAACTGCTACTTCTGCAATATTAAATTAATGAGCAATTTGAAAATGAAAATTGAATCATACTTCTACTAAAAGATAATGCTCAAATATCAAATCTCTAATGAACTGGAAACTATATGAAATATCCAACTCTGTCTCGAAAGAAGGGGGCCCTGCCTTCTTCATCAACGGGCTGATTCTTCAAATTTCTCTCATCAAATATCTTACTTCAAATTGACAAAGACAAAAACTTCATAAAAGAACAACTCTGAATTTTATTGAAAAAAAAGAATACAATTGCTATAAATGTACTCTTCTTCCCCTCTACATTTCTCTACCTCCTTTTTCTCCCTGACTGTTCGAGATGAGCTCTTATATAGAATGTGGATCGGTTACATTCAGGCTCCTACGCATCAAGATAAGCAATGTATTATGATATGGTTACATTACAATCGGATCCAGAGATTTGTGCAACCGAATGCATTTCTGTAGAAGACGTATGTTTCTTCCATTATGGATGCCTTAATCTCATGACACAAAGTGTCATGAGATAAAGCAATACAATTTGTTCTAGAATATAATGAATTCTCAACAAGACACCTGGGAACGATTAAAACAAAAAATCGAGCATATTGTTCAATGATAAAGAGTTGCCCACTTTTTGTCTGAGGTTGCAACGTTTCAATCTGATTAATAAATTTGTAGCAATCTAATTTTGAGCTTTTTCAACCTCTAGGCAATCCACTTGGCACTTGGCATTTTTGGAAAAACGCTACAACCACGAAATCTGGGTTTTACCCGTTTAGAAAAACAGAAATTTCTCCCAAACCGTTAAGAATTTTTGGAAACTGTCCACATAGGAACTAATTGGGACCCTTCTGCACAAAACCTAGATCTTAGTTTTTCAGGATTCATCTTCATCGCTCTGAAATCTGTGCCCCAATTTGACTATGTGGAAATTGACAGAAATATCTAACTATGAGCTGGAATCATACTGACAGGTGTCGATCCATACGAGGGTCATAAGATTCTAAAATTCATGCCTTTGATAAGATGAGTTGTAAGTGATACAACCATGCGATCTGGTACTGAACGAGGAGAAAATGGATACCAAATGACCTGCTCTTTGTTCATCATAAACAAATTAATCCAAAAATCAAATTTTAATTCTTCAAACACAAAAATAATGACCATTGTATCGTTTGATTACCTGATATTGCTTGTAAGTAGGTTATGGAGTGAAAATAAAGGATTCATGAGTCAAAAAGGTCTTCATAATGGATTGTACATTGGTTTTATCATAGGCAAAGATAGGTAGAGTTCATAAAAATTGGGGCCCAACATCCCCCCAGACCGAGACCATTGTATGTCCTCATGCAATCAATTGCTTGTAAAATTGCAAAATTGTAGGACCTGTTGCTTTTGATTTTATATGGGTTTGTTGGAGATATTTAAGCCAAAATGTGAGTGGTTTGAGCATAGTGATGATTGTGAATTTAGATGTAATTATAGGTGAGAGTAGGATAGATAATGGAAATTTTTTTGAAAGCCAAAGTATGGTTAAAATGATAGAAGTACGAATAAAAATGTCCAGAACAAGCAATACAGGAGTAGGATTTAATCATTATATTTGGTTTGCAAAATTAAATGATATTTGAACAATCATGTTTCAAAACAAATCAGAGTTGATAATACTTACAAAGAACTATCAATACCTATTATTGATGGCTTCTCTCCGCTGAAACGTTCCTGGATTTGAAAACAAGGCATGCAAAAATTCGACCTCTCCAAATTATCTGGTACCAACTCATAAAAGTTTTATTTCACAGTTGCAAAGCCATCTGATCACTGAGACTTATTGGCATATCAGAAAAATACAAGACCTGCTCCCCAATGACAATCTAGAGCTGTTGAAAATGCAGAAATTCTAAATATTCTACAACCTCTGATCCAAGTAAACTTAAGCAGGATAAATGATGTAGAAGTAGGGACCAAGATTTTTCTTTTTGCTGATATATTATTTACTCATTATCACCACCAAACTTTGAATGCAGCATCTTTGTATTTATTACCAAGCCAAACCACACATATTTATTTATATACAGTATCCTAACCTACTTGACAGGAAATGATCCTGGATTCAAGTATAGTCAGATTTCCAATGGAACCATGTATGTAACATAATGGTAAACAATCTCATATCCAAATAAAGAAATGGTACCTGAATAGTTGCTTGGACATGAGGAACCAACAAGGTACTTGAATCTATAACCAAGAAGAGTTGAAGGAGGAAATTTCCTTTTGTCTTGATAATAGATTGGAACCATTCCTCTATAAAATATTCCATGCCTTGGACCTTTTTTTCATCATCTTGCACACCTTCTCCTATCATGCATTGTAAATTTTCAGAAATTTGATCTTCACATTCTTGATTGCACACAGGAGTTAAGCATGTAAGGAATTATTTTCTCTCAAGCTTAAATGTGTGTTCCTTATCTGATGGAATCTCTATTTGACATGAATGCTCAGGAGTGATTGTAAAATCTGTTGATTTTTCTTCCATCTCCTAAGCTGCGGATATTTCTTCAAGTTCCATCAAAATGTAAGAAAGCTCCTGCAATAATCTATTCTTTCTTTCAATCATTCTTGAATCCATTTAAATATTCCTTGCTAGATCTTTATGATTTTTTTTGTAGGGGGTTTGCTAAAACTTTGCAAATCACACCAACTGAAAATATGATCTAAAAATGAAGAAGACTTGAAAAAAACTTGAATAATTATTGCAAGTGAAATGTTATGTGTTTAAAGCAACAGGATCAATTTGCAACACATAAATTAAGGATTACTTATTCAAAATACACATAGACAGCAGCATAAACATTGAACATAAACACATGCACACAGCAATTGATAAAGGAGTTCACCCCTCTTATGGGCTACATCTCCTGGTCCAGCTTCCAATGGATCATTATTATTAATTGCTCAAAACGTGCTCAAAAACATGTCTTACAATGCTCAAACTGACAAACCGACTGCTCCAAT
>ML780978.1:16082-66004 GCA_009831015.1 Picea engelmannii | reverse complement strand
CTCTTATGGGCTACATCTCCTGGTCCAGCTTCCAATGGATCATTATTATTAATTTCTCAAAAAGTGCTCAAAAACATGTCTTACAATGCTCAAACTGACAAACTGACTGCTCCAATGGCTTCCCAGCATCCCAAAACCCCTGTTTGGGCTCTTTCGGCACCTGAAACGGTCGAAAAATGAGAAAGATAGGCCTCCTGGAAGTCTCCTTCTCCAAGCTTGTTGTCTCTGGTTCTACAATTTGCACCCCCCTTGAGTGAACCTAGCTCACACGCTCTTTTAAGCGTAAAAACCCAGCACCAGGCGCAACCGCGCTAATGGTGCAAACCGTAGGACGGTTAAGGCGCCTCCAGCCCCTAACCGCCTCGGCACCTGGGCATATGGCCATGTGACCTCACGCTGGGAAAAAAGGTGGTTAAACCATTTGAAACCGTGCAACTTCCGTTGGGACCCCGCGCCAACATTTAAAACACGTTTACATAGCCACGGGTCGTGGTTTTCAAACCCTGCGCCAACACATAATATATATATATATATATATATAATACATTGCAATGCAATGTATTGCAATACAATGTAATACAATGAAATGTGCGTGCGCGCCAAAACATTTGGGCTATAACATGTTGGGTCATATGCAATGCAATACGTCCATGGGTCGAGGCTAAGCCCGGGCCCGACCCCCCTTTCCTTTCAAACAAATATCAACTTTAAATATATGTTTTACGACATAGTTAACAAGGAACAAATGGCGGTACTTTGGTTAGCAGAGATTTATGAAGTCGTTAGAGTGGGGGGAGGTCCGGGGGTCGAACCCCACGGACTCCCAATACAATTTTATATAACCAAATGAACAAAATTGAGGGGGACATGTGGCGCCCATGGATTGGGCCACGTGTCATCATATTACTCGCCACCAACCGGACATGTATCACCATCCAATACGCCAGCAGCCAACCAATAATCAACTGCCACATCATCACCGTACAGCCTGTACAGTCCTACCACGTCACCGTACGGACTGTACGGACAGGTACAATCAGCATCCAAAAATATTTGCATGTTTGGCTTGGCGGACAGATCGTGATATCTCCTTCATACGGACTCCATTTGAGAAAGTAAATATACCGCCGGAATCAGGAAGACGAGACAGACGCAATGGCACTATTTTCGTCTCATTCTGAGTACTTTGAAAATTGAGCAAAATTTGATCCCCTGATCAAAATAACCAATCTGAAAATTAATCTGCAAACTCACACTTTCTTGAAATGAAATCTGCACACTTGCTAAATGAAATATCCTTCTACTAAAAAAGAACATCATCTGCTAAAATGAAAGGCACTCTTTCTAAAAAGAAGATTACTTCTACTTAATCAAATGCACACCCTCTTATACTGTTGAAATCAAAACTCTCTTATTGTTGAATGAAATTTAACATTGTTGAAATGAAGACTCCTTTGCTGCTGAAAATAAAAGCACACTTGCACACTACACCTTGCTTCTAAATAAATATTTGTTGAAATTAAATCTACTTGGCAAAGCTTCGGAGGAACCTACTATAGTAGATGTGTAGGTTCTTACCTCCTGTCTTACATCTCCTCCTCCCCTTTTCCTTCTACAAACATAGTGCCCACCCTCCAATCCTTTTTAGTTCCTCCCCGGAAATGATGCCAAAATGTTGGGCTTAAGATATACCATGTAAATCAACATTTAATTTTCAACCCGGGGAGGTAGACTTAGAGGAACCAACACTGTATGTGCAGGGTTGAAGAGAGAGTTTGTTAAATAATTGTAATCTACTCCCTGAATTCATGAAAGAAACTCCTAAAAGAATTTATGCTAATCTGCCCTATCCTGTACCTATTATGTACCAATCCTGCATTGATCCTGCACTAGTTCTATACTAACTCAAATAATGTGTTTTAATCATATGAACGATCTACTGAGAAAATTGATGACAGAAAATATTCCAACTCTACTACTTATTACTCCATAATCATCATAAGAAAATCAACAACATCTATTGAAATCGAATGAAACCTTCATAATTAATGAGATATTCAAAATAGTTCCAGAGCTTCACAACTGCTACTTCTGCAATATTAAATTAATGGGCAATTTGAAAATGAAAACGGAATCATACTTCTACTGAAAGATAATGCTCAAATATCAAATCTCTAATGAACTGGAAACTATATGAAATATCCAACTCTGTCTCGAAAGAAGGGGGCCCTGCCTTCTTCATCAACAGGTTGATTCTTCAAATTTCTCTCATCAAATATCTTACTTCAAATTTACAAAGACAGAAACTTCATAAAAGAACAACTCTGAATTTTATTGAAAAGAAAGAATACAATTGCTATAAATCTACTCTTCTTCCCCTCTACATTTCTCTACCTCCTTTTTCTCCCTGACTGTTCGAGATGAGCTCTTATATAGAATGTGAATCAGTTACATTTAGGCTCCTATGCATCAAGATAAGCAATGTATTATGATATGATTACATTACAATCGGATCCATAGATTTGTGCAACCAAATGCATTTCTATAGAAGACATATGTTTCTGTCATTATGGACGCCTTAATCTCATGACACAAAGTGTCATGAGATAAGGCAATACAATTTGTTCTAGAATGTAATGAATTCTCAACAAGACACCTGGGAATGATTAAAACGGAAAATCGAGCATATTGTTCAATGCTAATGAGTTGTCCACTTTTTGCTAGAGGTTGCAACGTTTCAATCTGATTAATAAATTTGTAGCAATCTAATTTTGAGCTCGTTCAACCTCTAGGCAATCTACTTGGCACTTGGCATTTTTGGAAAAATGCCACAACCACGAAATCTGGGTTTTACCCGTTTAGAAAAACAGAAATTTATCCCAAACCATTAAGAAGTTTTCGAAACTGTCTACTTTGGAACTAATTTGGACCCTTCTGCACAAAACCCAGATCTTAGTTTTTCAAGATTCAGCTTCATCGCTCTGAAATCTGTGCCCTAATTTGACTGTGTGGAAATTGACAGAAATATCTAACTATGAGATGGAATCATACTGACAGGTGTCGATCCATAGGAGGGTCATAAGATTTTAAAATTCATGCCTTTGATAAGATAATTTGTAAGTGCTACAACCATGGGATTTGGTACTGAATGAGAAGAAAATGGATACCAAATGACCTGCTCTTTGTTCATCATAAAGAAATTAATCCAAAAATCAAATTTTAATTCTTCAAACACAAAAATAATGACCATTGTATCGTTTGATTACCTGATATTGCTTGTAAGTAGGTTATGGACTGAAAATATAGGATTCATGAGTCAAAAAGGTCTTCATACTGGCTTGTACATTGGTTTTATCATAAGCAAAGATAGGTAGAGTTGATCAAAATTGGGGCCCAACATATATTACAGCACCCACGGAGAATCTTTTGAAGAAATACTATCAGTTTCATTGGACAAAAGAATGTCAGCTGAGCTTCGACACGCTGAAAAAAAAAATGGTTATTGCCCCTATCCTAGTTTTTCCAGATTGGAACAAGGAATTTCACGTGTATGTTTATGCATATTCTTTTTCATTAGGAGCTATGTTAGCACAACCGAGAATAAGAGACAATGACCACCCATTAGCCTTTGCTAGCATGAAGCTATCAACAACTAAGATTAATTACACCACCACTGAGAGAGAAGGGTTAGCCATGGTGTATGCGTTACAAAAGTTCTGCCACTACTTGCTGGGAGGACACTTTAAAATGTTTACTGATCACTCCATGTTGAAATACCTAGTCAACAAGCCGGTGTTGGGGGGGAGAATATGCATATGGTTTCTTCTATTTTAGGAATATGATTTTGAGATCGTGGTTAAGCTAGGAAGAATGAACAAAGGTCCTGACCACTTGTCAAGGTTGGAACATGGAGAAGAGCCTACTAATTTGGAGGATACATTGTCGGATGCATAGTTGTTGGCAATTAGAAAAATTTATGATCACTTCATAGAGATAGTCTAGTTCCTGTCAACAGGAATGGCACCTAGTGAATATACAATCACCCAGAAGAAACAGCTAGTAGTGCATGTTGCATACTTTTCACTTATAGCTGGACAACTATACAAGATGGGACCTGATGAGATATTGAGAAGATATGTTATGGAGGTCAAGCAACCATTGATCCTCCCCGAAGCTCATGAAGGCATCACAGGAAAAGAAACAATGCAGAAGGTTCTTAGAGCTGGCCTCTGGTGGCCTACCCTACATAGAGAGTCTAAGGACTTTTACAGAACCTCTCATGTATGCAAAAGAGTTAGGAAACCATATAGAAGAGATGAAATGTCTTTAGCACCACAGCTAACCCTACAAGCATTTGAGAAATGGGCCATTGACTTCATAAGACCTATAAACCCACCAGGGAAGCGCACAGGAGCAAGGTACATAATCACCGTGACATAGTACTTGACCAGATGGGCCAAAGCAAGAGAATTTAAGGAATTTAGTGCAACTACAGCTGAACGCTTTATATTTGATGACATCATAATGAGGTTTGGATGCCCGAATATCCATATGAGCGATCAAGGCACACATTTCATCAATAATATCGTTGAAGCCTATACTGAGGAATTTGCATTCCATCATCAGAAGAGCACACCTTACCATCCACAAGCGAATGGGACAGTTGAAGCATTTAACAAGATCTTGGAGACAGCGTTGACAAATATTTGCAGTGTGAACAGGGATGAATTGGATTTAAAAGTACCAACAATACTATGGGCCTATAGAACCACTTACAATAAGCTAACAATGCAAACCCTTTTTAAGTTGGTTTATGGTCTCGAAGTCATTGTCCCAATGGAATATTTGGTACCAATCTTAAGAATCGTTTCCTTTACAGATATGGATGACACTGGTGTTTTTAAAAAGAGGCTTGCGCAATTGGTCGAACTAGAAGAAGACAGATTTATTGCAGTATTTCATCAGCAGGTACAGAAGGAAAGAGAGAAGGCCTACCATAACAGACACATAAGAAAGAAGGCATTTAAACAAGGTGATTTGGTATTGGTATATGACAGTAAGTTCATGAAGCATCTAGGAAAGTTCAAAATGCATTGGCTTGGGCCATATGAGGTTGCCTATGTTACAGAAGGAGGAGTTGCGTAGTTGAAGACTTTGAATGGAAAATGGAAGGAAGGATTAGTGAATGGGAGTCGATTTAAATTGTATTATGACAACCAGCTGCCTCACAGTTCTCAGTAAAAGCATGAGGAAAAGGGTCCAGGTACCAGGTGCAGTTGAAACTGGGTACTAGACATAGAAAAGACAATCTACACAAGGAAGGAAGGGAGGAATAGTGTAATATACCAGATACAAAAAGTATGAAGAACAGAAATAAAATGCTAGAAATGGCATAATAACAACAATATAACCAGAATAATCACCACAATAACACTGAAATGATATAAGAATAACAACAGAAATAGTACTTTGATTATGAGAGAAATGTTCACAGGCCTCTTCGAGGGTGCAACCTCTAGTCGAGCAGAGCTCTATTACAATAATCTCCAAGATAGGTTTCTCATACCCTCGACTCCTATTTATACTAAATATGTCTATCAAAAGAAGCATCTAGCGGAAGATCCTTCTAGAAGTGGAATCTTCTATTAGGTCTTCTTACATTCGACTTATTCTATTTTATTGCAAGGCCTTATTAATATTGACCTTTATTACATCCAAATATATTGTTCTCCCTATGTGCAAGTTAGGACCCTAACATGTCCTCCCCCTTAAAAACAGCCTCATACTCAAGGCTTGAGATGTAGAAATTGCTGCAGAATGGTAGTTGGTTCCCAAGTGGAATCTATTGGAGTTGTATCTTTCCACTAGATTAACACTTCCTTGATGGTTCTTTGATGCAGGTGACGCTCACGCTGGTCCAAAACGGCTTGTGGTTGTAGCCAAATGGATCCTTCTTCGGCTAACTTGGGAAGGTTGGTTTGAATTTGGCACTTAGTTCCGATCACTTTCTTTAAGAAGGAAAAATGAAAAACAAGATGTAGCTTTGAATGACTGGGCAAAGCTAATTGATAGGCCACCTGTCCCACACGCTTGAGAACTATATAAGGATCATAAAATTTGGGCGCTAGCTTCTGACAATGCTCGGCCTTGAGGGAATTTTGTTTGTAAGGTTGCAGGAAAAGAAACACCTGATCCCCTTCTTCAAATTGACGTTCAAAGCAACCTTGATCTGCTTGTTTCTTCATGCGATTTTGTGCCATGAACAAATTCTCTTTGAGGGTACAGAGAATAGCCTCTCGAACTATAAGTGTTTGGTCAACCGCCTAGACCTTTGAGACACCAGGTAAGTATGAGAGAATTGAAGGTGGATTCTTTCCATATACCACTTCAAAAGGAGTCATGCATGTAGTTGTATGGTATGAAGTGTTGTACCACCATTCAGCTAGGGGTAACCATTGAGCCCACTGATTTTTCTTTTCCGAGGAAAAACACCTCAAATATGGTTCCAAACACTTGTTGACAACTTTTTTTTGGCCATCAGTTTGGGGATGATAAGTTGTATTGTGATGCAATTGGGTGCCTTGTTGCTTGAACAGTTCTTACCAAAAATTTCTTGTGAAAGTTGGGTCACGATCAGAAACAATAGAGTGTGGCATGCCATGAAGCTTGAAGACCTGATCCATAAAAATTTGAGCCACCGTGGATGTTGTAAACGGGTGTTGAAGAGCGCAAAAATGAGAATACTTGGAAAGTCGATCAACAACCACCATGATGACTAATTTATTTCCCGATTTGGGTAAGCCTGTAATAAAATCCATAGAGATGTCCTTCCAAATAGTAGGTGGAATCGGGAGTGGTTGTAGTGTGCCCGGAGATTTGACTATTTCTTCCTTGTTGCGTTGACACACATCGCATTTGGTGACAAAATTAAGAATGTCTTGTTTCATACCATCCCAGAAAAAAGAACGTTTGGCCCTGTCATAGGTTTTCGTGAACCCGGAGTGCCTCGTTGTCGGTGTAGCATGAAGCTCAAAAAGTACCGTAGATTTTATCTTTGATTGTTTACTTAAATACAGATGGTCTTTGTATCGAAGCTCATCATGGAGCCAAGAGTACCCTAGGGGATCTGGAGCACTGGACTGCAATTGTTGGATCAGCTGCGAACTTTTGGGATCATGTAGCCATTCCTCGTGAATGACTTGAAGCCAATCTGGTACAATGACGGAAAGAGAAAAAAGGGATCCTTCATCTTCATATTTGCGGGAAAGTGCATCCGCAACCACATTTTATTTTCCTTTCTTGTAAATGATCTCATAATCATAGCCAAATAGCTTAGTTACCCATTTTTGTTTCTCCGGGGAGGAAATGTGTTGTTCCATAAAATACTTGAGGCTTTGATGGTATGTCTTAATTTGGAAGAGTTTCCCCAATAGATATGGGCACCACAAGTCAACAACATGCCAAATAGGAAACATTTCCTTTTCATAGATAGATTTGCCCAGATTTCTTTCAGATAGTTGTTTGCTGGTAAAGGCCACAGGTCGACCCTCTTGCATAACGACAGCACCAATTCCTTTCCCTAAAGCATCACATTCCAAGACAAAGGTATTTTTGAAATCAGGAAGGGTCAAGACTGGGGTGGTGCACATTTCCATCTTCAAGGTTTGAAAATCTTGAAAAGAAGCTGGAGTCCAAGTGAAAGAGTTATTTTTTAGGAGAGCAGTGAGAGGTGTTGCAATATTTCCATAATTATTAACAAACTTGTGATAATAACCTGTTAAGCCCAGAAATCCACGCAATCTTTTGAGAGTCTTTGGGTAAGGCCAGTATTGCATATCTTCAATCTTTTTAGGATCCACCCTGACGTCATCCTTTCCAACCAAATGACCCAAGTACTCTACTTATGAGGTGTCAAAAGAACATTTAGACTATTTTAGGAAAATTTGGTGCTAAGAGAGTAGATGGATAACTCTATCCACATGAGCAAGATGTTGTGTCCAGGTCTTTCTATAGATGAGGATATCATTAAAGAAAACTAAGAAAAAATGATGGAGAAAAGGATGGAAGACATTATTCATGAGGCTTTGTAAGGTGGAGGGGGCATACACAAGCCAAAGGGCATGACCAAAAAATCATAGTGGCCCTCATGAGTTCTAAAGGTAGTCTTGGAAATGTCTGCCTCTTTCATACGTATCTAGTGGTAGCCTGAATGAAAATCAAGTTTAGTAAAGAATTGGGCGCCAATCAGTTCATCCAGGAGGTCATCAATGACAAGAATGGGAAATTTGTCTTTAATGGTAAGTTTGTTGAGGGCACGGAAGTCAGGACACATTCACCAAAAACCTTCTTTCTTCAGGACCATGACCACAGGAGAAGAGTAGGGGCTTGTACTAGGGCAGATAATGCCTGCATTATGGAGTTCTTGGTGTTGGAATATTGGTTGTTGTCATTGATGTCAACCCTAGTCATGGGTTTTGGACTGCAAGATTGATGAGGGTATTTGGACATGAAGGAAAATGCACATGAAAATACAACACCCATGGATGGATAGTATACATCATGTTGTTTCTGGTGGTATGTGGCACGTCACGTGGATCCTCATGGTTGAGGAAAAATGAATTTTTGAAGATGACAAAGTGAATTGAAGAAGGAAGTACATGTAGGCCCTGAAGATAATTAAATAAAAGAATTACAAAATAAGAAAGTGTCATGTCGGCCCTAATGTTAAAAGTAAGTGACATAAATGGTATAAATAAACATCATTATACATTCATTTGATACAAGTCGAATTTCAGAGGAAATAAGAAGTAAAGAAGGCTGGATTTCAAGGGAGGATGAAGTATTTTGGTGATGTGTTCTAAGGTATGTTATTTTCAGGTCATCTTACCATTTTTGATATAATGTTTTTTATAGAACGATTCAAATGGTGAAATCGCTATGGTATTGAGAATACATATCAAGGTACCTCTGGTAAAAATTTCATCTCTTGATTCTCTATAATTATGGAGATACACTCTGTGGAAGATAGGGTTTGTGACCATTCCTGAAGCTAGTCAATAAATATGTGTTCCGGGTAAAACAGTCATAACTTCTTCATCGAGAATCCAAATGACGTGGGAAAAAATTCGTTGGAAATAGTACAGACTGTAGTTTATTTTGTGCGAGTTTCAGAATTGGATGTTAAATATTGAGCGCGGGGAATTCTATACAAGTTCGGTCTCCTGAGTGGACCAGAATTGAATAAAGTCTACCATTCTTTCTATAACTTATTTTTGGGGAGGATTCAAGGAGTGAAACTTGGAGGAGTTTCATAGAATACATTGAGTAATATTATATACAGGATCAGAGTACTCTAAGAATTGAAGAATTTCATAAATTGAAGATGTCTCAGGAAGCATTATCAGGTTATATGTGATGATTGGTTGATGGTGATGATTTAATGTAAAGTTTTATTATCTCTCATATATTATTGGGTGGAAGGAAGGGGCAAGGATGGAGAGTTCAAATATCTCTTGATATTGGAGGATTGTATCTTCCTCTTGGATTTTTATCCCTCCCTTTACATTTGGAAGCTGTAGCTACCTTTGGAAGTCATTACTTCCCTTGAACAAAAACTATTGATTATTTCTCATATATTGTGCATGGTGTATTGTGGTGTATTGGTGTAACTCTTATACTATTTTTCATTGCTCATTGGATATAGTTGAATGGTTTATGTATAATTTGAAAAATGTTTTAAATTGTACTTGATATTGATTCACCCCCCTCTCAGTATCAACACCTAGACCATTTTCTCGATTTCATTTTTTTGGGAAAAGGGGTGACAATACAGATGGATATTGGGAGGAAGGATTATGGATACAAGGGGAATGGAATGATCATGAACACCACATGAAGGAGGGAATTCTTGGGGAGTGGAAAAGACCACTTGATGTTTAGAAAGAATGGCTTGAAGGTATTGCGACACCGAGGGTGTTTTTGTTGCTTGTATGGCATGGAGTTGAGAAATAACACCAGAATGACCCTTTTTTATCATCTTTTCCATGTGATGGGAACTAATGATCTCAGGTGAACCGACGGTGATGCCTTGGAACTTATATTGGTGGCCCTCCTGGTCAAATTTCATGGTTAATTCCTAAAAATCCATGAGAATGGGACCCAATGTCCTTAGCCAATCTACACCCAACACAATGTCACAACTGCCCATGTTGATAGAAAACATATGAGATTTCAGGTGGTAGTCACCAATTTGGAGACGCACATTTTCACAATGCCCTCCACATTTCATGGAGCCACCATTGGCAATCATGATTTGGGAATTATTGATGGCATGGATGTAGCAATGAGTTTCTTGGGAAATGCAGCGATGAATAAAATTATGGGTGCTTCCACTATCAACCAAAATGATGACCTTCCGATGCTTGATGTACCTAATTAGCTTGAGGATTTAGGGAGTGGAGAAGCCAATGAAAGAATTGAGAGAAATGACTGCTTCTACTTTGGGAGGGTATGAGGGAGGGGTTATTTCAGGGGTTTCAAGTGACTCAGACACAAGGGAGTTTCAATATATTCTTCAGAAATATCCTCGAAGATGGCCATAAACAGATTTTGTTCCTTACACTTGTGGCCTAGGAAATATTTTTCATCACAATTATAGCAAAGGCCTTTGTGTTAGCATTCATCCATTTCAGCCCTGGTCAATTTTTTGATCTTTAGTGGAGTGGAGGAAGTAGTGGGATTTACTTATTTAGGGTGAGGGATAAAGGAGGGTTTCCGGTTTTGAGAAGATACAACCTGTTGTGCTTATTTATATATTTTGGTAGCCTCCATCCAACTCTGAGGCCGAGCCATGAGGACATGGGCCCAAATCTCATCCTTGAGGCCACTGATAAAACATTCTCAGAAAAAGGCATCATACATGCCCTCTGTCCGAAAAGCTAGGCACTCAAAGGCAGCTATAAAGTCTTCCACTATTCCTGATTGTTTCAACTTTGTCAAACGGCCCAAATGGTTGGTGTCAGTGTCAAAGCATTCATAAATCTCTACCACAAAGTGTTTCCAAGCAATATACCCTTGACGAGAAGTTTTTCTCCATTGCCAACATTCTTGATCTAGATGGAGAACACCATACCAAAGTTTGGCCAAGTCATCTGTAATTCTGTATAAAGATAAATAACGTTCCATTTGGGTTACCCAACCAGTGGGGTCTAAACCATAAAATTTGGTCACATCCACCCGTGGAAGGCGTAGGTCATGTTGAAAGTGATGGTTCTGAAAGTTATGGGAATGAGAGTAATGTTCACCTTCAGTATGTGGAGGTGCGGAAGATAAAGGGTTATCTTTAGGGATATGCAATTTGGTGCAGAGTGCTGAAAATACAGATCCATGCTGGGTGGTGAGGTCTTGTTTGGTTTCCTCCATTGAGGACTGCATGGTTGTATTGATGGCGGCAACATTGGCACTGAGTTGTTTCACTTCTTGTTGGGTCTCAATGAATACAGATTGCAAGGTGTTGAATCGAGCTTCCAAGTCTTGGCTATGGGTATGGGCCATGGGGAAACTGAAAATGGGTGGGAGGGGTCAAAACTTTTTACCGAAAATGATATGTAGGAATGTGATAAGGGAGAAGAGATGAATCCAATGGAATAGGTCTCAAATAATGGTGAAAAATATTCCAGACTTTCTATTTATTTATTTATTTTATTATACCTGTGGAGTTATACTCCGATCTAAAGAATACTGCAGAGAGGAAATGCCCAAATGCTTAACCAGAAAGAAATGTGTATTTACTTGGAAACCTAAACACAGTTCTGCGACAATATATCTTGTCTATTTTAATTTGTTTATGCTTCTGTCCCCAAGGGTTAGGTATTCAAGGGTTCTACAAACAAGGATTTTCCCTGTGTTATAGCTCTCTGATATACATGTGGGGTCCAAAAGTATTATTCGGCTCAATATCTCAAGGCACTAACTAAGGAGGATAGATTGTACCCTTATCTGTACTACGCGACTACCCAGGTACTAGAGAGTATCTTCTCGATTGTTGTTCTCGGTGGCACTATAGCAGTCAGGTGGCCGATCGGTTTATCTAAAGAGGCCTTCAGGAAATCTAGGTTGATCCGTACATAGGTGTTGTCTAATTCACTACCACTCGAAGGGGTACCAACAGGGGTTACAAGGGTGGCCAACAGATGTTCACTTAAGAACCACTTGTATTTCTTGTGTGTATGAATCCCTCAACCGCGGGTGTATGCACGTAACAATAGATCTTTGTGGCTTAAAGATATTGGAATATGTCTCTACCCTGGAAAAAAATTACCCTCAATTTCTGCCAAGGAAAGTGCTTTGATACCACTTGTAATATACCAAATATAAAAAGTATGCAGAACATAAATAAAATACTAGAAATGGTAGAATAACAGCAATATAACCAGAATAATCACCACAATAACACTGAAATGATATAAGAATAACAACATAAATAACAATTTTATTCTGAGAGCAATGTTCATGGGCCTCTTCGAGGGGGCAACCTCTAGTCGAGTAGATCTCTATTACAATAATCTCCAAGATAGGGTCCTCATACCCTCGACTCCTATTTATACTAAATATGCCTATCAAAAGAAACATCTAGAGGAAGATTCTTCTAGAAGTGGAAGCTTCTATTAGGTCTTCTTACATTCGACTTATTCTATTTTATTGCAAGGCCTTATTAATATTGACCTTTATTACATCTGAATATATTGTTATCCTTATGTGTGGGTTAGGACCCTAACAAATAGAGCTGAAAGCACAACTTGCCCTGCGTAGTCTAAAGTCGAAGTAAAACAGAAGGATCAGATCTGAAGTGCCTCGGGACAAGTCACAGGTGAGTGTTGGGGGCCTATTGGCCCTTGGATGTGGAAGTAAGAAAATATTAAAGAAGAAAAGAAGGAATGTGAACTGCATGGAAGACAAAGTGTCTGATACTGGGTCGAAGTGAGAAGAAGAGAAGAAAAGAAAGAGCGGAGCAAGAGAAAGCAAGTCGTTGGATGAGAATATCGAGGATGATAGATCAACAAGGAAGACATATTGTCGACAACTCAGCAAGAAGAAAAAACCACCGTTGGATGCTTTGGAGCACCGCATGAGAAGGAAGGAAGATAGGCTGGTGAAGCCCTTAAAACATGGGTCAAGTTGACCTAGGGTTTTTGTATCTAGGGTTTTGACACTTAGGTCTTGGCCTAAGACAGTCAATGAGTGATTGTAATGTATAAATAAGAACCTAGATGAGGGAAGAGGGTTCATCCTTACTTTGTTGTTTGATTATGTAATGAGAAGAGATTGCTATTAAGAGAGAACTATTGTATTGTAAGATCTTTAGTTGGGTGTGAAGATCAACCCTGTAGTTGGGTGCACAGGGAGGGGAGAGACAGAGAGGAGAAGAAAGAATATTTGCTAGCTAAGAGCATAGATAAGAACTGCATGCTTCATCTTAATATATTATAAAGCACAATTCTATGGACATATCCCTATAGAGAGGGTGAATCATGTATATCTTGTGTTGTGTGTGATTTATGTTGTGTTCTTTACCATTTGATATATTTCTATTGTTTTGTTATGTTAGATCTGACAGATAGTTGTGTGGAGTACATCTAAGCTAGGATTTGATATATAGATGTTGTGTTGTTCTTGTAATAAATTCACTTGGTAATCCCTTTGGTTGTAGACATCTTTGTCCTGCAACCCCCCCATAGCTACTTCGGGTGAGACTACATCTTCCTTGCAGGTGTTGCCAAAAGGGCTAGTAGTTAGGGCTTGTTGGTGCACTCTTGGAGCCTGAACCCTGGGTCCACCCTTGTGCCAACAACCATACAGACTAAATCCGATATATAAGAAAATATTCAAAGCTGAGATCGATAGGATGTTGGAGGCTAGAATCATGGAACCTATGGAAGAATCAAAATGGACAATCCCTATGGTAGTTCATGAGAAAAAACAAGGCTGGATAATAATATGTGTCGACTTGAGGAAGTTAAATGATGATTTCCTACATCACCCATTCCCTACACCTTTCACGGATGAGGTGTTGGAGAACGTAGGAGAACAGGAATTGTATTCATTCACTGATGGATTTTCAGAATACCATCAAATCAAGATAGCACCAGAAGATAGATACAAGACTACTTTTTTCTACAGAATGGGGATCCTACCAGTACAGGTCATGTTGTTTGGAATGAAGAATGCACCAGCAATATTTTCCAAAGTAGTCATAGCTGCATTTAAAGAATTTATCCACCAGTTTCTAGAGGTATACTTGGACAATCGGATATTCTATAGTCTGATGAAAGACCATGTAGAGGTCTTGTGGCTGATGTTAGAAATATGAATACAGTTCTATATATCATTAAACATCAATAAGTGCATCTTCGGAACACCTTTTGGTATACTATTGGGCCATATAGTATGCAAGCATGGTTCACTAGTATATCCTACCAAGATTGTAGTAATCGTTAACCTTCCACCACCAAAAATAGTCTGTCAACTAAGAGCGACATTGGGACACATAGGATACTGCATAAAATTTATAAAAGGGTATGTGCAGATCAATGCTCCAATGGAGAAACTGATAAGGAAAGACACAAAGTTCCAATGGAATGAGGATTATTAAAACGGTCTGGATACACTGAAAAAAAAAATATGGTAACTGCACCAATACTAGTATTCCCAGATTGGGAGAAGACATTCCACGTACATGTAGATGCATCGGCCATATCACTTGGAGTTATTCTAGCGCAGCCTGGAGCGGGAGAATTGGATCATCCTATAGCATTTGCTAGCAGAAAACTGTCAAAATTGGAGAAGAACTACAACACTACAAATCAGGAAGGCCTAGCTATGGTCTACGTGCTTCAGAAGTTCAGACATTACTTACTAGGAAAACATTTCAAGATGTTCACAGACCATTCAACGCTCAAGTACCTAGTCAACAAGCCAGTGTTGGGGGGGAGAATTTGCAAATGGCTATTGTTGTTTCAAGAATTTGATTCTGAGGTAATAGTCAAGTTAGGGAAGCTGGACACAGGACCTAATCACCTTTCAAGGATCACGAATGGGGAGGAAGCTACAAATATAGAAGACAGCTTTATGGACACACAGTTATTTTTAGTCTAGATCGTCGATGAATACTTCGTAGAAATTATCCACTACTTGAGTACAGGGACTGCACCACAGAAATATAACACCACGTAGAAGAAACACTTGGTATTCTGGGTTGCAAAGTATCATCTTATTGCAAGACACTTATACAAAATGGGTGCAAATAGCATTTTGAGAAGATGTGTGATAGAACATGAAAAACCAATGATTTTAGCAGAAGCCCATGAGGGAATAGCAGGAGGAAATTACACAGGAAAAGCTATCGCGTAGAAGGTATTGCGTGTAGGACTATGGTGGCCAACTATTCACAGAGACTCAAAAGACTACTTCCAGAAATGTGATGTATGTCAGAGGGTTGATCAACCAAATAGAAGGGACAATATGCCCCTGCAACCACTAGTAACTTTGCAGGTATTCAAAAAATGGGAAATAGATTTTGTGGGACCAATTAACCCACCAGCAAAGAGGACAATATCAAGGTACATCATCACCATGATGGAACACCTTAAAATATGGGCGAAAGCAGCATAGAGACAATAATACACTTTTTTTTCGAGCAAGTGATTATCAGATTTGGTTGCCCAAGGATTTTGATGAGTGAACAAGGAACTCACTTCATTAACAGTACTATTAGGGCTGTGATTTAGGAATATGAAGTCCATCATCAAAAGAGTACACCATATCATCCCCAAGCAAATGGAACAGTGGAATCCTTTAACACGATCCTTGAAAATGCACTGACAAATATCTATAATGTTAATAGAGATGATTGGGAGATAAAGATACTAGTAGTATTATCGGCATACACGACCACATGCAAGAAGTTGACATGAAAAATTCCATTCATATTAGTATATGGACAAGAAACAATGGTGCCACTAGAATTTTTGGTACCCAGTTTGCGCATAGCAGTGATTATGAACATGACAGAACAAGCCACAGTACAAGATGGGATGAATAAACTAATGATCACGGAGGAAGATAGGATTCTATTAGGGTTCCACCAAGAAGTCCAAAAAGAAAGGGAAAAATCTTAGCATGACAGACATATCAAGAGGAAAAATTTCAAGGAGGGAGACTTAGTGTTGATGTATGACATTAAATCCTTTCAGCATCCAGGAAAACTCAAAATGCACTGGTTAGGACGTTACGAAGTAAAAATTGTCACAAATGGGGTATTTGTACAGTTGAAGGATTTAGGAGACACATAACTCAGGGGGATGATCAATGGGATCTGAGTGAAGCTGTATAGGGACAGTCGACCCCTTAGCACTTAAAAAACAAATGTCGCACCAGACATCAAAAGATAACAATAGAAGTATAGTGCGTCGAAAAGAGAACGAGCACGCACACTTGGAAATGCTAAGGCCAATGGTCATTACAAAGTGGAAACAGTAGGAAAGGTGGATACAGAAAAAGAAGCACCAACTGACGGTGGCTATCACAATTGAATGCTAGAAACAACTGATGGGATGTCGCATTAATTGCACCAACTGGCGATGGCAAGGGAAATCAACAGCAAGTACGCGGGAACTGGTGGTTCAATTAAAATTAAATTGTGGTAATGTCTCTGACAATATTCACATGATGTCGATACAAAGTAAGAACGTGGGAGTAGAAAGGTTATTGTGAAATCAGGAAAGGCATAGAGCGATAGAGAAGACGAAGCACATAGTTAAGGTTGCATAGGTTACAGAGGGCACTGAGCTCGACAACCAAAATATTTACCACCATGGAACCACCCAAATAGGGAGAATTGAGCCAGACTTCCAGACAACCTTGAATTAGTGCCACAGAACCATCACAACCATAAGGAAGCGAACATCAACCACCTCATCCTCCAAATGTTTTCAGTGTGGATGAAATCTTGTCACCTGATACAACACCAGTAAGCCCCACACCCATTGTGGAAGAAACCCAACAAATAGCACCAGTGGGCACAGACATTGATATGCCAGATGAAGGATAGGGCCAATAGGCTAAGGATGTAGGAAACCAAGTGCACCCCAAAAACCCTCAAGAATCCCCAGGATTCAATGGGGTGACTCCAAACCAGGAGGAAATGGTCGCGTCAAAAAGATCACAGACAACCACGTTAGAAGAGCCACAGGAGGGAACAATGGAAGATGTCATCGACCGACCAATTGAGTATGGCGAAGAATGAACAATGGAGGTTGGAACCTTGAACCATCCACCATAGTGAAAGGGAAATAAGACGATACCTAGGTCATTGTGCAAGCAACCCAACAGAGCCATTGTCTTGTCGTGCATTTTGGAAGGGGTATGTATACGAGCAAATTTGTTAGGCCACGTGGAGAAATTGAGGAACTCATACCATGATGTGATGGACATGGACATGTTCCCAGAGTTTTCCAAGCAAGTCTACCTTTAGAATGTGGGTATAGGACCCTTTGGTGAACAAATTAATCAACCAGTCCAGTGGGCAGCAAGACTGGCCAAAAACAAGATTCTAGGCCTTTTGGAACTACCGCACTTTGGGAGGGGCGAGTATGCAAACAAATGCATCAAGCAGTTGATGGAAGTTACACATGGTGGATATCTGTGGCCGGAACAACCCATCTCAATAAGCGTAGAGCTCATCACATACATCATAGGGCTTCCATCACGGGGTGAGAATTTTGCACAGTTCATTGAGGACAAAACAAAGAAGAAAGCATTGGTCGAGGAAATGAAGAAGAAATATGGCACCAAAAGGGGGTCACGCAGAATCATCAGTAAGTGTATTAGTGATGCCACGAAAAGAATGGACACAAAAATTATGGCATTCAAATTACTCAGGAAATGTCGCAAGGAGAAATTCCCATTCAAGGTTGTCACAGCTGCAGCACAATGTGTCAAGGGCACCACACTTAGTCGGGCCCCTTATTTGTTGAATATGTTCCTAGACGATTGCAAGGATGTGCAGGATCTAGGGATAGAATTCCATTATTCATGGCTACTCATCCTAATAGCCATGATCATATGGAAGGAGACAAAGTATTCATTTTTTTCCACTAGACCCAATCCCTACCACAGAGCGCGATACTTATCATTGGGAGCCACTTCAGAATCTAAGAACAGAAAAGAGAATGCAGCCATATTTGAACCCTATCTCAGCAACATATAGGATAATATCACCAACACTTGGAGGGTGACACTGGAATCCATCGCATAGTATCAGGGCATATCTAACTTCAAAGACACTATACATGTGATGTGGATGCAGGCGTGAAAAAATCCTGACAATCAATGGCTACAACTGTGCTATTGCATCACGCAAGAGGACATAGAGATGGTCATTAAGGATTGGGAATATGACTGGAGGATTTCATTCCTCATTCGTGAAATACCTACAGGGATAGAGGAGGAGGAGATAAGATAGGAACAAACACATATCGAGGAGATAACAGTGCCCAAGAAACCAAGGACAAGTCATAATTGTTAATATTATGGTAGCTGCAAGAGGTATTTACCTCCACGTGTGAACCTGACAAGAATAGAAGACTCCATAAAGCAAGAGAAACCCCTAATGAGTTGGATAATAACCCTAGAAGTCTTGTCGGCTCAAGAAGATCATTTATATTAGGTTATTATCCTCCAAGAGAGGAAGTCGGCCATAAATAATATTAATATACTGAACAGACACATATCCAGAAGGAGAAGTCGTCCCCAGCAAATCTGGAAAAACCAGTATAAATACAGGGCGCTATTTCTCATTTGACAGCATCTCAGAATTGCATACATCAAGTGGTGTGCACTGCAGTTCCCAGTTCAGTGCGCACATGTGGAGGAGAGCTGCAGGTGCAGTTGTTGCAACTAGTAGTTTCAATATTGGTTTGGACTATCTCTTGGCTAGGGTTTGGACTATGTTAGAACCCTATATAATAGGGGAATCAGTATTCTAACTAATATCTATCTATTTCAGGAACTACGCTTTTTCTCATGACACATAGTGAAGGCAGCAGAGAGCGCTCGACTTTGATCAAGCATAAGCCAAGAAGCTTGCACGCAAACTTCAAAGCATGTTAAAATTCCGGTGCATTTTGGGCAAGAAATTATGAATAGTTGGTTTGTATGGAAAAAAGTGATACATGGCTAAGTTTTTGCTTTTGTTTTTAACCTGAACTTTGAATTTATTAGTCTAATTTGGCCTTTTCAAGTCAAAATTGGTTCTCGGCCTTATCACAGGTTTTGGTTTGGTTTTGTTAAAATTTTGATCAAAAAAAATATGTTGGCCTAAGGCCAAGCTCAACACCAAGAGTTTTTCTTCATATCTTGAGCCACGCATCTGCATCAATAACAACACAAGTCACTTACCAAAGCAAACAACATACAAGTCAGCACCCAAGCATCAGTGCCAAACACAAGTGGTAGCCTTGGGCTCACATCATCGAGTATACAATGCAAACGTTCGCATATATAAACGTTTGTAAATGCACTCTCCTGGTGAATGTGGGATATTGCCCACAGAAGTCAAAAAATAAAATAAAAAGTGTAGGCCTGATTTCTACCATGAATTCCTTGTGGGACATCTAGCAATCTCCCGTTTAAACACAAAATTGAAGGCAGTTTCTTCTTCCATCCATCGCTAAACAGTTTGGCAGATGTTGAAGCAAATTCTTAGGAGCCAAAGATAAGCCCAGTTACCAAGTGCGCATGCATGCTTAGACAGAATATGAGATGAAACCCTTATGAGACAAATTTTTTCCATGTTGTATATGATGAGAGTTACAGGTGTGAGTCGAAAGCTAGATGTTGGTTTTCCTTGAGTTCTTGAAGTTTCCAGCAAACCGAAGGAATGAAAATCGTATTCAAAGTCTGTATGTCCTTCTTGATGGTATTAAGCATAAGCGAGGTTTTGTATCTATTTCTATATGAGAGCACTACCACCGGATTCACATGAGAAAGAATGAGAGCATGAGGTCTCTCAAAATGTCGATACTGGTTTGCATACGCATTTCATAATTATGTTTAGTAATAAAGAAGTTGCAGGTGCCAGGAAGAAGTAGATGGGATATATGGCTTATATTAACTAAATAACTCTAAGCCAAACAAATGAAGAAGAGCCATGGAGGAACTCTCCCAGGCAGCTCAAAATATAGCATTGGTGTTTTCTCTCGGCATGGGAAATGGAAGGAAGCTTTTAAGAAATACACAGAGTCAAGTGGCACGTTTGATATAGGAGGATTGAGAATTTTTTTGTAGCAATTGAATTCGTTCAATGCAGCTTGTATTGGAATTTCTGACAGAGCATGTTCAGGGTGAGGTGGCAGATCTCATGTCATCGATATGAACTCAAGGATTGAGAGAAAAAAATCAGCAGACAGTCAAAACTAGCTCAGGGATAGGAACAGGGTATAGTTGGCAGCCTAATGCATTTATCAAAAATGACAGAGGGAAAATTCCTGGGCTCGACATCAGCAGAGGGTGAAATCTTGATTCTAGCAACTTCTGTAGCAGTGGCACTTGGAGGTGTGAATTCAGCAGTTTGATAAAGGACCCCAGATCTTGTGGTAGCAATGGAGTGTATCAATCCCAAACTCCATGTAGTCAAAGTTTCAACATTTAAGATCAAATGGAGTTTTTCTCGGGAGTCTAATTGGTAGAAAATCCATAGATCCAACATTCCCAGGCATTCGATGACCAATTGGAGAGAATCGAGGACACCTGACATTTACACATTACCTTCGGTTTTGTAATTCATCCATTCGAGACACCTTGAAGTAGTGCCAGATTTTATTCCAACAACTCCAACAACCTCAATAGACTAGGGACACTTATTGCAACCACTGTTATTTCAGTTTATTGAAATTTATTTTCAGCAAATGGAGGATCAAATTGATTTTTTCCCCTATTTTTGGCAAAGAATTAGGAAGGTGGCAGAGTATCCATGTTTGTGAGGAGTCCTTTCGAATGCAGATGGCAGTCAAGACACCATATCAGCCAGAATGAATGAAGCAAATCCAGGATTCGAGGCAGCAGTTGAGGAAGATCATGGAGCAGATTGCAGCTCGACCAGTGGCAATTTAAATTCTCATGACAAATGGCAAAGCTTTCCCACATTTCAAGCAGTGTTTAAAACACAGATTCCCCAGCTGGCAACAAATTCATGAAAACAAAGCAACTGTTTCCGAATTTGGTTTTTCCTTTAATTTATTGTTTTGTTTGTTTTAGGAGACAATTTACAGGTGTCGAAATGGTTGTAACTGTTTTCTATTTTTAGAAAATAGAGATAGAGATCAAGTCTTTTGAAGGCTGAGGCATTTTTTCTATATAATCACATGTAAAAAAGATGAGGGGGGTTCGACCTGAGAGGAAGGTGCGACATGGAGGGACCAGATAGGAAGATAACCCAGAAACATATTTTATGTTTTGTAAAGATGACCAGCAGGCTGAAGTGGTGTTGAATGAATATTAAAATATTGGATTTCTAGATTCTTGTGTTATGATTTTGTGGTGAAGTTTCTCTAACGTAAACTGTCATTTTCTCGTTTTTCTCATATTGTTTTCTTCCATCATTGTTTATAAGAAAATTATTCTCGGGATTTGTCTTGTACACCCTGATTTGGCTTAAAGTAATGTCTATGTTTTCTTCTGCAAATTGAATGTAGAATTCAGATGAATGCTGCTCTGCATTTGAGATGATTCTTAACCCATTCTTCTTTCCCATCTTAAAAATATTAAGATCCACTGTCATGGTTGCCTTGCCTAGTTACAAATGTTCTTAGTTATTCATTCATTCACTCAGTTTTGACCCATTGACCCCATTTTCCCAATGGTCCTCCTTGTTGTCCCAAACCAACCATTTAAAAACCCCAACCCCATACTTTCATAGCTAGCCTGACATCTATCCTATTCCATACCAAGTTAAATCATACAGAGAGAGCCCTCTCTGAGTCTTGGAGGGCTAGATCCAAGACTCCAAGCAGTTGAAATAGTTACCTCCATCAATTTCTTCTTCAGCCGAGAAATTACAGAGTGATAACATTTTGGTGACCTACACTAGGGAACGAGCTTTCGAGTTCTCCAAAAAATATATCAAATTCAGATTTGACTTCTGATTGTGAACAGAAGCCAAACACGGGAAGGTTGTACCATTCACCTGACAACTCCATTGTTCAGGATCTCGAGCTTCAAAGTTCACAAGCGACTTCACTGCCGAAGGATCCATATTTCAAAGCCTTGATGATGTTTCAAGATGGTGGGGTATGTAGTAAATCCTCTATCTCCTGAAGATTTAAAATAATTCAGGAATAAGTTAGCAGAATTTCACATTGACGAAGACTTTCTAACAACTCTGTTTCGTATTTTGGAATCGAGCAATTTTCTCCTAAAAGTAAAATTTGTTTTATTGAGCTAGTTATTGAAAAGTTCAAAAATGATATTGAACTTTTGGATTCTCAAATTCAGTCATATAATTTCCTAGATCTCAAAGAATTCTTGGAAAATATTCCTTCTCCAAAGCAAGAGGAAATTGCACTACATGTTGATTGGCAGATTGATGATGATTATTTTTTCCAATATAAGGCTGAAGTTGTAGATGCAGGGTTTAACTTTGAAGATGCAACTGATCAACTAGTCATAGAAGATCTAGGAATGAATATCATGCATCATGCTTTAATTGATCCTATAGAAGATTACATGGAGTTTCATGTTAGATTGAGTTTTCAAACATGTATTCTCTATAACAACCAAATATCTCACCAGTTTCCAGTACATATTTCAGTTTTGATTTTCATCAAGCATGATGAGGAAGCCCAATCATGGGATCAACTGTTGGGTTGGCTTCATTGGCACTTTTTCATTACCTGATTTAGTAGTAACTGTTAGCAAAGTAGGGTAGGTAGGAATGTGCCAATAAGCTCAACAGGATGATAACCTTTTTCTTTTTCGTCTCTTCATGGTTTTATTTTCAGTTTACAGTTTGGGGACAGCCTAATGATCAGTTGTTCTGCGAAATTTAGAGTTCTATGGATTATAGACATCTCCTTCGGAGCTATCTTCCCCAGGTGGAGCCTATGTTAAAACCCTATATAATAGGGGAATCAGTATTATGACTAATATCTATCTATTTCAGGCATTACGCTTTTGCTCATGACGCATAGTGAAGGCAGCAGAAAGCACTCGACTCTGACCAAGCATAAGCCAAGAACCATGCACGCAAGCTTCAAAGCATGTTAACATTCCGGTGCATTTTGGGCAAGAAATTATGAATAGTTGGTTTGTATGGCAAAAAGTGATACATGGCTAAGTTTTTGGTTTTTTTTTAACCTAAACTTTGAATTTATTAGTCTAATTTCGCCTTTTCAAGTCAAAATTGGTTCTCGGCCTTATCACAGGTTTTGTTGAAATTTTGATCAAGAAACATATGTTGGCCTAAGGCCAAGCTCAACACCGAGAGTTGTTCTTCATATCTTGAGCCACACATCTGCATCAACAACAACACAAGTCACTTACCAAAGAAAACAACATACAAGCCAGCGCACAAGCACTAGTGCCAAACACAAGTGGTAGCCTTGGGCTCACATCATCGAGTATACAATGCAAACATTCGCATATATAAATGTTTGTAAATGCACTCTCCTGGTGAATGTGGGATATTTCCCACAGAAGTAAAAAAATAAAATAAAAAGTGTAGGCCTGATTTCTACCATGAATTCCTCATGGGACATTTGGCAATCTCCTGTTTGAACACAAAATTGAAGGCAGATTCTTCTTCCATCCATCGCTAAACAGTTTGGCAGTTGTTGAAGCAAATTCTTAGGAGCCAAAGATAAGCCCAGTTACCAAGTGTGCATACATGCTTAGATAGAATATGAGATGAAACCCTTACGAGACAAAAATTTTCCACGTTGTATATGATGAGAGTTACAGGTGTGAGTCGAAAGCCAGATGTTGGTTTTCCTCGAGTTCTTGAAGTTGCCAGCAAACCGAAGGAATGAAAATCGTATTCAAAGTCTATATGTCCTTCTTGATGGTATTAAGCATAAGCGAGGTTTTGTATCTGTTTCTATATGATATTACTGCCACCAGATTCACATGAGAAAGAATGAGAGCATGAGGTCTCTTAAAATGTCAAGACTGGTTTGCATACACATTTCAGAATTACGTTTCGTAATAAAGAAGTTGCAGGCGCCAGGAAGAAGTAGATGGGATCTATGGCTTATATTGACTAAATAACTCTAAGCCAAACAAACAAAGAAGATCCCTGGAGGAACTCTCCCAGGCAGCTCAAAATATAGCATTGGCATTTTCTCTCGGCATGGGAAATGGAAGGAAGCTTTTAAGAAATAATCAGAGTCAAGTGGCATGTTTGATATAGTAGGATTGAGAAGTTTTTTGTAGCAATTGAATTCGTTCAACGTAGCTTGTATTGGCATTTCTGACAGAGAATGTTTAGGGTGAGGTGGCAGATCTCATGTCATCGATATGAACTCAAGGATTGAGAGCAAAAAATCAGCAGACAATCAAAACTAGCTCAGGGATAGGAACAGGGTATAGTTGGCAGCCTAATGCGTTTATCAAAAATGACAGAGGGCAAATTCCTAGGCTCGACATCAGCAGAGGGTGAAATCTTGATTCTATCAACTTCTATAGCAGTGGCACTTGGAGGTGTGAAGTCGGAAGTTTGATAAAGGACCCCAGATCTTGTGTTAGCAATGGAGTGTATCAATCCCAAACTCCATGCAGTCAAAGTTTCAACATTTAAGATCAGCTGGAGTTTTTCTCGAGAGTCTAATTAGTAGAAAATCCATAGATCCAGCATTCCCAGGCATTCGATGACCAATTGGAGAGAATCGAGGACACCTGGCGTTTACACATTACCTTTAGTTTTGTAATGCATCCATTCGAGACACCTTGAAGTAGTACCAGATTTTATTCCAACAACTCCAACAACCTTAATAGATTAGGGACACTTATTGCAACCACTGTTATTTCAGTTTATTGGAATTTATTTTTAGCAAATGGAGGATCAAATTGATTTTTTCCCCTATTTTTGGCAAAGAATTAGGAAGGTGGCAGAGTATCCCTGTTTGTGAGGAGTCCTTTCGAATGCAGATGGCAGTCAAGACACCAGATCAGCCAAAACGAATGAAGCAGATCCAGGATTCGAGGCAGTAGTTGAGGAAGATCATGGAGCAAATGGCAGCTTGACCAATGGCAATTTAAATTCTCATGAAAAATGGCAAAGATTTCCCACATTTCAGACAGTGGTTAAAACACAGATTCCCCAGATGGCAGCAAATTCGTGACAACCAAGCAACTATTTCCGAATTTGGTTTTTCCTTTAATTTATTGTTTTGTTTGTTTTAGGAGACAATTTACAGGTGTCGAAATGGTTGTAACTGTTTTCTATTTTTAGAAAACAGAGATAGAGCTCAAGTGTTTTGAAGGCTGAGGCATTTTTTATATATAAGTACATGTAAAAAATATGAGGGGGGTTTGACCTGAGAGGAAGGTGCGACGTGGAGGGACCAGATAGGAAGATAACCCAGAAACATATTTTTTGTTTTGTAAAGATGACTAGCAGGCTGAAGTGGTGTTGAATGAATATTAAGATATTGGATTTCCAGATTCTTGTGTTATGATTTTGTGGTGAATTTTCTCTAACGTAAACTATCATTTTCTCATTTTTCTCATATTGTTTTCTTCCATCATTGTTTATAAGAAAAATATTCTCAGGATTGTCTTGGACACCCTGATTTGGCTTAAAGCAATGTCTATGTTTTCTTCTGCAAAATGAATGTAGAATTCAGATGAACGTTGCCCTACATTTGAGATGATTCGTTCTTCTTTCCCATCTTACAAATATTAAGATCCACTGTCATGGTTACCTTGCCTGGTTACAAATGTTCTTAGTTATTCCTTCATTCACTCAATTTTGACCCGTTGACCCCATTTTCCCAATGGTCCTCCTTGTTGTCCCAAACCAACCATTTAAAAACTCCAACCCCATACTTTCATAGCTAGCCTGACATCTATCCTATTCCAGACCAAGTTAAATCATACATAGAGAGCCCTCTCCGAGTCTTGGAGGGCTAGATCCAAGACTCCAAGTGGTTGAAACAGTTACCTCCATCAATTTCTTCTTCAGCCAAGAAATTACAGAGTGATAACAGACTATCTGATCATCTAGTGTTGGTGTGTTATCCTTGGAGGAATATGCACTACATATTGTTTGGCTATCTAGCCTAGGGATTTCTTCCGAAGTAATTCTCATTCAAGGTTAAGGTGCTCGGAGGGTGGCTTCAACCTATGGTTGGGTGACGAGGGTATCATCAATGGTAAAACAAGCACACCATCTTCTATATTCTAACAGGTTATGGGCCCACACCTCCTTCATTAAGTCTAAACGCTAGAAGGAAACATAGCCTCTAGGATATTGAACTCGTTGAGGAACTGCCACTAGGGTTACTAGCAGAATCAACTTCCAAGACATTGTCGCTAGAGTTACTAGCAAGAGAAGTTGCAGAAACCCTAAACCTCTTGTCGAGGAACCTTAAGTGAATGGATTGACCTAATCTTCAGAAAAATCAGTGCGCCCTAGCCTAGCACATCTCCTGACACTCTCAGAAGGCTAAGACATGAAGTTTGGATTTCTGGTCAAATCTAGGGTTTGACCAAGTCAAGCAAGCCATGACGAACTCTATGAATTCTAAGAACAAGTTATATGGAGCCTCTAACTTCAGAGCGTGGAATACAAGGATTGACCTCATCCTTGCCAAGAATAAAGTGTTGGATATCATGAAAGGAAAGATCGTGAAGCAAGAGTTTGAAGAAGTAGAAGAGAAGGAACCAGAACGTTGCAACTATGGAGAAGTTCAAAGATGATGACATCAATGCCATGAGTATCATAGTGGATTCCATAAAATACCACTTGATACCCTACATCTTCCATCTTGACTCATCAAAGAAGATGTACGATGCCCTAACAAATCTCTTCTCGGTCAGAAACATTGGAAAATTTATGAGTCTGAAGAATGGGCTCCGTGACATGAAGATGAATGAGAATGATAGCATAACATCATACTTTGTAAGGATCTCCTAGTTAAGAGATCAACTCCAAGCTATTGAAGAGATCACTTCAGAGAAGGAATTGGTGAACATAGTACTCAATGGTCTTCCCAAGACATGGGATGCATTTTCCGCAAGCATAAACACAAGGAAGGAGTACCTGACATTTGAAGAACTTTGGACTTGTTGTGCTCAAGAAGAATCAAGAATCAATGCAAGAGAGAAACCTCAAAAGAAGTATGACTATCAAGCTTTCACAGCAAGATTCAAGAACTTTAGGAACAAAAGGAAGTTTGGCTCAAGGAGGAAGCCAAATAAAGAGAAAGACATTTCAAAAGTGCAATGCTTCAATTGTCAAAAGTACGGTCACTACAAGAATCAGTGTCCCGAGATAAATAAAATAAAATAGAAACATGAAGCATCGATTGCCGAAGAAAAGGAACCTACAAAGAAGACTAAACAGTATGGAAGAGACTTCTTCTTCTAAAAGGTAATAACACTCTTCTTATTTCTTGTTTGCATCGTCTTTGTACATACCTTGTTTGCATCGTCTCTGTAGATATCTTGTATATCTATCTCTTGGAAGATAATGTGTTCCAAGAAGAATTATACCTATGGAAAGATCAAAAAGAGATATCATTAGATAATACACATGAAAGAATGAAATACAAATCATGAGCTATTGCAAGATAAGCCAAATCAATCATGAAGAGACTTAGAAGAAGCAAAGACAGAAAGAAGTCAGCAATTGAGAGGAAAATGGAAAAAGACTCGTGACACTTTTGTAGAAAAACAACAAGACGGAAGCATGAACTGTGTTAAACAAGAGAGCCGATTATATATATTATAGAAAACAATAAGGATGTAGATGGAAGCGTGGACTCTGTTATATATTGCAAAAGACAATGAGAATTCAGATGGAAGCATGGACTCTTTCAGACGGAGGGAGCAGATTATATGCACATATACATGAAGCAAATATTAGGAGGGAGCTAATCCCAGGATCCATTGAAGATGATGAAATATATATCCATGGTAGCAGCCATGAAAGATAGTATGTGTTCAACTCAACCGCAGAAGAAGACTTCTTCGAAGAGAAGCCTTAAAGTATTCCTGGTTGTCCATCCAGATCCGTGATCCTATGATGAAAGGAAGAAGTGGAATCTCTAGGGCATGGAATCTATAAGAAACTCCATGGACCCAAGGGTTAAATAAAAACATGAAGATTCCAAGAAAGAAAGAAAATCCAAAACAACCAGTCATAATATTAAGAATCAAAAAAAAATTACCAGCCTAATATGAACTCAATAAAAGCAATCAAGAAGAAGAACTGGAAGTCGTGATGAAGAACAGTGTATAGAAGACTTATGAATGAAAGCATTATAAGATCCAAAAACTAGAGGTTCTCCCATATGGAGGGAGAATATTATGATAACTACGTGTTCCAGTAATCCAGACTTATCTCTACATAAGTCATTATATCATCCGCGACATCCATGAGTCAAAATTCTACATCAGATGAATGCAAAGAATGTTCTCCAGAGAAATTGAATAAAGAGCATATGAAGAGCAATCTCAAGACCTTGAGGCATACCAGAAAGAGACTCTTGTACGCAGATAGAAGAACATAACTTGGTGGAGAACCTCCAATGCACAGCAAAAGCGTGGTGAAGATTTCCTATAAACATGACTACTCAGTAGATCAGATCTCATGATGATAGAAGAAGTGCCACATGGATATGTTCCAGCTTTCCAACTATGATATACTCTACTGTTCAGATCTACATGAAGCCTTCACAGTATTCCAGACTAAATTACATTTGAAATCAAGCATTACATTATCCATGATGAGGTCCATAAAGGAGTTAATGATTCTCCAATACATATCTCCACAGATGAGCAGATAAGAAGACATTTTGGTAAAACTTCTATCCAAGATGAAAGATTTTGCACACTTAATCTAGAGCTTGTGAAAACAACTTTCTTCTTATTGAAAAAGGAATAAATGACTCTCCAAGTTAGGAGGGAGCACTGAAAACATTATTGAAGACATTCATCTTTAAAATTGAAAAATAGTCCTTCTTGGACAAATGTTTTCATGTTCAAAAAGTGGATTGAGACTTCTGACGGACAGTCACTTCCTATTGTGGTTAACAAAGGAAGTAGTCTAATTTTTTATGTATCATAGACAACAACTTCCCAATGTGGTTAACATGGGGAGTGGTCTAGGGCAGTATCTCTTCTTGAGGATTACTCAAGAAGACTGGCCTGCCCCATCGAACAACGATTTCTCATTGTGGTTAACATGGGGAATGGTTTGTTTTGGAGGTTGATACAGGACAATATTTTCGTCTTGTGGTTAACAGAGGAAATGGTCTGGACAGTCATTCCTTAGGGTTTATACATTCTCTCCAGGGTGCACTTTGATTAGTGTAGGAGGAATGGCCCAGGGTGGGGAATGGTCTAGGCTCAGCAATCGGGGATAGACATTCCTTAGGGTTATACATTCTCTCCAGGGAACACTTTGATTAGTGTAGGAGGAATGGCCCAGGGTGGGGAATGATCCAGGACATACATTCCTTAGGGTTTATACATTATCTCCAGGGCGCACTTTGATTAGTGCAGGAGGAATGGCCCAGGGTGAGGAATGGTCCAAAATCAGACATTCCTTAGGGTTTATACATTTTGTCCAGGGTGCACTTTGATTAGTGTAGGAAGAATGGATCAGGGTGAGGAATGGTCCATGCTCATAAATAAAAAACAATCCTTCTTCCTGTTGAAATAATGTAACTGCGAAGAGCATTCTTATTATTTTGTTATTGGATTAAATCTCCATTGAGGATTAATCATGTCATTATTATTATTATTATTATTAGATTAATCCCCATTGATGATTAATCAAGTCGTTAATTGTATAAGGACCAAATCCCCTTTTGCGGATTGGTCATCGGACAATTATAATGTGCAGAATAAGAAGTCGGTCCCAACAGTTATAATGAAAGGGCTAGATTTAATTATTGGTGGATTTACCCACCCAGTGTGAGAGGTCGGCCCTGCCAGATGGTGACTCTTCACACGTTCCAGATTGATATAAATAAGAGGCTAGAGCCTCACTTATAACACACTTCACTTGCTCATTCTCTTATGAGGCAAGTTGCATTTTCAAGTTGAAGAGAGGAGAAGAAGGGTGGTGCATCTCTTGGAAAAGGATTTTCTGTATTGGTTGAGTTATCTCTTGAACATTGTATAAGCTATTTATGATAAGGAAGTTTTTGTTGGGTTTTCTTCCCCTAGAGGGTTTCCCAGGATAAATGTTGTGTCTATTGTGGATGTGTATTTCTCAGTGATCTTGTTCTTATTATGCTCTTATCTTATGAAATGCAAAGAACTATAATAATGGCATAAACATTAACACTTCCTTGTTTGATAAGAATAGGGTAGATAGCCCATTGCTGATGAGGGAAGATATTCTTTCAAATCTCACAAACGTGAGTGAAAGAATGGCCCAGATGATTCAGTTTATTTTTAACAATATTTTTTGTGCAGGATGGCATCAGATGATTGTTATGAAGACTACACATCTCCAGACAGTAGAGATATACTACTATGGTGGATATGTTCCACTATTTTGAGGCAGATATTCTTTCAGAGATCACATATGTGAGTGGAAGATTGGCCCAGACAAATCAATTTATATCATAACATTGTTTCTATGCAGGTTTCTATTAGATGTTTGTTATGAAGACTGTATGACAGTAGATGAGGACTATTGTGGTGGATATGTTCCATTGTTCGCAACCATACGTTGTTGATCAAGTACTTGTGTGTTACTTGGTGTGGTAGTGAACCACTGGATTTTAGTTATGTACTACTATGGATAGACACAGTTGTGTTCTATTTTTGTTCTAACTGCCTTGAAGACTATCAACAGTTTATTGGAAATAATCACCATGCAGACGAATGATGAACAGAGATTTTCCAAACGGAAATTGGTTCAGAGAATTTATTCCTCTAGATTATAAGAGTGGCTCTTGTATCACTCTATGGTGTGAGTGACTTATCTAGCATCATGTCTAATTACTCAGATGAAGTATGGTTTCGAGAGATAATGCAGCTGATGGTGATGGTGATGCTCATGATCTAGACATGAGATAGTCTAGACGACTATATTGATGCTACCGGGTAAATGGTATGTTTTTGTGCTCAAGACCATTACCTGTAATACCTCCCTAGCTAGGAGGGAGTGTTAATATTATGGTAGATGTGGGAGGTATTTACCTCCACATGTGAACCTGATGAGAATAGAAGACTCTGGAAAGCAAGAGAAAACCCTAATAAGTTGGCTAATAACCCTAGAAGTCTTGGCAGCTCAACAAGATAACTTATATTACGTTATTAGCCTCCAAGAGAAGAAGTCGGCCATAAATAATATTAATATACTGAACAGACACTTATCCAGAAGGAGAAGTTAGCCCCAACAAATCTGGTAGAACCAGTATAAATACAGGGCATCATTTCTCATTTGACAGCATCTCAGAATTGCAGATAGCAAGTGGTGTGCACTGCAGTTCCCAGTTTGGTGCGCACATGTGGAGGAGAGCTACAGGTGCAGCTGCTGCAACTAGTGGTTCCAGTATTGGCTTGGACTATCTCTTGGCTAGGTTTCGAACTTTCTGATCAGCTAGTGTTGGTGCACTATCCTTGGAGGAAGATGCGCTACATCTTGTTTGGCTATCTAGCCTAGGGTTTGCTTTCGGAGTAATTCTCAATCAAGGTTAAGGTGCTCAGAGGGTGGCTTTGACCTATGGTTGGGTGATGAGGATATTGTCAATGGTAAAATGAGCACACCATCTTCAATATTCTAACAATAATAAGGCACAACAGAAAAAAAGGGGGGACATCCAAGACAGGCACCCAAGCGGGGAAGAAGAACAACACACAGGTGCCACAGGTACAATAGAAACAGGCTGAGATAGCACAGGGAACTACATCAAGTGATACTCTACAGGAGGAAGGCCAGACTAAAGTCTAAGAGGTCATTCATCCAGACAGGGGGCATGCGCAAAAAGGTGAAGGAACACAAAACGCCCCCATAATACATGATCACCAAGGACGATGCGAACATGGTGGCTCAAATGATCCAGGATCGCACAGTCGAGGATTTTGATAATGCTACAAGCCAAAGGGACATAATTGAGGAAGAGTTGGAATACATACGACATCTCCTCAAACATCTTGGAGAAGCACAAGCAGCCAAAAGTAGCATAGGAATGGTCCCATTAGCATCATAGATAGGAGGTGAAGTTGGATCAAGCAAGCAGGAAATGATCCAGACGATAGCACAGTCGAGCTCGACATTTCACATCACACCTAGCATGTTGCACATGGATAAAATCCTGGGGAAGACACCTCTAAAGGAATTTTCTCAAATACAGTTGGTATTGATGCGGATACCAACCAAGGCCTTGTATAAAGTGCAAGTCAGCATCAAACAGGAGGTACAGTCTCGCGCACATGCAGATGCAGTGGAATTGCAGCAAGAAAATGACACTTGAGACGCGCTATAATTGGTACTCAAGCAAGATAAGCTCGAGACCAAAGATGAGAAGGACCACATGAATAGGCTGGAGTATAAATTGGTCATAGCCTATGAGAGAATACCAAAGAACATTCAGATGGTCAAACTCATGGTGATAAATAATATTGATCAAATTGTGTAGACAATCAATTAATAACAACAAGAGATCGAGCACCTATGGGAGAAGCTCACACCTACAACTCCACCAAAGGTGAAGGAGAAAAGGAAGAATGAGGCAACAACGTAGATAAAGGAGATAGAGCGTGTTGGTTTAATATCTCTAAGTTTACCTTTAACATGATTGACCTAGGTTCAAGTCCACTAGGGTTCCAAAAAAGGCTCTAAAACTATCGACCCTTCTGGTAAACTAGAAGGCAATGCATCGCACAGAATGCATTGTGCAGTCTCACCCAATATAGTCTTAATGGGTGACTGCAATACTCAAGTGTTTGCAGCCCAAGATTGAAATGAGATCTGAGAAGTGTGCACTGAGAGTTCTATCTAACTTGTGTAAATGTGTTGAACCTGTACATAATAGATCTAGCTAAACAATGATACACACATTTGTAGAGAGAATTTGAGAAAGAAGAAGGAGAGAAATAATCAAAGAATTTTCATTAACCGTTGAATAATGAAGAATTTACACATGATATAGTATGTATAACTCAATGAGTGCGCACTAGAGGAGAACCAATGCGCCATAGTGGTGGTCTATAGTGATATGCACACACAACAGTAGTTACGAAAGTGAAATTCCACCTAGTCTAGTCTCTCAGGCAGTTACGAGAGTGAACTGCCACCTAGTCTAGTCTCTCAGGTAGTTATAGGAGTGAACTACCACCTAGTCTATTCTCTCAGGTAGTTATAGGAGTGAACTTCCACCTAGTTGAGTTAACTAGTCAACTAGTCTTCAGTTAACTAACTGAACAGAGAGTAGTGAGGAGTTAACTCAAGAAATCAAGGTTAATGCACCAATATGGTGATGATCCCAAGGAAAGTGTGCATTAGTTGGTGATGATCCCAATGTTTCATGGTGAAAAAACCAATGCAGCATCTAAACTCAACTCAACTAGTCAAACTTAAGTGTCAACTAAAAGAGAATATTCTCCAGGTGGAATATTCTCCCCTAAAATATAGGAGACTGAATAATGACTAATTATGACTAATAAACAAGGAAAAACCTTAGGAAAAAGAAATCCTAGGTGTGTATGAAGTAACTCCAACACCCCCCCTGAACATCACTATGGTGAAAAAAAAGAATGGGTCCCAGCAACAAGGCCATGTTAGGTACCCAAATACAAAATATACACTGAAATAAAGTGAGGAAAGAGGGAAAAACTCATGGGAAAAACCCCCCCTCAAGGTACAATATATGTAAAAAGAAGAACTACAATTGCTAGGAAACTATGTCCTTCACTCCTTTTAGCACATATTTTTAATAGAAGGGTGTTTTCCCTTAGAAAATAACCCCTTGGTAAAAAAATGCAGGAAAGTGGTGTTTGCGCAAACCACTTCAAAACTTTTATCCTAACTTTTTGGAGATTTGATGTTTGGGTGTGATTTTCTAAAGAGAGCTCAGATATGTGGTTGAGCAAGGTGCACTCAGATATATGGTCCACATCCAATATCATACCCCCTCGCCCTGACCTTATGCTTTTAACAAAGGGGGGGGGAGGGTTTCGAGTTGGTGGTTTTCTGGCATGGGTCCCCCACTAATGTGTCGCCTCCACAGCAACTCAGACCCCCCCTCCCCACATTTTATATCGCTTACCATCTACCCCCCCTCTGATTAAACCACCAGACCACCTCTGCTTGACGCCCATGCTCCCACTGACACATGTCCTCCACTTGCATGACCGCATGCCTATCCCTTCCCCATTGGCTTTTCTTCCCCTCTCACTTCCCAAAATATTTTTCCCACTCCCATTCCATGTCCCCTCCACCTTTATCGTTGCTTACCCCTGACCTGTCACTCCCCTTTGCCTCCATGTCCTCTCCCTTTTCCACATCACCCTCGTGCCTTTACACCTCATCCCATGCTTACTAGCACCCACACGTTCCCAGTCAGCACCCATTCGCTTCCTTCCACCTGGCCATCATTCACTTGTTGTTCAATGCAAGTTTGTACCATTGCCTCATACACTCTCCCTCGCCTTCCTCCACATCTTCCTGCTAGTTCTCTCTGCTAAGGCCTAGCTAAGCACAAGTGGAATATATTCAGAGTGCTTCCAGCTTGTTTTCCAGGTGCCGAGTTGACTCAAGCCCATCCTAATCCCAATGGAGGTAGTTAATGAAAAATAAGGAGGTTGTTGAGATATTATCTCCCTCCCTAAATGGAAATCCAGAAAGGACTGGCAGATATGAGCTCGTGTCCGACAGAGAACTACATGCACAGTCTGACAGAGAAGGTTCAGACGAAAAAGCTCGCATCCGACAAAGATTTTCATGCACCATCTGCAAGAAATATCTGATGTAAATCCTTCAATGCTTTACTCAATCTCTCTTCTAGTGGTTGTAGTCAATTCTGAGTATAAGTATGTATTTTTGATATTTTGTTATGTTCAATGCTTGAGCAAGGCTCCTGCATTGTAAATTTTTTATGAAGATCTGGTTCTCTGGTCATGTAACTTGATTTGAGACTTCTTGGTCAATCTAAGTTAGCTTCTTTTCACTTCTCTGTAAATAATTGTGCTGAGACACTTGGGCATGGAGGATCCAGCTGAGGTTGTTATGTTGTTGTAATGAAGGTTTCATTGCAGCAGTATCATGACCAGTTTTAGTTATCTTTATTATTCATCTTATTTGCCTTTGATACTGAAGTGTCCATGATTGAAGGATTCACATACATTTTTATAGTTTTATTATGATGGATGTTTGATTACAGTGTTTTTATGGTGTTCTTCAGTTTCCTGAAACTTTGAATCCAAGAGGATCTTGCATTTGAATTTTTTCCTCCTTAGGCTACTCAAAGACCTGATGTCCATAGCAGACCTCTACATTCTCCTCACCGGTTCTTCCTCCTATTCACCTTTACTACAACTTAATGACTAAAGTTGATCAAGACCTCAATTGCTTATGCATGTTGGTCCAGTTTTTTGAGTTAAAATGATATTATCTTGATTCTGTGCCCATTTGACCTCTTTAAAATTATTCATTGTGACATATAATCTGATGGGTATTGGGCTTACCTTCAATTCAATCTGAAGGTGACTTCTAGTGCTAACATTTCTAGTGTCATTGTCGGGGAACGAATTGAAGATGTTTCCCTGGGTTGAACGACAAAGCTTACTAGTTCTGAAGGTTCATTAGAACTCAGTACATCAAAGATTGCAACTTTCACCTAGAGACTCCATTGTTTCGACTCCACTGTTTTAGTTGTCGCTCTGAAAGGAAAACACACAAGGTCTACTCCACAGCTGCATCTAGCAACACTTGAAGCTGACCCAGAGAAAATTATCATAAAAATAAAGACCCCTCACAAAGGTACTTCAGTTGTTGTACCAGGCATTTCTGGTAACTTTCATAATCCTTATTTACAAACTCCAGTATCTTCTTCTCATTCTCATGTTATACCATCTGTTGGATTTTCCAAAAGTTTAAAGTTTGGGAGTGTTCTTGTTGATTTCTCCCCTCCTAGTTTGTGTTGTCCCTTGACCAGGTTTTGTTGATATCTGGTCAAGTTTGACCTATTTTTGGACTTTGATAGCCCGTCAAAGGAGGAGCGCAAGACGAAGCAGAGATCACGGGATCTTGGGTCCTTTTGGGGATGTGGTAATATATAACTAGAATGGGATGTCAGCTCATGGGTTTAGCCATGTTTAGGCCTATTTTGTATGTATAAATAGATGTATAGACAATGTAAAAGAAAGAAGAGAATGAAGGCATCTATGTGATGTTAGTATGCAAGTAGGCTAAGTGCCAAGAGTTTGATCTGTGTGATCAGGAATTGTAAGGCTTTGTGCATACTGTGTGAGACTTGGAGAGTTAAGTGCAAGTCATTGTAGCAATATTGTGGAAGGCTTAGTGCTAGAACGCAAGGAAGAAGGATCTAGCGAGTTGCGCAGATCTTCTGTCCTATGCGGAATAAGGTTTTTGAGGCTCTGTGCTTGTAACCGATTGATTGAAGACAATAAAGAAGAAGATTTGGTGGATGTATCCCTAGGGTGGGGGTGAACCATGTAAACACTATGTTGTTATGCTTTTTTCTTGTCTTAATGTGTTTATGACTCTCTTGGTAAGTTCTTTGATAGAGATAGATAAATTTGTTCATGCTTTGTGCTAATGATGTGTAAGAATGTTGCATCTGACTTCTACGACTGTGCTTAGTGCCTGCTTCTGCTAGATATGATCCATATGTTTGTGATAATTACTTAACTACCTTAGATCAGTGTGAATTTTGCGAAGATCTATTTTATCATCGAAGTAGATATTGATTTCATATTAAGGATCTGACGGTGTTAAGTGCTCTATTAAGTATCATAATCACATATATGTGTCCCAGCTAAGGTTGCAGACACTTGAGTCTCACAACCACCCTTACCTCTACCTCGGGTGAGACTTCATCGGCTTCGCATGTGTTGTCTAAAGGGTCGGTAGTTAGGGTGTTTTTTGTGCATTGTTGTAGCGTTGAACCCTGGGTCTACCCCTGTGCCAACAAATGGTTCCGTTGTCGGGACTGAAACTATGATTGTTGGGAAATAAGAAATAAGAATCTTTGTGCAAAGATCCATCCTGAAGTTGTGAAAGCTCTGTGCATAGATATATCGCTCTAGTGCACATTATTCTACTTGATTTATAAATATTTGTGCTAAAAGAAAGATGTCGGATCCGAAGAAAAGAACTCGGATCTGAAGGAGAGAAGCAAGATCTGAAAGCTTTGTGCTCTAAGAAAGGTAAAAGTGAGAATTTATGATTAAAATAGGTAAGATCTGCAAGCTCTGTGCTCTGATAAAGGTAAGAATAGTGAAATTTTTTATATCTAGAAGCTGTGTGCTCTATAGAAGTAAGATAAGTGGAAATTTTTGTTTCTAGAGTATGGATCTATGTATGTTTAATAGAGTCTGTCCTAGTTCGAAAACTAGGGTATTGATAGATGAAGGAAGATTTGATATTAATAGATCTGAAAATAATAGTGAAATATATGTTATACCTATGCATAGAAAGAATGTTTGGACTAACAAGTGGATGCAGGATCCTAGAAATAATTTTTTGCGGGTTAGCTCCTATGATCCTAGCGTGCAGTACCGGAAAGGTTGGGAATCATTTAAAAGAAAAAGAGGATCAACCCTATGTTACAGTTGCAGAAGACCAGGACATATTGCTAAGAAATTCCCTGGAAAAAGACCTAGCTTTCTTTGTTGCAAAGTTATGGACCATGAAGTGTTGGATTTCTCTAGAATGATTACTAATCTTGAGAGAATGAATCTGAACCAGGAAAACCCTAAGGCAAATCCAGAAATAGAAGAATCCCAAAAAGAATCAGAGAAAGTATTGTTACACATGAAATAAACCTTGAATTACCACTGACATATCAGCTTATTGGGGATATTCAAAGAAAAATAATGCATCAAGGCAAGAATAGGAGACTTCGACATTGATTGTGTTCTGGATGAGGAAAAATAGGTGAATATCATGACAGAGAGAACTTGGGAAGCTATAGGGAAGCCTACTATGATTCCTTCATTAGGAGGAATAGGATTATTCAGAGGAAAACTGGTAAACCTATGTGGGAAGCTCGCTCGTGTACCTATGCACGTTAATGGAACTTCGACAAAAGAATATTTTGAGATTATTAAATTTATTGAATACAGTGCCCCGTTTATCATGTTACTAGCCAACCCTTGGATTGAAAGAGACCAGGCCAGAAGGAAAGAAGAAGAAGCAGTGTTAGAACAACAAAAGCAGGATTTAAAAGAATTCATGACTAGAAGGATCGCATATTTGATTGCAGAACAGGAGAACAGATCGAATCTATTTAACACCAGAGACCCTGATGTCAAATTTGAAATAACCCCAGAATACCAATAGAAGACTGAAGTACTTATCCCAGATAAAGAAAAGTATTACCTTCAAATCCTAGGAAAGAATCTCAACAGCGCGCAGTGACTATGTCAAATGAAGATAAGAATCAGAATGGAAAAAGACATACCGAGATGAATCTCACTGTAAAGAAGGATAGGAAGATAAGTAAGAAGAGGGATAATATTGAAAATTTGCAGAAGGTTACAGAGGGAACCTCACAGAAGGAAAATTTGCAAAATTGGAGCTTCGTTGGGATATCAGAAAAGTGACACATGGCACTTTGCCATGGAGAAGCAATATAGTCATTGGAGAACATTATAACCATTAGATTGACGCTCCGAATGGGAAAAAAGGAAAGTATGATTCGTCATCAAACCATTGGACCATGCCATAGTGAACAAAACAGGGTTAGTGAAGACCTCATACCCGTTGTCGAGTTGCCTATTTATCCCACCGAGCCATGCACCGAGAACACTTTTTCTAATTGAGAATTTGAGCCCATAGACTAAGATGAGTTTATACAATGATTGTTGTGCTCTTTCTTTCTATCTCACTACTGTGTATAAGTTATTCTTCGAACCCACGATTGTTAACCCCGAGTGCGTATGTCAGCCGAATTGAGCATTGTAGAGAAAGATATTGAAGAATTTTTGATCGACTTGATGACTGAAAGAGTCATGTCGGAGAGAGGATTATCCATAGGTGTACAAGAATCATCCATGAGAGCACTTCCAGCCTCTCCATAAACTACTCGAGCCGGACCATCCCGACCATCAGATGAGAAGCGAACTAAGCACAAGGATGATCTCGCGAATGATAAGTTGATTCCTAGAATATTTCCTACCTATATACCACCTTTGAGCGGTGTTGTAAACCACAATAGCATACCTAGATATTTTGAGTATGCCTTGGTCACTACGTACCTCCTGAAGGGGATACGAGCAGTTCACATAGACCAAGATAAGATTGCAGTGTTGAATTTTAGTGACTTCAACCTCGGCAACGGGAAGGTCTACAACATGCTTGTCCCACATAAGTACCTGACCAGAACAAAGGGAAAGAATTCAAAGATCGTCCCTCAGTCATGGAACCATAACCTCGTGCAGTCCACCCTACTGAGCGTTATGAAGATTCCTCACTTCGGACGACACCAGAAGGTGAATGCATGTGTCAAATTGTTGTTGTCTTGTTACCATCGAGGTTATCTATGGTTAAACCGTTGCATAACAATGGATCCAACATTGATAAATCAGATCACCGGCTTAGTATGCAAGGACCCGACCCATAGGATTTCTATCCTGGAAAATCCATGGATCGTGTTGTCGCTCAAATGATCAAGGACACTTATGGCAATGTATAGAAAGGAACACGAGGCTACAAGGTAGCTTCTATCCAGAGTGGCACAGTGTGCCTCTCCTGTCAATTAATGGTAGGAAAGTTAGTATGAAAGAACTGACCCACCCAAGTCACTGGTTTTGTAGTCGACCTCGCAGGGAAGTGTGCAGAGGGCCTACAAATGAATTGGGTACAGTACCTGGTGAACCAATTAGAACTTGACTGTAGAGAATCCCAAGATCAAGGATATGAATTCCAATTTAGTTGGCTATTGATCCTGATCCCTTTCATCACCTGGGAGATGCTGGAAGGTGCGACCTTCCCAGACATCAATCCATTTGAACCATTGGCCTTGAAGTTTAGTACATTGTGGTACCTAGGTGACATGAATAAGCAATGGAAGTCAAATTCCATGTTCCATACATACTACAACCAGTTGAAGCTAGCCATAATGTTCAAGCCTCACGTAACTCTGAATGCTTTAGACAGGTGCAGGCCTTTGATGAATTTTAGCGCAGACCACCATTTCATTTATATCACAGCATGAGCCGATGAGCACAAGAAACAACTTTAGTCCTACTACAAGATAATAGAGGAGATCACCAAGGACTAGTCGGCAGACCTCCTCATTCCAGCAGACCCTATGGAGATATCTGATATAGACAGTCCAAAAACAACACAAGATACACCCGGTCCAAGAAAGACAAAGAATACTGAAGAGGCCCATGATTTAGACAACGCATCCGTGAAGACCGCTTCCATCTCACCCAATCAAGGAGGTGATGATGCAGAGTTGAATGACACAGAGGCCAAGCAGTAGTAGGGTGACGAGGTTGATCCCCTAAAAACGTTGAAAGGGTCACCTTTGAAACCTTCCTCTCAGAATAAATTGAAGGCCACTATGATGAATATGTAGACCGTCCTCACCTATGACGACTTCGACTTCCTCGTAATAGCCTTGAATGATGCTTCGTTGGAGATAGTAGAGAAGCAAGAAGCAAAGAAAGAGGAGTTGTACGTTCAAATCACGACTGAACTTCGAGGAGTACAACAAGCCCTACAATCCAATCACGCAGTCTTCACTGCGTCGAGAGAGCCAAAAGTGGGAGATGAGCCAACTCAACTCCACCAAATAGCTGATACAGTCGAAGATCGTCTTCGATGAGCGTAAGAGGAAACATTGCAAGCCACCCAGGCTTTGGTACAAGTACATGTAGTACTTGTAGAACATCATCGAGCTGTCGAATAGGAAAAGAGCACTCTCCAAGTGAATTTCAATGAAGAAAAGGCACAGTTGTAGCAAGCCAAGGAACAGTTGATCGTCGAGAAACTCAAAGTGAAGAAAACAATCAACAAAGCACTTCACTTTGTGATTTTCGTAGAATTAAATGTAGAGGATCAAGTCACAAAGCAAGTAGCACAACTTGAATAAGTGATCCAACAACGGATAGCATATTTAGAGCTACACATTGTACCAGAGACTCCACAGGAGGTAAGAGACCAGCAAGACGCCACTGCCTACAGCGCAGTTGACAGACTGAAGGCCCTTACCTTAGAATGCAAGAAATTCATTGATGGCAGTGCCCAGACATATGAGAAACTTACCGAGAACCCAGAGTTACAGGCACTGGATTCGTAGCTCCAAGAAGCGAAGCAGCATGCAAAAACACTACAGGCATAGCTGAAGTCTCTGTCAGCTATGGAGAGAATGAAGAGATCTCATGAGCAGCGAACCGCCCAATAGAAAATCCATAATATCCAGAGCATAGTTATGGAGATAACTCAGAAAATCCAACTGGTACAAGATAATGCCTATCAGTTGTTTACAGAGGTGGAAGGACAGGGAGAAGAACTGGAGTAGGTTAGCACCATAACAGAACAGTGCCTGGAAGGACCTGTGAATGATGAAGTCATTCAAGAATTTGTTGAAAAAGAGCGTGTAGCACAGTAGCAAGTCGAAGCAGTTCGATCCAATCTCGAAGTGTTCGAAGTAGAACTTCCTACATCAGAGTGACTCGGGACGAGTCACAGGTGAGTTATGGGAGCTTGTTGGCCCTTGAACAGGTTTTGTTGATATCTGGTCAAGTTTGACCTATTTTTGGACTTTGACAGCCCGTCGAAGGAGGAGCATAAGAAGAAGCATAGATCGCGGGATCTCGGTCTCTTTTTGGGTCCCTTTTGGGATGTGGGATTATGTAACAAGAAAGGGATGTCGGCCCATGGGTTTACCCATGTTTAGGCCTATTTTGTATGTATAAATAGATGTATAGGAAATGTAAAAGAAAGAAGATAATGAAGGCATCTATGTGATGTTAGTATGCAAGTAGGCTAAGTGCCAAGAGTTGGATCTGTGTGATCAAGAATTGTAAGGCTTTGTGCATACTGTGTGAGACTTGTAGAGTTAAGTGCAAGTCATTGTAGCAAGAATGTGGAAGGCTTAATGTTGGAATGCAAGGAAGAAGGATCTAGCGAGCTGCGTAGATATTTTGTCCTGTGCAGAATAAGGTTTTTGAGGCTATGTGTTTATAACCGATTGACTGAAGACAATAAAGAAGAAGAGTCGGTGGACGTAGCCCCAGGGTGGGGGTGAACCACGTAAAAATTGTTTTGTTATGATTTGTTCTTGTCTTAATGTGTTTATGACTCTCTTGCTAAGTGCTTTGATAGAGATATATAAATATGTCCATGCTTTGTGCTAATGATGTGTAAGAATGTTAGATCTAACTTATATAAATGTTCTTAGTGCTTGCTTATGATAGATCTGATCCATTTGTTTATGCTAAGTACTTAATTAACTTAGATTAGTGTGAATGTTGCGAAGCTCTGTTTTATCAGCGAATTAGATATTAGTTTCATATTGAGGATTTGATGGTGCTAAGTGCGCTATTAAGTATCATAATCACATATCTATGTCCCATCTAATGTTGCAGACACCTGAGTCTCGCAACCACCCTTGCCTCTACCTCGGGTGAGACTTCATTTGCTTCACAGGTGTTGTCGAAAGGGCTATTAGTTAGGTTTTGTTGGTGCGTTGTTGTAGCATTGAACCCTGCGTCTGCCCCTATGCCAATAGTCTCGGCTTTGGAAGGAGAAAAATTTGACACTCATGTTTCCCTTGAAGTTTTACCGTGGTTTAAACCCAGGACCTCAGAAGATTTTCCCACTCTGATTTTTACCACTCATCTACCTATTAGAGTTATTTCATTTACAGAAAAGAAAATCTTTGTCCCCTTAAGACATGTAGCCTTTTCATCAGTTGTTTCCTTTTCCTCATAGAAACACAGTCCCAGTCTCACTTCTCTGAACCCCATCTCCTCCCGGTTCTCCCCTAGCTCACATCCCAATGGTAGGTGCTAATGCCCCTAGAAAAAAAATGGATTTCATAGTGGCTTCTAGATATGCCCCTCTTGTCCTGCCTCAGCCTCTAAATTCTCTCCCAGCTGGTGGATACCTTAAGCATTTTCCCAACTTCACAGGTGAGGGAGACATAACTGCAGAGGAGCACCTTGCAACCTTTTACAGTTATATAGATAATTATGTCATTGTGAACGAAGATGTATGGATGAGGATTTGTGTTCATAGCCTTGATGAAGAGGCTAGGAAATGGTTTAGGGCCTTGGCTCCTGGATCTATCGATGGGATTGAAGCCCTAGATGATGCATTCTTAAGACATTGGGGGGATAAAAAATATTTCCTTTATTATATTACAGAGTTTGGATCACTTAAGAAAAAACAAGGGGAATCTGTTTCTGACTTCTCAAAGAGGTTTAATAAAATGTATAATAATATTCCTGCTAAGATTAAACCTATAGAAACCTCTACCAAAATTACTTATTCTAGTGCTTTCAACCCTGATTTATGCCTCTTGCTAAGAGAAAGAAGAGCTACTTCCTTCACTCATATGCAAGATGCAGCCCTAAAAGTGGAGTCCAATATATTGGCAGTTGACAAGCTTAGGAGTAACGCTGATAGAGAAAGAAAAAAAGGTAGGTTTGAAGCTTTAACCTTTGGTTCCTATGTTTCCCCCCCTCAAATGGATAAAGTAACCAAGCTACTAAAATCACTTTTTACTATAATGGAAAGGTTGGAATTGGAAGGAAAGAAGAGCTACAAGAGTCCCCCAAATGTTGAAAATAGGGGTACCTTCAGAAGAACAAATAACACCCCCCATATTATCCAAAGAGATCAAAGAGGTAGGTATAGGGATGACCAGAGAATCCAAGCCCCTCTCCAAAATAATATTGTTATTGATGAATAAAGAGAGGAAGAAGAGGTTGATCCTGAAATCCATTGTCTTGGAGACACCTCCTCATTTCCCCATTTAACTCAATATGCATATGAGGATTCTCTCATGGATAGACAACTAAATGAGTTGAGTAAGGGGGAGAATACCAACAACAATCCAAATAAATATAACCTTAGTTATAAAAAGAAAGAGGGGAAGCCCGACATTCCTGATCATCCTACCATAGCAGAGAAGCCTGCTAAAGATATAACTGTCAGCAACAAAGAAAAGAAGGCACAAAATCCCCCACCAGTGGTCAAAAGTCTCGTCCTAGAGGTAAGATAAATTCTAAAGCCCCCCTCCTCTTTTAACTTTGAGCATGAAATTCAAAAAATTAGAATCCCTGTACCCCTTTTAGAGCTGGTAAAACATGAAGACTTCAAAAGGTGCCTCTCTAAACTGTTTCAATCTGAGCCTTCATCTCATTCCACATACTCAGTCAATCTCCAAGATGAAATTTTTTTTGTCATACTAGGACCCTTGGTGGAAGATAGAGAGGATTCATCCCCTCCTTTCTATACATCACTGAACATACATGATAAGTTGTTTCATAATTTTTTAATGGATTCAAGGGAATCTCATAATCTCATGCCCAAAATTGTCATGGATGAGCTTGGATTAGAAATCACAAAGACTTACCATGAATTATATTATTTTGACTCTAGGATAGTGAAGTGTCTTGGGGTCATCAAAGATCTAGTTGTGAACTTGTTTCAGTTTCCCATGAAAAGTATGGTCATGGATATCGTGGTGGCTGATGTTCCCCCCAAGTTTGACATGATCTTGTCAAGGTCTTGGATAAAAAGACTTGGTGGAACCCTGCAGATGGACCTCACATATGCTACCATTCCTGTGTTTGGGGGAGAGCATAGAAGACTGTACAGGGAATCTCAGTTGGCCTACATTATCAGTGATGAAGAAAACCCCACCAACTATCATATATTTGCACTTGATACTAATTTGGAATCCATTTTATTTTATCTCACTGATGCTCCTGAACCTCCTCTTGAAATCAGAAAGCAGTCCATTACTTTTTGTAAAGATTCTCCTCCAATCACCTTTGTTTGGGAGATGTTCTTTGATGGAGCCTCTTCTAGGGAGGGTGATGGTGTTGGAGTGGTCTTTGTTTCACCTACTCAAGAGACTATATCTTTGTCCTACAAGTTATAATTTGAAGTTACTAATAATGTGGCGGAGTATGAAGCTCTTGTTTTGGGTTTGAGGGCTGCAAAAGACATGGGGATTGAAGAGATATCAATATTTGGGGATGTTGAATTAATTATCAATCAGGTCAAAAATATTTATCAAGTTAAGCACCCTAGGCTAAGAACTTATAGAAATGAAGTGTGGGGCCTAGTTGACAGTATTTTCTTATCCTTCAACATTTCATTTATTCCAAGAGAAGAGAATGTCATGGTTGATTCTCTGGTTTTTTCAGCAAGTAATTTTAGAGTCCCTTTTCCACCTAAACTCAAGTATGATGTAGAAGTGAAATATAGACCCTATATACTTGACAATGTCAAGCATTAGAAAGTGTTTGAGGATTATCTTGAGATCAAAATATTCCTTGAGACCGTTGATGAGTTTTTTGCATTGCATATTGATCAAGAGAATGATTCTGGAAATAATATTCATGTTGATGTTTTCCTAAGAAAAATTGTTATTCATCATATTATTCAGTTGTCTAGTAACCATATTCCAAAGGGACTAGTTCTTTTGGAAATACTATTTGACAAGAATGATGTGGTGGTGAAGGTTAAAGGCTCAACTGATGATGTCGATGCAACTGAGTGCAATATTGGTACAGAAAGAGATCCAAAATTTGTCAAGTTGGCAAGTAGCTTGTTAGGGGAACAAAGAGTTGAATATACTGAACTGTTAAGAGAATTTGTTGATGTGTTTTCCTCGACATATGAAGATCTTAGAACATACGACACAAGTTTCATTGAACATAAGATCCCATTGAAAGAGGAGGCCAAACTATTTAGGTAGAAATTGAGACAAATAAATCCTATGTTGTTGCCTATTATGGAGAAAGAGGTAAAAAATATTTTGGATGCCTAGATCATTATCCCCTTGAGATATTCTGAATGGGTAGCCAACCCGGTCCCAATGAGAAAAATGAATGGAGAAATCAGACTTTGTGTCAATTTTTGGAACCTGACCATAAGCTCTAAGAAGGATAATTACCCATTGCCAAAGATGGAACATATATTGCAGAGGGTGACAAGTGCATCTAGGATCTCCATGATTGATGGATTTTATGGATACAATCAGATCTATGTCCTTCCTGAAGACAGAGAGAATACATCCTTCACTACTCCTTGGGTTACATTCATGTATGCTAATATACCCTTCAGATTGATGAACGTAGGGGAAACCTTTCAGCAATCCATGGACATAGCCTTTATTGGAGAAAAGGACAAGTTTGTATTCATCTATCTAGATGACATAACAATGTTCTCACAATCTGATAAAGAAAATTTTTATCATCTGAGCAGGGTTTTCCCAAAGTGCAAAAAATTTGGTCTCTCTTTGAATCCCAAGAAGTCTTTGTTTCCCATGCAGGAGGGAAAATTGTTAGGGAACATAGTATCAGCTGAGGGGGTCAGGATTGATTCAAGCAGGGTAGAAGCTATCCAAACCTTGTCACTCCCTAGATCCAAGAAAGAAGTTCATTATTTCCTAGGGAAGATTAATTTCTTAAGAAGGTTTGTTTCTAATTTTGTTGATTTAGTAAAGGATATTACAGCCATGTTGAGGAAAGGAAATGAAATCAAATGGACGACTAAATCTCATAACTCTTTCAAGAAAATAAAGAATGCCTTAACTGAAGCACCCATGCTCATCAGTCCTGACTACTCCAAATATTTTCAGTTTTTTTCCTTTGCTTCTTTTGACACAGTAGCAGTTGTTTTATTGCAGAAGAATGCTAAAGGGTTAGAGCAGCCTATTTCCTTTTTCAGCAGAGCACTGAGTGATGCAGAAGAAAGATATGATATCATGGAGAAATAGGACTATGCTTTGGTTAAATCCCTCAAGGCTTTCAAGGTCTATGTTCTACATTCAAGAATCATTGCATATGTCCCTTCAGCTTCTGTGAAGGATATTCTCATTCATCCCGACATAAATGGAAGAAGGAGCAAGTGGATTTCCAAAATAATTGAATTTGATCTTGAGATAAATCCCACCAAGTTGGTTAAAGGACAAGGTTTAGATACGGTGCTCGATGAATATAATTGCAAATATTTGTTGGTTAATTTCATCAAAACTTTCTTAGAAAATCAGCAAGTTGAGTTGTCTAATAAAGGTTCTCAAATCAGCCCTCCATTGGCAGAATGTACCTAGTACAAGGAAATTATATTTTTTCTACAAAAGTTGTGACCTATTGATGATATGGACAAGAACAAGGTAAGGTATTTAAAGCTCAAATCAATTAAATGTTGTCTTATTGATCAAGTCTTGTATTGGAAAGACCCCCTGGGGATGATTTTGAGATGTCTAGATCCACAAGAGGCCCAAAAGATCATGTTTGATTTTCATGATATTTTATGTGGGGGGCATCACTTCTATAGAACCAAAGTCTATAATATTCTTAGGGCTAGATATTTTTGGCCTAGTCTATTTACCGATGTTGGTGAAAATATCAGTTCTTGCGTTAAGTGTTAGAAATTCTTTGGAAAGCAACAACTCAAGTCTTTTCCATTGAAGCATGTGGTAGCTTCAGGACCCTTTCAGCAGTGGGGCCTAGATTTTATTGTGGAAATTCATCCTGGTTCGAGTTGTCAGCACAGTTGGATATTGACTACCACCGATTACTTTACCAAGTGGATAGAAGCCATCCCCACAAGGTAATCATTGGTTTTCTTGAGGATATTATGGAAAGGTTTGGTTGTCCGAACAAGATTGTCATTGATAATGCTGCATCTTTCAAGGATGAACCATTGATCCAGTTATGTGAGCAATTTGGAATCAAATTGATTCACTCTACTCCTTACTACCCCCAAGGGAATGGATTGGCAGAGACTTCTAACAAAAGACTTATAAACATCATCAAAATATTGTTAGAGGACAACAATAAAGCATGGGATTCAAAGCTTAAATTTGCTTTGTGGGCTGACATAGTGACAACAATGAGGTCTCTCGGTGTCTCTCCTTCTCATCTTGTCTATGGAGTTGAGGCCGTATTTTTAGAAAAACAGGACTACAGAGCAATAAAATAAAACAAATGCGGAAACAAAACACAGAAGATACACAATACAATAGAGACACAGATTTATGTGGTTCACCCAGTGTGGGATACGTCCACCAAAGAAATTTCCAGGCCCTTCCTTTATTATAATCCATCATATGAAGGGGTATAACCTACAGCAAACCTATTGTAACTTCCTCTTCTTTCTCTCACAGTCTCCTATCTCATAATACAATATTCACCATCAACCATAGCCGCAATACATTTCCCTCATAAAAGAGGGTTGCCTTCTAGGGAAAAAAACCCTAACATAATCTCTACTGTTAGATCTGCGACCTTATAATGAACGGTCCATATTTACAATGAAAACAATATACATTTACAAGGCAATTTTTCCTTTGGGGGCTTTGCCCCCAAACCCCCGCTGGGGGGCCGCTTGCCCCCAGACCCCCCAGCCGGGGGGATAGCCCCCCCGGACCCCGCAAAGGGGGTAGCCCCCCTCTGCACTCCCCCGTGTGGAAGAGTGTACATACTTCTGGGGTGTAAATACTTCATGGGGTATAAACACGAATGAAATCAAGGACCTCTGAATTAGGAAGATAATCAAGCTCCACAACCAACACATATTTCCTTCTCAGCTTGCCTTGCCTATGTAAAAATTCTTCCAAGACTACCAAGAGGAACCCGATGATATGATTAGAAGAATGCAGTAGTTGGTCGAGGTGTAGTAGACTAGAGAAGAGTTATTGGAAAAATCACATGATCATCAACAAAAGATTAGGTAGGCCTTTGAAAATAAAGTAAGAAAAGAGGATTTCCAGCTGGGAGATCTAGTACTCAAATGGGATGCGCCCAAACAAGACAAAGGAAAACATGGTAAATTTGAATCCATGTGGATTGGACCCTTCAAATTTTCTAAGGTGTTTTCAAATAATAATTATAGGTTGCATAATTTGGAGGATGTTGAAGTTTTTGGTGGCCCTGTAAATGGGCATTTTCTGAAAAGGCTCTTTGCTTGAGCCATGAGTGGATTTTTCATGCCATTGTAAATATCATTCTTCTTTTTGTTAATAGTTGACCCCATAGCCCTAAGATTAGGCATTGAAACTACTGAGGTCCTTAGAGCCTTGCAAGGAGGTCTTTATCCCCCATGGAGCCTAATGTTAGCACATATTTTTGATAGAAGGGTGTTTTCCCTTAGAAAATAACCCCTTGGTAAAACATTGCAGGAAAGTGGTGCTTGCACAACCCACTTTATGAATTTTATCCTGATTTTTTGGTGATTTGATGTTTGGGTGAGATGTGCTAAAGAGCACGCTCATATCTGTGGTTGAGTGAGGCGTGCTTAGATCTACATT
>ML780978.1:0-15974 GCA_009831015.1 Picea engelmannii | reverse complement strand
CAATTACCATATACCCCCCCTCTCAGTAAACCACCAAACCACCTCTTCTTACCTCCTATGCTCCCACTGACACCTATCCTCCACTCACCCGACTGCATGCCTATCCATTCCCCACTGTTGTTTCTTCCCCTCTCACCTCCTGACATCTATTTCCCACTCCATTCCATGTCCCCTCCACCGTTATTGTTGTTTACCCCTGACCTGTCACTCCCCTCTTCCTCCACATCCTCTCCCTTTGCCACATCAGCCTCGTGCCTTTACACCTCATCCCCTGCTTACTGGTGCCCACACATTCCCAGTCACCGCCACTCGCTTCCTTCCACCTGGACATCGTTCACTCATTGTTCAATGCAAGTTTTCACCATCGCCTTAGACACTCGCCCTTTCCTTCCTTCACATTCGCCTTCCAGTTCTCTTTGAAAAGGCCTATCTAAGCACAGGTGGAAGATATTTAGAGTGGAACCAGCTTGTTTTCCAGGTGCCAAGTTAACTCAAGCCCATCCTGATCTCGATGTAGGTAGTTAATGAAAAAGAAGGAGGTGGTTGAGAAATTTTCTCCCTCTATAAATGGAAAGCCAGAAAGGACTGGTAGATATGAGCTCGCGTCCGACAGAGAAATGCATGCATGGTCTGATAGAGAAGGTTCAGACAAAAAAGCTCGTGTCAAACAGAGATCTTCATGCACAGTCTGCAGAGAAAGATCTGACACAAAGCCTTCAATTCCTGACTCAATTGCTCTTTTGGTGGTTGTAGTCACTCCTGAGTATAAGTATGTATTTGTGATATTTTTTGATGGTCTATGGTTGAGCAAGGCTCCCACATTATAAATTTTTGATGAAGATCTGGTTCTTTGGTCATGTAACTTGATTTGAGACTTCTTGGTCAATCTAAGTCAGCTTATTTTCACTTCTATGTAAACAGTTGTGCTAAGACACTCGGACATGGAGGATCCTCCTGAGGTTGTTATGTTTTTGTAATGAAGGTTTGATTGCAGCAGTATCGTGACCAGTTTTAGTTAGCTTTCTTCTTCATATTATTTGCCTATGATACTAAAGTGTCCATGATTGAAGGATTCACATGGATTTTTATAGCTATAATGTGATGGATGTTTGATTACAGTGTTGTTCTGGTGTTCTTCAATTTCCTGAAACTCTCAATCCAAGAGGATCTTGCGTTTGAATTTTTTCCTCCTTAGGCTTCTCGAAGACCTAATGTCCAAAGAAAACCTCTACATTATCCTCACCAGTTATTCCTGTTATTCACCTTTAATACAACTTATTAACTAAATTTCATCAAGACCTCAATTTCTTGTGCATGATGGTCTAGTTTTCTGAGTTAAAACGATATTATCTTGAGTCTGCACCCATTTTAACTCTTTAAAATTATTCATTGTGACATATAAACTGATGGGTACTGGGCTTACCTTCAATGCAATATGAAGGTGACTTCTAGTGCTAACAACTCCAAGACGACTTTGTAGAGAATGGAACTTCTTCTCAGTGAAGGTCTTGGTGAAGATGTATGTCGTATGTTCTGCTAAAGGACAAAATTGTAAGTCGATGATCCCCTTGTGTACTAAGTTCTGTATGTAGTGCATGTGGATCTTGATGTGCTTCGTCCAATGCCTTTGAACTAGATCTCTGCAGAAATTCAAATTTCTCTGGTTGTCACACCAGATGATGATCGACCGATGAAATTGAATTCCCAACTCAGTGAGAAAATGTTGTAGCCACATAGCCTGAATGGTTATGTTAACTACCCCTATGTACTCTACCTCAGCTGAAGATAGAGAAATGGAAGCTTTCTTCTTGCTCGACCAATAGATAGGCCCAGAACCAAGACTGAGTGACTAACCAAATGTGGAATTGTGATCAGTGCTATTGCTAGCCCAATTGGAATCAGTAAACCCAAAGAGATATAATGTAGAGGCTGCCGCATAATTAATCCAAAATGTGATGGTTCCCTGTATGTATTGAAGGATACGCTTTGCATCCTTCCAATGTATCTCCTGCGGCTCCTGCATGAACCTGGAAACTACACCAACTGCATATGAGAGGTCTGGTCTGGAGTGTGTGAGATACAACAACCTCCCCACTAGTTGTTTGTACAATGTGTTGTCAACCAGTGGATTCTCCCCGCCATCCTCAAGTTTGACTCCTGATAGGAAAGGAGTCGGGGGAGACTTGCAATATGTCATGTGAAATCTCTTAAGGAGATCTCGTGCATAATTGGCCTGAGACATTTTGATGCCTGATGCATCCTGGCTAATCTCGAGTCCAAGGAAGAAATGTAGTGGACCCATGTCTGTCATCAAAAACCTATCATGTAGAATCTTCTTAACTACAAAAATCGTTGAATTCAAGCAATCGGTGATCAAAAACTCATCAACATACAGAACTAAAAATAGAAGTGAATCAGTCATCCTGAGCATGTAGACATTTGGGTCTGATTTACAATGTACAAATTTCTATGATAGCAGGTAGGAGTCCATCTTGGAATACCATGCCCTTGGAGCCTGCTTGAGGCCATAAAGTGACTTCTTCAGTCGACAAACCAAAGATGAGTCATGCATAAATCCCTGGGGTTGCTCCATATAGATCTCCTCAGAGAGATCACCGTGAAGAATTACATTCTTCATGTCCATCTGATGGACTTCCCATCCTTTGGCTAACGCAATGGCAAGTGTCAATCGTATGGAATCCATCTTCACTACTGGAGCGAAGGTCTCATCATAGTCAATACCATGAACCTACTTAAAGCCTTTGGCAACAAGCCTAGCTTTGTATCTGTTGATCTGTCCATCCGTTGCGCTCTTGGTCCTGTAGACTCATCTACATTTGACAAGTTTCCTCCCAGAAGGAAGAGGAACCAGATCCCAAGTCTAGTTCCCGAGGAGGGATTTGTACTCCTCCTACATGGAGGATTCCCAAAATGGATTTCCAATAGCCTCACCATGCGACTGTGGATCTAAAGACTGAACCGAGAAAATATACCTGGAGAAAAATTGTTCAGTGGTAGTGAGTGCAACAGGAGGCACCTCAAAATCATATCAAGTCCACCTAGTATCGGCTGGATCACCAACGAGATCACCTGCATCCTTAAGAGTAGTATGTGCCCACTTGGGCCTTTGCTCTGGCTCTGCAACTGCATCTAGATGCTCTGACTCTGCATCCATTTGTACTGACTCTGAATCTGAATCATATGAGTCCTTTGAATCAGAACTCTCGTTTGAAGAAGAGTCGGCATGTGCATTCTCATCATCTCGAACGGGTGAAAGAATGAAGGTGTGTGCATGCGGCTGTTGAGGTGCATGCGAGACACTTTCCTCAAATTGGACACTACGCTCAATGATGATTTGGTCTGAGGAAATATCAATAATCCTATATCCCTTCACACCCTTGGGGTATCCAACAAAAATTCACTTAGTTCTCTATGGATCAAGTGCCTTCCTCTTTTCAGAGGGAATCTGAGCCCATGCACGCAAACCAAAAATGTGAAAGTGGGTCACTTCCGATTTGAGGCCGCTCCAAGCCTCATAGGGGGTCTTATCCTTGACATATCTATGGGGAGATCTATTTTGGATGCATGTTGCACAATTAAGTGCTTCAGCCCATAGTCTTTGTGGTATTGAATTTGCATGCAGCATGCAATATGCCATCTCCTTTAGTGATCTATTTTTCCACTCAACAACTCTGTTTTGTTGTGGAGTATAGGGAACTGTATGTTGCAACTGAATCCCTGCCTCATGGAAAATATTATGGATCTCATGATTTACATACTCTCCCCCATTATCATTTCGGAGGACTTTGATCTTCTTTCTGGATTGTGTCTCGACTAGGGCTTTGAAATCATTGAGGTGTTGAAAGACCTCCGATTTTTTCCTAAGAAAGTAGATCCAAGTAAAACATGAGAAATCATCAACAAAAATGAGAACAAACCTCTCTTTGTTGATGTATGGATGTGGAAAAGGACCCATAAGGTCACTGTGGATCAGATCTAAAGGTGCAGAATCTCTCTGAGACTTTCCTTTTTCGAATTTCTCTTGAGGGTGTTTTCCGAGAACACATCCCTCACATACTCCCTTGGAGAAATGGATTTTGGGTAGACCATCAACCAATATGTGCTTTCTAATATGTTGCATGTATCTAAAATTCAAATGTCCAAACCTTTTGTGCCAAATCCTACTACTTTCATCAGCATGATTAAAAAGTAAAGTAGAATCAGGTTCAATGAATTCAGAAAAAGTATACAATCTAGACTGATGATTTACCTCACCGGTAACAACCCTGGAGTTGGTTTGCATGTCGTATATGTCCACATAATTTGGTGTGAATATGAATTTATTTCCGGTGTCGTAATTCATCATCTGATACATGGAGAGAAGGTTGACAGAAAGTTTGGGAATGTGCAGCGCATTCTCGAATCTTCCATTGGTGAGTTCAATCCTTCCTTTGTCGATGACTTCGACAGAAGAGTTGTCCCCCATCAAAATAGGAGGACCTTTCCATGCATCCAATGAAGAATATATTTCTTTTGAGGCAGCCATGTGATGCGATGCTCCTGAATCCACGATCCAAGCATCAGGAGAGGAGTTGATGGAAATCAAGGCATGGCTAGAATTGTCTTTCTTGGAATTTGGATCTTTTGGCTTCTTCTTCTTGGCACCCTTGAGGATGTGATCTCCAAGGTTGTTTTTCTGAAGTATTTGAGACATTAGATCTATTTTTTTTTCATGCATGTGGATTCTGAATGGAACAATTTGTGGCAGTACGTGCATTTCTCCCCTTCTCTTCCCTTTTCCCCTTTGGATCTAGAGGCCTCAATGAAGGGTTTTGTGTACCCTTCCTTCTTCGAATGTGCATGAGATTTCCATTTATATTTATCTTTAGATTTCTAATAATTTTTTCTGCCATCATGCATAGTGATTGCATGCGCCCTTGGGCCTTTGATTGTGCCCATGTTGATGAGCTTGGTTTTCGCTTGTGTCATGGATTTGATAAAGTCCTCAAGAGAAGGCATCTTCCAGGTGAATCCAGAGGAGAATTTGATAGTATGGAATGTGGATACAGATACATAGAATTTAGGACCAATATTGAAGAGAATGGTGAGAACCATTTGTTTCTCCTCCTTCGATTTATCAACCCCACAAGCTTTGAGTTGTGACGGTAAATCCTTGAATTTTGTAAAGAAATGTTGAATATTGTCAAAGCTTTTTGGATCCAATGTAAGCAGTTCCACCTCCAACATGTGTCCCCTCATCTCATCATGTTTTTCAAAGAGCCCTTCCAAGGTGGTTCAGGCTTCATTGGGAGTCTTATAGGAAGATATATAAAAAAGGAGATCGGGAAAAATAAGGCTACAAATTGTTCTGAGTGCCTCATCCATGAGATTTAAATACTTGGACTTTTCTATGGCTGATGTCAGATCTATATATGTATTCAAGGTTAACCTGTACAACCCTTAGGTTGGGAGAAGTGTGGCTATTTTCTCCTTCCATGCAAAATATTTGTAAGGTGTAAGAATGAATTCTTTTTGGAAATTCATATTTCTGTTGTCTTCTATATTTTGTACCTACAAAACATTTTGGTGTAGCTTTTGCTTAGTAGTCCGTCAGCTCTGATACCATGTAAATATGTTGAACCTGCACATAATAGATCTAGCTAAAAAATGATACACACATTTCCAGAGATAATTTGATAAAGAAGAAGAAGGAGAGAAAGAATGAAAGAATTCCCTTTAACCATTTAATAATGAATAATTTACACATGATATATGATGTATAACTCAATGAGTTCGCACTGGAGGAGAAATAATGTGCCATGGTGGTGGTCTAGAGTGATATGGACACACAACAGTAGTTATGGGAGTGAACTGCCACCTAGTCTAGTCTCTCAAGCAGTTACAGGAGTGAATTGCCACCTAGTTGAGTTAACTAGTCAACTAGTCTTTAGTTAACTGACTGAACAGAGAGTAGTTAGGAGTTAAATCAAGAAATCAAGGGTAATGTGCCAGTTTGGTGATGATCCCAAGGAAAATGTGCATTAGTTGGTGATGATCCCAATGTTGCATGGTGACAAAACCAATGCAACATCTAAACTCAACGCAACTAGTCAAACTGAAGTGTAAACTGAAAAAGAATATTCTCCAGGTGGAATATTCTCCCCTAAAGTATAGGAGAGTGGATAATTACTAATTATGACTAATAAACAAGGAAAAACATTAGGAAAAAGAAATCCTAGGTGTGTGTGAAGTAACTCCAACAACTTGTTTAAACAATATACTGTCATTCCCAATTATGCATGTAATGTAATCAAATCATTAGCTCATCCATTCATCATGATAACATCTAGCCATAAACAATAAAAGAGACACAAGCATTCATCACATAACATAGGTTTTATTGTGGTTCACCCCCTCCTGGGATACATCCACAAATATATGTCTCTTAATCTCTTGTATTATGGAAGTTCCAAAACTACAGCGTCGCGTGCTTTACAACTCCTCCTTAGTCAGATCAAGACCTATTATGAGGCGAACTAGATCACACCAGGCTCCTCAGCATGTGATATAACCCTTGATATCTACCCTCCTGACCTTATACAGCTCAACATCTTACAAAATGGGGTCTTATGACAAAAGTGTTACAACCATTTATCAAAACATGACTCCTCCTCAAAAACCCTCTTATCTCGTCTCTCTCAAACCAACCTCTATATTCTTTCATAATGGACAACTACTCTCCTCCTAGACCTCCTAGGTATCTATATATATATGCTTCTATCTCATCAACCATTACAATGTATTAAAAAATCCCTAACCCTAACGTCGTTAGGTATTCCATGCATACGCACGTGTTGCTCTTCCTTCTAGTTGTCTCTTTCCTCGTGCATGCCTTTCTTCCCAAAATAGCCTTTGTTTCCAATTTTTCCTGCTTCTAACAGGCCCCCAACACTAACATGTGGCTCGTCCCGAGCCACCTAACCCTTGTGTGCCTCGTCGATCTCCCTTGTGATCGCTTAGAACTTCTCCATGAGATTTTTTGCTTGTGTTTGGGCCTGGGTGGTCTTTTCCTTGAGTTCTTCCAATATTTTCACTACAATCTTGTTGTTGACCATCCTTGCACAGTTTTCCTGGGTTTTTGCTATTTATGTTTTGGCTTCCTCTACCTATGCAATGATCTCTGCTTCTCGCTCCTGGAGTGGCTCCATCTGAGCTTGGCGCTCCTTTTTCTACGTCTGTGCAATTATGAGTTTTTCCTACAGTTTCTTCATGTATTGCGCCCCTTTGATGCACTCCATGATCAACATTGTCTTCTGACTCTGCTTGAGGTCCTATATAGTTGCATTTATCCTTTCTCCTTCCTAGTCCCATTGTTGGACCTACTGATCCTCTTCCATCTTTGTCCAGAGTTGCGTTTCTTTCTCAAACAGGTCATCTGTCACGTGGATTTTTCGTTCTATCTCTTGTATCTATGTTGTTTCCTCCTATTTCCCTTTCTACCTCACATATGGTGGAGTGGTAGGTGTGAGCTACTCCCAGAGATTCTCGATCTCCTATTGGTATTAATCGATTGTCTGCACAATCTGATCAATATTCTTTGTCACCGTGAGTTCAATCATCTACGCGTTCTTTGGGATCTTCTCGTAGGCTACGACCACTTTCTGCTCCAGTCCCTTCAAGCGTTCCTTCTCTTATTTGGTCTCAATCTTAGCATGCTCAAATACCAATTCCATCTCGTCCTCATTATCCTTTACCTGCTGCAATTCTAGTGTATATGTGTGTGCACGAGATTGGACCTCTTGTGTAACTCTAACCTGCAGTTTATATAGTGCCTTGGTTGGTATCTGAGGCAATACCAACTGCAATTGAGCCAAATCATTTAGGGGTGTCTGCCCCACGATTTCATCCATGCGCAGCATGATGGGTGTGACGTGAAATGTTGAGCTAGGTTTTGCTATTGTCTGGATTGTTTCTTGCTCACTTCCTCCAGTTTCTCCTCCTATCTGTGATGTTGACGGGCTCATTTCCACGTTGTTTTCAGTTTCCTGCGCTTCCCCGATCTACTTGAGGAGTTTTTTCATGTATGTCAACTCTTCTTCAATTATGTCCCTTTGTCACACAACATTCTCAAAATCCTTGAATGTGCGATCCTGGAACACTTGGGCCACCATTTATGCACCAGCCTCTATGATCATGTATCCTGGAGGCATTCTATGCACCTTCATCTTCTTGCACACACCCCTCGTCTAGGTGGCTAGCCGCTTAGTCTGGCATGGCTCCTGTGGAAGAGCACTTGATGTAGTCCCATGTGTTGCCTCAGCCCATTTTTTTTGTACTTGCGCCACTTGTGTGTTGTTCTTCTTCCCTGTTTGGACGCATGTATTGGATGTCCCCCCTTTCTTCTATCATGGCTTGTTCTGACCTGTCCTTGGTTTCTTGGGCATTGTTACTTCTCGGGGTTGTGTTTGTTCCTTCCCTACCTCCTCAGCATGTCTGTGTTCCTGTCTTGCCTCCTCCTCCTCCATCTCCATGGGTATATCTCGATTGAGGACTGGAATCCTCCATTCATCTTACCAATCCTTAATGGTCATTTGTATGTCCCCCTCCATGATGCAGTAACACAGTTATATCCATTTCTTTTCAATATCCTTTTGTGTCTGGATCCACATCGCATGTCTAGTGGCTTTGAAGTTGGCTATGCCCTGATAGTGTGCAATAGTTTCCAGTGTTATCCTCCAAGTGTTGGCGATGGTGTCATGTAGGTCGTGGAGATATCCTTTGAATATAGTTGCATTCTCTCTCCTATTCTTAGCATCCAAAGCGGCTCCAAGCGATAAGTATCACGCTTCCTGGCAGGGTTTAGGTCTAGTAGCGAAAAATGTGTACTTCGGCTCTTTCCATCCTATAATGGCTATCAAAATTAGTAGCGATGAATAATGAAATTGTGTCCCTAGATCCCGCGCATCCTTCCAGTCGTCTAGGAAAAGATTCAACAAATAAGGGGCCCAGCTAAGTGTGGTGCCCTCGACACACTGTGTTGTAGCTGTGACAACCCCGGTCTGGACTTCCTCCTTGCGGCATTTTCTAAGCAACTTGCATGCCATAATTTTTGTGGCCATTTTTGTCGCGACGTCATTAATGTGCTTGATAATGATTTTGTGTGACCCCCTTTCGGTGTCGTATTTCTTCTTCATCTCCTCAACCAGTGCTTTCTCCTTTGTTTTGTCTTCGAGGAACTGTGTGGGATCCATTCCCCGTGATGGCAGCCTGATGATGTGTGTGATGAGCTCTATGTCTATTGAGACGAGTTTCTCCAGCCATAGATATCTGCCATGTGTGACCGTCATTAGATGCTTCTCACAATTGTTTGCATACTGGACTCTCCCAAAGTGTGGTAGGTCCTATTATCCTATGGCTTACCTTTACCAATAACTAAGTCTAAATTGTCACCTATATTTGTATTATTCATTTAGGATATTAGTAATACATCCTCAAGTGATGACTAATGATTTAGTTAAGATTGCCTAGCCTAGTCATCATGCATGATTTTAGGATCTAGAGCAAATATCTCTATGAGGTGGCATCACCCATTGTACTATAAATATGTAACATTGGAGTGAATACAGTTGAGTGTTGGCTAGTGAGCCTTTTCCGCCATGTTGTTGTTCTTGTCTATATTTTATCAATTGGTATCAGAGCCACGGTAGTCTTATGGGTCTGGTTATTCCATGGTGAAGAAATGGTGATAATATCATAGCTCTTATAGTTCTGAAGGGTCTGATAGTTTTAATTCATTGTTGTGTTCCATGAGAGATAAGATGCTTTGATACCAGGAAATTTTTTGATTGGTCAATGATGAGAAAGTTCACATGAAGCAAAAGAGGATAGCTTGTTTCTATGTTGTATCAACATCATGAATCTAAACTGAGATATAAATCCACGGATCAGCTAAGTCAATGCACAAGTCTAGCAGTTTCATCCAGTCCATGAAATATTTTTCTCCCATAAACTTTGCAGCAGTTCTCTAGGCATATAGTTATAGAGCATTGAGACACGAAAATATGGAATCTTCCATCATTAGTTCAGCTCAATCAACGCAGTAGAGTCACGATCCCTGCCTTGATTGAATGTTACGCTATTATTTTGTTCATGGAGATTTTTCGTCAATCAATGGTGAATAAGGAGTACATAATCGAGAGAAGAATCCATTTGCTTATAAGTAACATGCAACATCAGCAATTTCTAGCATTCAATCTGCGATCTGGACAATCAACAATGCGGATATGCCCAACCACTAGAGGTGAATATATGCAATAAAAAGAGGAATGGTACAGTCTACACGCAACCTCCAACAACACTACAGTAACACTCAACTCTACGTGCAACAAACGTCCCTCGGAAAACGAAGGCATAACTCTTTGACCAGAGGTATTTTCGTGTTTTTTAAGTTATTTGGAAAGAGATTGCATGGAAGATCACAAATCTATCCACCATAATGTTTTCTATTTCCTCAAGTGATAGAAATATGCGATATTTTTTTAGTTAGAAAGAAATGGTGTGATTTTGAAGGACAGACAATCATTTCAGCCACTTAATGTTTCCAAATTGTATATTTTATCTCTAAGAAATCATTTCTAAACCAAAATTCTCCATAAAAAAAAATGCATGATCCATAGGAGCTGAGTATTCAATTATTCAATTGGTGGACGCCTGGGTTAGCGTGTAGGAGTAAAGACTAGCACAACCGACTCACGGCTAGAGAACACCGAAAGGTATCGGCCACTGATAACACTCCCCGCACAGTAAAAACTCTCAACCATTAAAAGATTACTAATTACTAGGCTGAGAAAACGAAGAGAACAGACGGCTGCACATGCAATTTAAAACCAAAGAAAATGCAGAGAACAGACAAGGGTGTGCATGCAATTTAAAATCCATGTATTGCTAACCAGAAAACCAAAGAAAATGCAGAGAACATTTTTTTCTAACCTCTTTGCTCCTCCTTCTCCTCTGTGATTTTGCTTCAGTATTCTCCTCTATACGAGCTTGCTCGAAGTGCAATGTGGATTTGCAATTACAACTACAAAAATGGATAATGGTCAGGTTGCGGACATGGCACAAACGGTTTGGAAGTGCGGCCATAAACCAGGCAAGAAACCAACACCACATAGCCATTAAATGTTGGCTTCCTAGCATTTAAGGTGAAGTGCGCGTTGGTAAATAACGTGCCACACATACCACCAAGATTAAGGTAAATTACATGTCGAGCATTTAGATCCACATTCCACAAAGATTTAGGTTAAGTGTGCACTGGTAAATAACGTGTCGAACGTTTAGATCCACATCCCACGAAGATTAAAGTGAAGTGCACCCAAGTTTACAGGTGGTAAATAATGTACTACCAATTTTACAGGTAGTAAATAAGGTGAAGTGCTTCACATACTTCATTCCTAATCACATACTCCACTGTTAATTACATAAACGTAGTAAATTTTTAATCAGATTAAGTAAATGTGAAAAAGTAAACACAGAAACATACGCCTTTATAAAGCAAGGAAGTTAATATTTCAAATCAGAACCCTTCATTTAGTGTGACGACCAAGAATATTCTATCTACATTTAATCTTGTCCATAAAAACCACATTAAAGATTAAAAACATATTAAATGTGCCCATTGCCAATAGGTATACGCCTTCCGGCATAATTGAATGATTCACCCATAGCATATTTCAAGTGGTTTAGTTACAGAACACAACCTTCATTTCTGTAAATCATGACTAACATTGCTCATTCCCTTTGCTATAATCTCACCCTCTAGTACGCAGATGAGATCCTCCCATGCCAGATGGGTGCAAGTTCTTGTTTCTTGTTTTAATCTGCTACAAAAGCTCTGAACTGCATGGTTGTCCTTCTCTTCTCTTGATATGATTCTCTGCACTTAGCTATGAATATATTCCCATGCCAAAATCATTGTAAACTTTCCGGAGTTCGTCTCTCATCATTCCATCGGCCTGACTTGGAGAAGAACGAAGAAGGTGGACCCGCGACCTCCACAAATCAACATGTCAACCCACTGATCTATTTATTCTTTTGTAAACCCTCGGTGAAATTCAGCACAACCATAGGCTTCCAGCAAAAAACGAATCTGCAATTCACTCAACAAATCGGATATGTAATTCACCCGGCAAATCGAAATCTCAAAGATCGTGGGGATGAGGATGAAATGGTGGAAAATCCTTCCCTCAGTTGTAACAATCTCAATGTAGTGGAAATTTGATGTGGTCTGTTGTGCCCAATTCAAAAATTGTGGGTGATAAAAAGCTCAATGTTTGAGCGATTCATGCATGGAAGCCCATGTGAAGAAGCCCGCTGGAAGAAAGTTAGAAAAATAATTTCAAAGTAGTTAATCTCCTTCGATCCATAAAGGAGGTCATCTTACCACCACGTCCATGCCATATGTAAAAGGAAAGAGCAATATTACATCTCCACGATTGCCTCAACATCTAGTGGTATCAATGAATTCCTCATGGGTCTCCACGATTTCAAAAAACTTTGTTGGTCAAAGAATCTGAACGTGGTAGGTTTTTTTCTTTTGGTCAAAGGATGGTGAAATCCATTCACTAGTTTTTATGCCATTGCCACATACATTGTGAGGTAGAAAATATGTTGAATACGAGAAAGTAGTAGGCATAAGTTTTTAAGAAAATCATTTTTTTTATTTTTCTAGTGGATACAAAAGTGGTATAGAGAACCTATCTTAAAGTTATACTTCTAAAATATATATATATATATATATATATATATATATATTATTTTAATTTATTATCGCTTTATGTAACAAAGGGAGTAATAAGAAGTTACTTTATGAACTAGAATTTTCTATGTACTAAAAGATTGATTTACTTTATCTTTACCAAGAACAATTAGTGTCGGTAAAGTAAAGTACTTAACATTTTGTTTTTCATGGCGAAAGGAAAAGTTTTTCAAGCTAAGGTTTGGTATAGGTGGTCAAGAGTCAAAGAAGTCAAGTTGGGAGTTTAAATCAAAGTTGAAGTTGAAATTGAAGATGAAGTGCTAAAAAACTATTTGTAACAAACATAATAAAATTGCTTCATATTTTGCCCTTGTGTCCTAGATCCACCCAAAATTGAATAAGGGGATCTTAGGTACACCTTGCGTAGTGTGTTGTGGTGAAATTTTCATGGAGGCTTATATTGTTTACTGTCTAATTTTGATATAAACAATCTTACAATTTTAGCATTTAACACAACACACACAAGTTCAAGCACAATGCTACTCATGCACATGCATTCAAACAAAACTAATGCAAATCAAACATCGATAAAGAATACTAAAGCAATGAACAAGACAAGCTCATAATCAAAGGAGAACAAGACTCAAAAGCATCGACAACACTTTCAAATTTGAAGAGTAATTCAACTTCATAATCAGGATTTATTGTAACTTGCAAATTGTCCCTTTGTAAGTTTACTTGTCTTTTTAAATCAAGTGAAATTGAATTTATCATAAGGTGCATTCTCGGTTGAGCCTAACACCCAACAGTCTATTGTAATTTTGAGTCAAAATTGACAAGGTTGAGTACTTGAAACTCAAATCATTGTAAACATCGAGTCTTTGGGATGCATTTTCAGTGGTAACTGACATCCTCAACTTCCTGGAAGCAAGTTCAATCAAAGCAAGTTCAAGTGAGCGTGAATAGCAAGCGAGCATGAAGTTCATGTGAGCAATTCAAGTGAGCGAGTTGCAGATAATCCTTCTTCTGTCGAGTCAAATTGTAATAAGGATCTACCTGCACAAGGAGACCTCCTTTAGTGTTTTGAAATGGATCAAAATCTAGAATTATTAAAGTTACTGAACACTCTAATAAACATTGTTGAAGACAATACAGTCATACTTAACAAAGAAACTCTTCAATCAGTGTTAACTTGTTTGCAAGTGATGCAAGTTAAAGTTAGACTTCTTCAATCTCTATCCCAACTATTGAATGATGAAATCAGGGATCTCAAAAATAAACAGCTAGTGAAGTGTTCTGAACTAGTTTTTGTTCATCACAATCCTATCTATAATGATGATGATGCTGATGTTTTTGATCAACAATTAGTGAAGGATAAAATCAGCAAGACAACTCCAGATGCAGAAAAAGATGAAGCTATTCATGAACCTTCATTTCAAGAGTTTTATTTTGAGTTTAGTGAAGAAAACCTTTCAATGTTGCAATACCATGCAGTAAATCCACTTCCACAGATTTCAAAGAAACATGTTCATAATGCTCTTTCCAAGCCCATCATCATACCTTGGGAAGAAATCATCTACAAAAAGAATAGAACAAGACTTGGAAATGACAAGGAAGTTACCTTTTATATTCCATATTATTCCAAACCAATCAAGTTCCAAAGTGTTGGAATCCTTCAAGAAGCTTCAACATCACATGTTCAAGTTCAACATCAAAATGATAAGTGTCAACATTGTAATAGAGTTGGTCACAAGGAGAATCAGTGTTTTGGTCTCCATCCTTCCCAGCATTGTGGCAAGCATAACCATTCTTCAGATAGATGTTCAACACTAAAGAAACCTACAACATTGAAGATTCCCTATGAGTGGATTGATCCTTGGAAATGTTCATCAACAACCAAGCGATTATATAAGTCTTACCGAAGAATTCAATCTCGAGTAAAGACCAATCTTGCAGCACATAACATTTTTGTACCTTACATAAGTGGTCCCCTTATGGAGTAGCTTTTGAGCATGGCCCTCATGGGATGAGATAACATGAGGTTTTTTTTTGCATGCCCACTTTGTGTTGTACTCAAATGGAACAAGTATGGTACTCTCTTGAGCATAGAAGGAGGGAGTATAATGATGAAAGTCTCATACACCTTAAGGGAGGGAGTTCAAAATTACAGTGACGATGGTTCATGAAACCACTTATGGTCTCTCCTTTCAACTGGCAAAGGGGGGAATTGATGATGAAATTGGTTGTCAGACAGAAAATTTCGACAACAACAAACATCAAGTATGCCAGATGGGCATGAAATTTTCCAAATGGGAAACTGCGGTCTGTAGATGACAGACTTTGGCAGAATTATGGTTCAATAAGTTTAAGTGGAATCATATATAATTGAATGTTAATTTTGATTTTGAGAGCAATGATGTGGATGTTTGGTTCACATAGATGGCCATTCAACCTAGCAGAGGACAAGAGGATCCTTCTGCATTGCAACTTGGCATTTGATTGAGTTATCAGGCATTTTTAGGGATGTGTCAAACTAGAAGTTGATTCACTTATGTTGGTTCACTCTCATCAGATTGGAGTCTACATTAAGTGAAAAAATTGCATGCATCCTGGCTCACATGATTACATAGTGAGATTTTCCAGAGATGGCAGACTTTGGCAGGATTATGATTCAATGACTTGGAATTGAATCATACACATTATACATTGGGATGTTGTTGGACACCTAAAAGTGTCACAATTGATTAGTGGTCATCCCAAACCACAGATTCAGAGAGCACTTTCAGTGATACACTAATAGTAGAGTGGTGATACTACATATTCACCAATTAGTAGAAGACATCAAATTCTACTAGCTAAAATACTTGTCAAAATGATCAAATTGTCAAGCAATCAGGGAATGTTCAAATATTGCATTTGTTCACTTCCATATCTCATCTCTCTTCCAGTTCATTTCAGATGAACCATTCAGCATCCAGATTGGCGGTTTTTCAAGTAGTTCTTCATTGAGGCTCATCTCAGCAGTTTCAGTATGAAGACTTGGAATTGATACCAATTTATGCTTAATTGTTGGTATTATTGATCGGACTTGTGATTGAGAGGGGGATTGTTAGCCTATGGATTACCTTTACCAATCACTAAGTATAAATTGTAATCTGTATTTGTATTATTCATTTAGGATATTAGTAATATATCTGTTATCACATAATATTGTAAGGGG
>ML780977.1:3543819-3560568 GCA_009831015.1 Picea engelmannii | reverse complement strand
AGGCCGAAATGCAAGGAAGGATAAATTCTTTTGATGGTGCTTTCTAAGGTATGTTATTTTCAGGTCATCTCACCATTTTCGCTATAACTTTTTTTCTATAATGATTCAAATCCTGAAATTTCTATGAAAGTGAGAAAACATATTCACGTATCTATGGTTAAAAATTCATCTTGTGTTTCATTGTATTTTTAGAGTTACACTCTGTGGAAAATAGGGTTTTTGGCCAGTCCTGAAACTAGTCAAAATCAGGTGTTCCGGGTAAAAACGTCATAACTTCTTCATAAAAGATCCTAATTCTGTGAGACCAAATGTGTTGGTTAGGGTACAGTCGGTAGTATTCTTTGTAATAGTTTCCAATAATTTCATCAAATATTTTGTGTGGGGCACGCTCTACAAGGTCGCTCTCCAAAATAAGCCAGAATTCAGCAAGGTATGTCATTTTTGCTATAACTCCCTTTCTGGGAGGTTCCAAGTAGTGCCACTTGGAGGAATTGCATAAAACACAATGAAGAAAATTGTATATCAGTTTTAGATATTTATACATTACAGGTTCAAAGTTATGATTACTTCAAGTTAGGGTTGTTGACTAATCCAAAACTAGGCATGTGAGACTAAAGAAAAGTTTGATGAAAATGCTAGTCTCTTGTTGTTAAAGTTAAGGAAGGTTTGTAGGAATGTGATCAGATACACCAGGTCTATTATAGAGCTACAAATCAGATTTTGATGATGAAATTGATGAGGGCTTTTGGTTGAGGTACATGTTGAGTACTTGGTTGAGACAGTAGTTGATGAGTTGGCACATACATGAGGTGTATAGTTGATGATGTTGGTACATATTGACGAGTCATATTTGAGGAGTAGTTGACACATGATTGGTACATACTTGGTACATGGTTGGATGCACTTTAATGCTAAATTTTTAGCAGAGTTTCAGAGAAAAGAATGTATTGAGGCAGACCAGACATATCCCGATATTATTAGAGGATGGGCGACGTCTCAAGCAAATTTTAGGGCTGATTCCCATGGGAGTTATGCTATAGCATCCTTAAATGAATACATGGTATATGTGGCCATTATGTTATGTAGACTTTTCGGGAGAAAAGATCCCTGTCATTTTCATGCAGATTGGGTGCCCTTTTTAGAGGAAGCTTTAGAAGGAAATGGTTTTAACTGGCATAATATTTTGTCAGATAACCTAACACAAGAAATCTTAAACTACAAAGCAGCAAAATCAAAGGGACAACCAACAGCTTTTTATATGTCTGCATACATTATGGATGCAATCTATTTTGTGACTCCCTTTCCATTAATGAATTGGAGTTGGAGCATTTCCTATCCAGAACCCATTCATAAATATCACTCGGCCCTTTGGGAAGAAAATGCTAAAGACGCATTTTACGAGCTTTGTCATTTTATTATTATTCCTATGCACAGAATTGTTTTTGGATGCGAACCCCCTCGCATTTCTGATGCAATCACATAAAGTCTTAAAGCAGTTGTCGACTGGTTTATTGAGGAAATTTTTTCCTACATTAGGGTTTATGGCTATTCCATTCCCCCTCATGCACTCCCTAAATTCCTACCGGACAGATTGGTGTGCAGGGAGGTAGCTCATCAGATAGTAAAGGGTGGTGTTGGATTAGAATTAAAAGCAGCTCAAAAGAAATCATGGCCATCTTTCCTTGTTCATATTGGGAAATTTTATTTATTAAATTTAGTCCATTCTAAGGTAGAGGTTGAGTCATTAGAAGAAGTGAAATTAGTAGATATTGAGCACAGAAAATATGACCCCTACCAAGTAATAAGTAGGCATTTCATACATTGTAATCTAAAGGTGTATGAACATGAAGCATCTATTTATGATGATATATTTAAAGATGTTAAATCCTATGAAGAAGTACTGAACAGAGTACAGGCCATACCACCTGACTCATAGACCGGATTCACATATTTTCAGAACCATAGGCGAAGTTGCCTACCCAAGAGTTTGCAGGGTGAAGTTTTGACCCCACCGCCAAAACAGGAAGGGCCCCCTCCAGGGTTTGAAACTAATGCACAGGATAAAGAAAATACCAAAGGAAAGTTGAAGAATACTTAGATACATTCCCAAGACACAGATGGTTCTCAAACAAAAGAATCGGTAACAGAGAGGGGAAAAGAGCTGGAAACAACTCCAGAAATCATGAAGGATGTTCCAGAAAAGATAGGAGGAACAGCATCAACAGAGCTCGGTAGTCCTATCACCTCTTTAACTCCATTGCAGTCAACTTTTGGAATCCCCCATGAAGGAGCTTTATATGTCAGTGATCTAGAGCCGATTTCAAGAGATGAAATCCCCCCATCAGATTACTTTTTCAGTAAAAAGCGAAGAGCAGTCTTGAAACAGGAAATTCATCCAAGAGGAGAGGGGATGATTAAAAAGAATAGAATTATTATAGATGGAAATAAACTCAAAGATGGAGAATTTGCTACAGAGTTAGAAGGTACAATGGGTGCTATAGCATCAGCAAATATGTATTCTATTGGCAATTTAAAAACTATGCTGGAACAAAAAGACCAAACAATAATTCAGTTGCAAGACAAATTAAAAGAAATTGAAAGAAATATTAGTTGGGGAAAACAAAAGGGTCTAGAACAAGCTAGACTAAAGGATATGCAAGAAATTCAGAAAATGAATAAATACTTGGAGGAGGCAAAACACATAATACAGGTCACACGGGAACAGGTCCGAAAGCTGGGAGAAGAAAATAAACATTTACAAGATAAAATTATTTCTATTACTAATCAAGTAGTAGAACTTGAAAATTTTAGGTCACAAACATTGGAGATATATTTGAGAATAGAGGAAGAACAGCAGAAAGTGTTTTCGAATATGGAAGTAGTCCATAATTATTTTCAAGAAACAAATAAGTCTTTGGAGAATGTTTTCCTGAAGTAAAGGGAGGTGAAAGCAGCTAGAACGACTTTTCAAAAGGCAGTGGCCTTTTCATCAAAGAAAGAAGTTGGAAAGATTCAGAAATTATCTATTTCTGAACAGGTTAAAGGGGACATAATATTAAAAGTGTGGGAAGCAAACCTGACCGAATATAAAAGAATAACCAGAGAGGTAAATGATGATTGCCAGGGAATTTTTGATCTCTTAGAAAGAGCTTCATTGAATATCAGAACAGATGATTGTTCCGGATTATTAGGTGATATTAATATTGCCAAGCACCAGCTAAGGTTCAAAGAAGAGCTGGAGGAAATGAAAATAGAGATTTCAAAAATTAAACTAATCAATATCACAGAGATCAACAAATGGATGGTGACGCTGAATCTAAAGTTGAAAACTATTAAATTTACAGAGAAGATGATAGAAAATCGTTTTCCTGAATTGCAAAAAAGATTTTTCTTATTTGAAGCAAATGAGATACCAGATGCTCCTGAGACTTTTGTGAATTTTTTGGGAAAGTGTGTTCAGTGTATTGAAGCGGAGAAAGGAAGTTCGTCAACGCAAGCTTAAAATCTTTTTTAAATGTTTTTATCATTAGAAATTAGAAAGAAAATGTAAACGGTTGACATTATTTTTATATGTAACCGTAAGATTAGGAAGTCGGTTAGTCACCAACGAGAAAATTTTGATGAAAATGTATAAATGTAGTTTCTAAAGATGGAAAAGGGGCTTCAGGATTTTTTTGGAGAGAGTCGATTGTAATAATAGTTTTCCAATACATCATAATATAGATTACAAACGAGATTTTGAATACTGCAAATTTGTAGCTATGTGTTCTTCAACCCTGTTTACTATATTTTGTTGTATTTTTCTTTCAATGTTTTTCTAATGAATAATCAATTTGAAGTTATCTACATCTTTGATTTCTAGTTCAGATTGGTTTGGATATCAAATTATTTACAGTTTTTCCTCTGAAATTGCTATCAGTGATTTTAAGACCTGTAAATCTTTTGAACCTTAATACTTAACTTTCATTAGAAACCTCGTTTTCTTTCATTATTATCTGTCAAAATATGAGATTCTTTCTTGATTAAAGCCTCATATTTTTCTATAATACTTATATGTCAGTTTAAAATTTTCAAATTGTTACAAATCCAGGAAACGGCCTCGAATGTATTTATGTTACTGTTTTGAATTTCAAAATTGTTTTTCTTGTTCTCATCTCTGGAAAGTTTGAAGTAACATTTGATTAAAATCTTTTTACAAATAAATAAAGTTTTATCCTCCATGGTTGTTCCAAGTAGAAGACAACCCAACATTGAACCTGGCCTTCAAGATCAAACCAGTATTGCCTTGAATCTATTTAATACCATTTTACAAACAACAACTAACCGGGTTGAATTAGAACATTCATGGGCTGCTATTGAGAGGGACATTAGCATCCAAGAACAACAGGAAGCAAGACAGAGACAGTTGAGAAACTAATTCTGCTTCATTCTTCCTTTTGAATTCTTATTCTCAAATTATTCCTTTAAACATTTACGGATGCCTTGACGGTATACTTTACAACCTTAAAATATAAACTCAGGAACCACATCTTTTTGGCATCGTTGCCGAGGAACGAAGAAACGAATCTTTTCGCTGGGAAGAACGACATTGACATTTTATGTTTTTGATAGTGAACAAGGACAAAAAACCTTCTAAGGATTAATATTTTTCACTTGGCGACTCCACAATAACTAAACTGGCTATTAGCTGAAAGAACACCAGAAAAAACCCGGATAGCAAGCAGACCTCGCCAGTCTCCGATCCGAAAAAGATTTTAAAATCATGAAAATCACTTAAACAAGTCTTTTTACCCGCATGTACTATATGTCAGCCTGAATTTACGTAATTAAACACTTCAGAAACTCTTGAAATATCACTTTCGCTTCCTCTCTCATACGATAAGTTCTCATTTCCTGAAGTTTCTTCCCCAAATTTCCGAGAATCTTCTCCTCACACTTTCCGAACTTCAGCCTCAAATCTAACCATGCCTGCACAAGGAGGTGTTGGAGCTGGGGGTGGTGCCCCTGGAGGTGGTCAAGTACCACTTCCTGGAATCTTCGCTAAAGTAGCTGCTAGATATGCTCCACTTATTCTTCCCGTTCCTCTTCATGATCTCCTCGAGAATTATATGAAAATCCTTCCGAAATTTACAGGGGAAGGTGATCTGACTGCCCAAGAACATATAAACTTTTTTTATCAATTTACTGACATCCTTGGAATAGAACATGAAGATGTCTATTCTAGACTCCTCGTCCAAACTTTCGAGGGACAGGTGAGGACCTAGTTCCGATCCTTAGCAGCTGGATCTTTAAGATCTTATGAAGAACTTGAAAGTGCATTTATTAGACAATGGGGAGAGAGGAAGGACCACCTCTACTACTTGACTGAATTTGGAGCCCTTAGAAAGAAAAACTCTAAATCAGTTCTAGAATTCACTCAAAGGTTCAATAAGTTGTATATTAAAATTCCAGTTGAGGTTAAACCTTCACAACCTGCAGCAAAAGTCACTTTTGTTGGCGCTTTTGATCCCGATTTTGCCTTATTATTGAGAGAAAGGAGATTGACAGATCTCACGAAAATGAAAGATGATGCACTTGAGATCGAATCAAACATGATGGCATCAGGGAAACTAAAAGCAAAGACTGAAATTGGAAAAAAAGAAAATAGAAAATTTAAAGAACAAGGTGGATCTTCAGGATCGGGAAAATCTTAGAGAGATAGAATAGAAGAGATGGCTAGGGTCATTCGAGAACTTTCAAACAAGATCTCAAAAATGGAACTAGAGAAATCGAAAAAAGACAATTTCCCCAGAAAAAAATTTCGAAGAAATCCTGATCCTTAGGGACCACAGAAAATAATTAAAAATGAAGATCAAAAAATTCCAACACCCTTTAAAAGTGAAAACTACATTGGAGAGGAAGATTTAGGAGATTTTGAATAAATCGATGAAGATATTAGTAACCTTGACGATGATAATAAATCACCTTATTTATCGAGACAGGATTACGAAGCATCTTTAAGTAAAGAAAGTACATCGGAAGACCATGTTAGCAATAATATGTCTAAAGATTTCACATATCAAGATATCGCAAATGATATCATAGCTGAACTACAAGGAAAATATAATTTAAGACCAAGGAATAAAAGTCTCCCAAATGTTCCGACAAAAAAGAGTTTGCCAAGAAGCGAAATCGATGAGGCAACTCCAAAAGTTGTTGATAAACAGTCTGCGAAAAGAAACACAGCTGATACACAACCTGTCCAGTCAGAACCAGTAGAAACACTCCATGTGAAGACACAAGCTCCTATAAATGAAAACAAGTTCACATCACAATGAAAAACTGAAAAGAAAGGTATGGAAGCCCCGAACATCGAAAATGACAAGGCCCTAGGAAATTTTAATTTGGAAAACGAAATAAATAAAATCAAAATTCCTATTCCCCTTGTTGAATTAGCTAAAAATCCCATATACAGAAAACAAATCGCCAAGATGATTAATTTTTCCAAAGATGAAAGCTAGGCTGACGTCATCAACTTAGAAGATGACAAACCAAACATAGTCTTCGGTCCACACTTTGAAGGTGCAAGAGACACCGTGGCTCCTTTTTATATTACGTTAACCTTGTTTGACCACCTTCTCCATAACTGTATGTTGGATTCCGGAGCTTCCCACAATGTTATGCCAAAGGCAATTATGGAAAAACTTGGTCTTGAAATCACGACGCCCTATGGTGACTTATATTCTTTCGATTCGAGGAAAGTCAAATGCATAGGTATGATTAAAGACCTAGTGGTAGGTTTGGATCAAATACCTACTAAAAGTATTCTTATGGATGTAGTGGTCACTGAAATTCCCCCAAAGTATGGTATGCTATTATCTAGATCATGGGGTGCAAGGCTTGGAGAATCTCTCCAACTGGATATGACATATGCTACAATTCCAGTTTTCGGAGGCCAATACACTCATCTTTACAGAGAGACTAGGTTGGCATTTGTTGTAGGCGATCCACACAACCCGAACAATCATCCAGTTTATATTGCCGACCAAGACTTAGGAAATTGTATATTATCTATTGATGATGATTATGAAGTAGATGTAGACAATAATTGTATAGAAGAAAAAATTGAAAAAAAAGAAATAGAGAAAAATGTATATAGCACTGGTGTATGGAAAATGTATTTTGATGGTGCTTCGTCTTTCCTTGGAGCCGGAGCAGGGGCACTTCTTGTGGCTCCCTATGATCAATTTGTAATTCCTTTTTCATATAGACTTCAGTGGAATGTGGACTGTACAAACAATGTATGTGAATATGAAGCTTTAGTGATAGGATTAGAAGCTGCTAGAAGGATGAAAATTAAGAAACTCGAAGTCTTTGGTAACGCTGAGTTAATTATAAAATAGGTGAATCAGTAGTACTGGGCTAAGCATCCTAGATTACGGTCCTATAGGAATTGTGTCTAAGATTTAATCGAGAACTTCTTCTCATATGTGAATTTTCATTTCGTCCCAAGATCTGAAAATCAACAAGCTGATGCTTTAGCCAAAGCTGCATCAACTTTCACACCCCCAACTGCTTTTAAATTAAAATATCACATACAAATGAGACATCGCCCTTCGATACCAAATAACATACAACATTGGCAGGTTTTTGAAGATGATGAGCAGCTTCAAAAGTTTCTAGAATCATTAGACGAATTTGCAGAAACGCATATCGATCAAGAAAACCAAAATGATCATATTTGGATCATGCAATAGGGGGAGGATTCTAAAGAGTTTCACAATAAAATTGCAAATCACCCGAATGCTTGTTCTCAAGAAAAACCAGATTCCCAAGGGTCTAATCCCTTTGGAAAGACTTTTTAATCAAGATGATATCCCTTCAAAAACCACCCTACAACCCCAACCAGAGGAGGTTGAAGATTGTAATATAGGAACTAAAGAAAATCCCCGAATGGTTAAACTATCCAAATATCTATCAATAGAAAACAAAAATAAATACACGGAGTTGTTAAGAAAATACAAACATGTTTTCGCATGGTCGTATGAAGAGCTGAAAACATATGACACTTCTGTGATCGAACATAAGATACCCCTCAAACCTGGTGTCAAACCTTTTAAACAAAAACTATGACAAATTAACCCCATTTTATTACCTGTTATCGAACGAGAAGTCAAAAAACTTCTTGATGATAAGATAATTGTACCCCTGAGATATTTTGATTGGGTAGCTAATTTAGTCCCGGTTAGAAAGAAAAACGAGGAAATTAGACTGTGTGTCGATTTCAGGAATCTTAATAAATCTTCTCTCAAAGATAATTATCCTCTACCTAAAATGGACCATGTTCTTGAAAAAGTAGTAGGAGCTAATAGGATGTCAATGATTGACGAATTTTCAGGTTACAATCAAATTGTCGTCAGTGATCTCGATAAAGAAAAAACTGCATTTACCACTCCTTGGGGCATGTTTATGTACGATAAAATGTCGTTTGGACTGATGAATGCAGGTGCTACTTTTCAACGCGCGATGGATATTGCTTTCGTTGGCGAACGGGACAAGTTTGTAGTCATCTATTTGGATGATCTTACTGTTTTTTCTAAATCAGATGAAGACCATATGATTCATCTCAAATAGACATTTGAAAAATGTCGTAGGTTTGGTCTATCCTTAAATCCTAAGAAGTCTCATTTCTCTATGCAATAAGGAAAGTTGTTGGGTCACATCATATCTCGAGATGGAATTAGAATTGACCCTAAAAGAGTAGAAGCTATATATACAATAGTTATTCCTAGGAACGTGAAAGAAATTCAATCATTTTTAGGAAAAATAAATTTCTTGAGAAGATTTATTCCTAACTTCACTGAAATTGTGAAATTGATTACAGATATGCTCAAAAAAAATAGTGAAGTAAAATGGACAGCAGAAGCTAAAGCATCCTTTGCCCATATCAAGAAGGTTATAAGTGAGGCGCCAGTACTAACGAGCCCCGATTATCTCAAAGATTTTCTTATTTTTTCATTTGCCTCTAACACACACTTGCTGCTGTACTCCTTCAGAAGAACGAAGAAGGTTTCGAGCAACCGATAGCCTTCTTTAGCAAAAGTCTCTGAGATGTTGAACTCAAATATAATATAATGGAAAAGAAAGCATATGTTATGGTAAAAGCATTGAAATCTTTTAGAACTTATGTTTTACATTCTAAAGTGATTGCATATGTACCCACTAGTTCTATAAAAGATATTTTGGTTCAAGCAGACAGTGATGGCAAAAGAGGAAGATGGCTTGCCAAAATTCAAGAGTTTGACTTGGAGGTTAAACCGACAAAATTGGTGAAGGGGCAAGGTTTAGCTAAACTTTTAGCTGAATCCAATTTCAGAGCTCTTGGGATAAATAGCTCTCAGGAGGAGGGAGAATGGGTAGAAGTGAATGAACTTGAGGACCAAATAGTCGAAAACCGAATCAAGGAGAAATTTGTGTCGTCGAATTGGTACAAGGACATAGTAACATACTTATTGACATTGAAATGTTCAACTGACTTGTCTCCATCCAAAGATAGAATGCTAAATCTACATGCAATCAAATACTGTATTTCTGAAAAATGATTATATTGGAAAGACCCGCTTGGCTTCCTCTTGGTCTGTCTGGTCGAGTCGGAAACAGAAGAAGTTATAAATCAATTTCACGAAGCAGTATGTGGAGGACACCACGCTTGGAGGGCTATGGCATATAAGATCTTGAGGGTTGGTTATTACTAGCCCAAACTTTTCCCAGATGTCAATGCTAAGGTACGAGCTTGCAGCCCTTGCCAATTTTTTGCAGGAAAACATAAACTACCAGCGATGCCATTGGTCCCAGTCAAGACAGAAGCTCTTTTTCAGCAATGGGGACTAGATTTCATAGGTGAAATTAATCCTCATTCTAGTGCTCAACACAGATGGATCCTGACCGCTACAGACTATTTCACCAAATGGGTGGAAGCTATCCCAACAAGAAAGGCTATTGATTCAGTAGTTATAGACTTCTTAGAAGAAAATATCTTGTCTAGGTTCGGCTGTCCCAGAAATATAGTCACAGACAATGCGCAAGCTTTTAAGTCTATGGAAATGGTCATCTTTTGCCAGAAATATATTATTGTGCTGGGTCATTCCACATCATACTATCCTCAGAGAAATGGTTTGGCAGAATCTTCAAACAAGAGCTTAATCAGTATAATCAAGAAAATGTTAAATGAAAATAAAAAGTCTTGGCATTTTCATTTAAAATACACTCTACAAATCAGATAGGCACAAAAAAATCTATCGGTACTTCTCCCTTTCAAATGGTATATGGAACAGATGTAGTGTTGCCTATAAACCTAGCACTTCCTATAATGAAATTATGGCAAGACGAGAAGGAAGAACCGAATCCTCTCACGAGAAGGATAAATCAATTGATTGAAGTTCAGCAGCATAGGGCGGTAGTGGATGAAAAGTTGCAGAAGTACCAGGATGACATGAAGGTATTATTTGATCGTAAAGCCAAGGATAGGAATTTTCTCCTCGGGTATCTGGTTTTGATATGGGATGCTCAAAAAGAGGATTCGGGAAAAAATGGTAAATTCGATCATATTTAGTATGGACCATTTAAGGTAGCATCTCCTGAAGGAAAAAATTCATTTATGCTTGAAAATTTGGATGGTAAAATCTTGAATGCCCCTGTCAACGGGCGTTTTTAAAAACATTATATGGAATAATTAATTTCCAGAAATTCTCATTGTATATACCGTTTTGTTTTTCTTTTTTTTAGAAAGTCTATTCTCATTTTGTAAATAAATAAAAATAAAATAAAATTAGTTAAGTTTTTATACCAAAAAACTGATATTTTTGATATTGTTTTGTTTACAGGATTCAAACAGACAGCCTGAACTCAGAGGATTAATTTGCCAAAAAATAGGTGATAGATAGTACTTTCTATTATTTTAAAAAAAAAAAAAAATGATAATGGTAAGGCAAAGTTATGAGTTACAGCAAAGTCCATTTTCTTAATAAATAATAAAAAATTTAAAAAAAAATGTGTTTCTTATCTCGTAAGCTGATAGGTAAATAAAAAGAGTTTTTTTTTTATACTTAAACCTTAAGGGTTTCACTTAGAACAAGTTTAAAGGCATTTCGAAGTAAAAATCTTTAAGAAAAGAGTCCAAAGGGTTATTTTTGAATTTACAACCTATGTTTTTTGGCTTACAGATTGTTGGACATCTCCTTTCATACTCTCAGTACTGTTTTTCACTTTTTCGGGTTTTCCCATCGAAGTAGGAGAGATTATGTATTAACTTTTGAAATCAAAAAATAGTTAAATTCAGTAAGACCAGTTTTCATAGTTCTTATTCTCTGATTAAAAGTGGTTATGTTTAGGTTGATTCTAACTCTCTTAGGTTTCTTAACAGTTTGTCTGAGGATTTAAGCTTGCTCAAAAGAAAACCCCTGAAAATAATCTTTCCCTTTTTCTCTACAGACTAAGGGGTTTTGAAAGTTGAGAAAAGATTGGTCTAGAATAATCAAAACAAGTTGACAACCCTATATTGTAAATTTTTACACAGATAACCACCCCTGATATTTTAAGTATCACTAATTTCCCCCGCTTCGTATTTATAAGCTAAGACAGATGGTGAAAGGAAATTCATATTTGATTGCCCCCATCTAGTCCCAAAGACGATGAAAGAAAATCCATTTAAATGATTTCCCTCGTCTAATATAAAAGAAACAGATAACTTCACCGGGGTACTGAACAGGCCCACTGGCAGTGAAGCAATATCTGAGTATAAATATATAATTAGCACTCGAAGAGGTGAAAGGAAATTCAATAAAAAAGGGACAGATAACTTCACCGATGTACTAAACAGGACCGCTGGCAGTGAAGCAATATCTGAGGTGTCTGTAAGGTTTTCATACTTATCTATCACTTTATTCTAGTTACCAAATTTTTGAAACCGGATTTTCATCTTAAGTCAAGATAGAGTTCCCCAATTAAAATTATAAATTTTATTTTGATGCAAGCCGAAATTTACAAATCTGTTGATTTTCCTAAGATTGTTCTAATCATCTTAATACTAACTTAAGTTCAGAACGAGAAGGAGAATATTATGAAGAAGACTACAACTGAGTTTAAAGCAAATAAGAAGTTTTGAAAAGATTTTCAAAAGTTGAAATGAAATCTCTTTTTCCTCTCCTTTAGCAGTTTTAGTATTGATAAACCCTTGACACCATTTACCCAATGAAGGCACTGAGTCTACATGTTCTCCTCGTCCCACAAGGAGACGAGGTCCCCAGTTGGAGCCTATGTTGAAACATATCTTAAATTTTTATCCCTAAGGCCTAATTTTTTCTTTTTCGGCTTTCGGCTTTTCATAAAACACGAGTTTCGTATCATTTCTAAGTACACGATACCTTTTTCTCAATTTTTTCTTAATTTTTCAGATAATGAAAGGGGAAAAGGTTTACAAAAATTATAAGACTCACGACGCTTTTAATTTGAAAATTATTTAACACGTGTTAAAATTTAAACTAACGATTTTTAAAGTAAGCTTAAAAGAATTTTCAGGATTCAGGGTTTACTACAAACAAATTTTTGATGCAAATCGAATCGTGAAATCTCGATCCCCGATTTCCCAAAACATTGAAATCTTAATTTAAACACGAATTAATTAATTCTCCTATAAGAAAGGTTAAGGGTTAACATAATTATGTCACGATTTTGGGATTCGCGGTTTAATGAGATCACAACTCCTGTCATCATGTTTCCCGAAATCCTGAATTACGAAACCCCGATCCACAGTTCACGTTAAATTAAAATAATTTTGTTTTGGTCTTAGTCGTGATTAGTTAGTTAATTAAGATAAGTTAAGTCCTGTTTAAAAAGCAAGCCATCACAATTTCACTATTTCGGAGATCGGATTTTATTGATAACATACTTCTCAACATCAGGATTTCCAAAATCCCGAAAATGTCTAATCTCAATTAATTAATGTGCTAAAAGCATTTAAATCTTAATTAAAACATCGACGACATCGCAATTTTGGAAATCGTTTTTCATCGACGACATACCTCTTGACATCAGGATTTCCGAAACCCCGAAAAACGAAGTTTTCATCTTTAAACTATCATTAACACTAATTAACCCTTTTTCAAAAACAAGATTAATGGTAATCATTATTTAAGTGTTCATTCATGTTTCATTTTCCGATTAAGTAGGTTTCTCGTTTTCTTCAAAAACCCGAAGGCACCTAAATACGGACATTAAATGCGTATCTCGGAAAAATATCTTCCACATTAAGAGCTTTAAATTCGTGACAGCTGTGCAAATCTTGTCATTTTTAACTGTATTCAAAATAAACATTCGAATGTCTGTGTTTTCATTTTAATATGAGCTCGTTCATCCATTTTCTGTAATAGGTTTTCAATTAAACGCAGAAGTCATGGCACCCAAAAAGGCACCGAAGAAGAATGAATACGCACAAGAAGGAGATATTATCTCCGACACCACTCCACATGCTATAGATTCTATTAAATCTTGGACTCAAATCTCCAAATTGTTGGAATACGAGTTTGAGAATGCTCATCCTGATTCTGAAGATCATTTCCAGGACATAGCTGAGTCAGAGCTTCATAAGATCATTGCGCGCCCGAGGCTCGTGGCATACACTGATATGATTAGTTGGGCTTTGGATAAGTTTGATATCCCAACAAGGATCATTTTAAACGAGCAAGGAGCTATCGTCGGCTCATTCAGACTAGATCACATTCAAGTAATGTATAAACTCTCGCCAAATCCTAAACATACTTTTAATGATGAATTTTTAGCAGAGTTTCAGAGAAAAGAATGTATTGAGGCAGACCAGACATATCCTGATATGATTAGAGGATGGGCGAGGTCTCAAGCAAAGTTTAGGGCTGATTCCCATGGGATTTATGCTATAGCATCCTTAAATGAATACATGGTATATGTAGCCATTATGTTATGTAGACTTTTTGGGAGAAAAGATCCCTGTCATTTTCATGCAGATTGTGTACCCTTTTTAGAGGAAGCTTCAGAAGGAAATGGTTTGAACTGGCATAATATTTTGTTAGATAACCTAACACAAGAAATCTTAAACTACAAAGCAGCAAAATCAAAGGGACAACCAGCATCTTTTTATATGTCTGCATACATTATGGATGAAATATGTTTTGTGACTCCCTTTCCATTAATGAATTGGAGTTGGAGCATTTCCTGTCCAGAACCCATTCATAAATATCACTCGGCCCTTTGGGAAGAAAATGCTAAAGATGCATTTTACGAGGTTTTTCATTTTATTATTATTCCTATGCACAGAATTGTTTTTGGTAACGAACCCCCTCGCATTTTTGATGCAATCACAAAAAGTCTTAAAGCAGTTGTCGACTGGTTTATTGAGGAAAATTTCTCCTACATTAGGGTTTATGACTGTTCCATTCCCCCTCATGCACTCCCTAAATTCCTACTGGACATATTGGTGTGCAGGGAGGTAGCTCATCAGATAGTAAAGGGCGGTGTTGGATTAGAATTAAAAGCAGCTCAAAAGAAATCATGGCCATCTTTCCCTGTTCATATTGGGAAATTTTCTTTATTAAATTTAGGTCATTCTAAGGTAGAGGCTAAGTCATTAGAAGAAGTGAAATTAGTAGATATTGAGCACAGAAAATATGACCCCTACCAAGTAATAAGTAGGCATTTCATACATTGTAATCTAAAGGCATATGAACATGAAGCATCTATTTATGATGATATATTTAAAGATGTTAAATCCTATGAAGAAATACTGAACAGAGTACAGGCCATGCCACCTAACTCACATAACGGATTCACATCTTTTCAGAGCCATAGGCGAAGTTGCCTACCCAAGAGTTTGCAGGGTGAAGTTTCGACCCCACCGCCAGAACAGGAAGGGCCCCCTCCAGGGTTTGAAACTAATACACAGGATAAAGTAAATACCAAAGGCAAGTTGAAGAATAATGAGATACCTTCCCAAGAAAAAGAGGGTTCTCAAACAAAAGAATCAGGAAGAGAGAGGGGAAAAGAGATGGAAACAACTCCAGAAATCATGAAGGATGTTCCAGAAAAGATAGGAGGAACAGCATCAACAGAACTCGGCAGTCCTATCACCTCTTTAACTCCATTGCAGTCAACTTTTGGAACCCCCCATGAAGAAGCTTTATATGTCAGTGATCTAGAGCCGATTTCAAGAGATGAAATCCCCCCATCAGATTAATTTTTCAGTAAAAAGCGAAGAGCAGTCTTGAAATAGGAAATTCATCCAAGAGGAGAGGGGATGAGAGGAGAGGGGATGATTAAAAAGCATAGGATTATTATAGATGGAAAGAAACTCAAATATGGAGAATTTTCTACAGAGTTAGCAAGTACAATGGGTGCTATAGCATCAGCAAATATATATTCTGTTGGCAATTTAACAACTATGCTCGAACAAAAAGACCAAACAATAATTCAGTTGCAAGACAAATTAAAAGAAACTGAGAGAAATATTAGTTGGGGAATACAAAAGGATCTAGAACAAGCTAGACTAAAGGATATGCGAGAAATTCAAAAAATGAATAAAGACTTGGAGGAGGCAAAACACATAATACAGGTCACACAGGAACAGGTCCGAAAGCTAGGAGAAGAAAATAAACATTTACAAGATAAAATTATTTATATTACTAATCAAGTAGTAGAACTTGAAAATTTCAGGTCACAAGCATTGGAGATATATTTGTGAATAGAGGAAGAACAGCAAAAAGTCTTTTTGAATCTGGAAGTAGTCCAGAATTATTTTCAAGAAACAAATAAGTCTTTGGAGAAATTTTTCCAGAAGGAAAGGGAGGCGAAAGCAGCTAGAACGACTTTTCAAAAGGCAGTGGCCTTTTCATCAAAGGAAGAAGTTGGAAAGATTCAGAAATTATCTATTTCTAAATAGGTTAAAGGGGACATAATATTAAAAGTGTGGGAAGAAAACCTAGCCGAATATAAAAGAATAACCAGAGAGGTAAATGATGATTGCCAGGGAATTTTTGATCTCTTAGAAAGAGATTCATTGAATATCGGAACATATGATTGTTCTGAATTATTAGGTGAGATTAATATTGCCAAGCACCAGCTAAGGTTCAAAGAAGATCTCGAGAAAATGAAAATAGAGATTTCAAAAATTAAACTAATCAATATCACAGAGATCAACAAATGGATGGTGACGCCGAATCTAAAGTTGAAAACTATTAAATTCATGGAGAAGATGATAGAAAATCGTTTGCCTGAATTGCAAAAAAGATTTTTCTTATTTGAAGCAAATGAGATACCAGATGCTCCCAGGACTTTTGTGAAATTTTTGGTAAAGTGTATTCAGTGTATTGAAGCGGAGAAACGAAGTTCATCAACGCAAGCTTAAAATCTTTTTTAAATGTTTTTATCATTAGAAATTAGAAAGAAAATGTAAACGGTTGACATTATTTTTATATGTAACCGTAATATTAGGAAGTTGGTTAGTCACCAACGAGAAAATTTTGATGAAAATGTATAAATGTAGTTTCTAAAGACGGAAAAGGGGCTTCAGGATTTTTTTGGAGAGAGTCGATTGTAATAACAATTTTCCAATACATCATAATATAGATTACAAACGAGATTCTGAATCCTGCAAATTTGTAGCTATGTGTTCTTCAACCCTGTTTACTATATTTTGTTGTATTTTTCTTTCAATGTTTTTCTAATGAATAATCAATTTGAAGTTAT
>ML780977.1:3510760-3543719 GCA_009831015.1 Picea engelmannii | reverse complement strand
CCCCCCCCCCTCTCAGTAATCCAACAGAATTAATTAATTCTCTTATAAGAAAGGTTAAGGGTTAACATAATTGTGTTGAGATTTCAGGATTCGTGGTTGAATGAGATCACAACTCCTGTCATCATGTTTCTCGAAATCTCGAATTACGAAACGTCGATCCACAGTTCACGTTAAATTAAAATAATTCTGTTTTGGCCTTAGTGGTGATTAGTTAGTTAATTAAGTTAAGTTAAGTCCTGTTTAAAAAGCAAGCCATCACGATTTCGTTCAGAGATCAGATTTTATTGATAACATGCGTCTGAACATAAGGATTTCCAAAATCCCGAAAACGTCTAATCTCAATTAATTAATGTGCTAAAAGCATTTAAATCTTAATTAAAACATTGCGATTTTGCGATTTTGCGATTTCGGAAATTGTTTTTCATCGACGACATACCTCTTGACATCGGGATCTCTGAAACCCCGAAAAACGAAGTTTTCAACTTTAAACTATGATTAACACTAATTAACATTTTCTCAAAAACAAGATTAATGGTATTCATTATTTAAGTGTTCATTCATGTTTCGCTTTTCGATTAAGTAGGTTTCTCGTTTTCTTCAAAAACCCGAAGGTGCCTAAATACGGACATTAAATGCGTATCTCGGAAAAATATCTTCCGCATTAAGAGCTTTAAATTCATGAAAGCTGTGCAAATCTTGTCATTTTTAAATGTATTCAAAATAAACATTCGAATGTCTGTGTTTTCATTTTAAGTTGAGCTCGTTCATCCATTTTCTGTAACAGGTTTTCAATTAAACGCAGAAGTCATGGCACCCAAAAAGGCACCGAAGAAGAATGAAGACGCACAGGAAGGAGATATTATCTCTAACACCACTCCACATGCTATAGATTCTATTAAATCTTGGACTCAAATCTCTGAATTGCTGGAATACGAGTTTGAGAATGTTCATCCTGATTCTAAAAATCATTTCTGGGACATAGTTGAGTCAGAGCTTCATAAGATCGTTGCGCGCCCGAGGCTCATGGCATACACTGATATCATTAGCTTGGCTCTGGATAAGGTCGATATCCCAACAAGGAGAATTTTAAATGAGCAAGGAGCTATCGTCGGCTCATTCAGACCAGAGCACATTCAAATAATGTATAAACTCTCGCCAAATCCTAAACATACTTTTAATGCTAAATTTTTAGCAGAGTTTCAGAGAAAAGAATGTATTGAGACAGACCAGACATATCCCGATATTATTAGAGGATGGGTGACGTCTCAAGCAAATTTTAGGGCTGATTCCCATGGGATTTATGCTACAGCATCCTTAAATGAATACATGGTATATGTGGCCATTATGTTATGTAGACTTTTCGGGAGAAAAGATCCCTGTCATTTTCATGCAGATTGGGTGCCCTTTTTAGAGGAAGCTTTAAAAGGAAATGGTTTTAACTGGCATAAGATTTTGTGAGATAACCTAACACAAGAAATCTTAAACTACAAAGCAGCAAAATCAAAGGGACAACCAACAGCTTTTTATATGTATGCATACATTATGGATGCAATCTATTTTGTGACTCCCTTTCCATTAATGAATTGGAGTTGGAGCATTTCCTATCTAGAACCCATTCATAAATATCACTCGGCCCTTTGGGAAGAAAATGCTAAAGATGCATTTTACGAGGTTTCTCATTTTATTATTATTCCTATGCACAGAATTTTTTTTGGATGCGAACCCCCTCGCATTTCTGATGCAATCACAGAAAGTCTTAAAGTAGTTGTCGACTGGTTTATTGAGGAAAATTTTTCCTACATTAGGGTTTATGGCTATTCCATTCCCCCTCATGCACTCCCTAAATTCCTACCGGACAGATTGGTGTGCAGGGAGGTAGCTCATCAGATAGTAAAGGGCGATGTTGGATTAGAATTAAAAGCAGCTCAGAAGAAATCATGGCCATCTTTCCCTATTCATATTGGGAAATTTTCTTTATTAAATTTAGGCCATTCTAAGGTACAAGCTGAGTCATTAGAAGAAGTGAAATTAGTAGATATTGAGCACAGAAAATATGACCCCTACCAAGTAATAAGTAGGCATTTCATACATTGTAATCTAAAGGTGTATGAACATGAAGCATCTATTTATGATGATATATTTAAAGATGTTAAATCCTATGAAGAAGTACTAAACAGAGTACAGGCCATACCACCTGACTCATAGACCGGATTCACATATTTTCAGAGCCATAGGCGAAGTTGCCTACCCAAGAGTTTGCAGGGTGAAGTTTTGACCCCACCGCCAGAACAGGAAGGGCCCCCTCCAGGGTTTGAAACTAATGCACAAGATAAAGAAAATACCAAAGGAAAGTTGAAGAATACTGAGATACATTCCCAAGACACAGAGGGTTCTCAAACAAAAGAATCGGGAACAGAGAGGGGAAAAGAGCTGGAAACAACTCCAGAAATCATGAAGGATGTTCCAGGAAAGATAGGAGGAATAGCATCAACAGAGCTCGGTAGTCCTATCACCTATTTAACTCCATTGCAATCAACTTTTGGAAGCCCCCATGAAGGAGCTTTATATGTCAGTGATCTAGAGCCGATTTCAAGAGATGAAATCCCCCCATCATATTACTTTTTCAGTAAAAAGTGAAGAGCAGTCTTGAAACATGAAATTCATCCAAGAGGAGAGGGGATGATTAAAAAGAATAGAATTATTATAGATGGAAAGAAACTCAAAGATGGAGAATTTGCTACAGATTTAGAAGGTACAATAGGTGCTATAGCATCAGAAAATATGTATTCTATTGGCAATTTAAAAACTATGCTCGAACAAAAAGACCAAACAATAATTCAGTTGCAAGACAAATTAAAAGAAACTGAGAGAAATATTAGTTGGGGAAAACAAAAGGGTCTAGAACAAGCTAGACTAAAGGATATGAAATAAATTCAGAAAATGAATAAAGACTTGGAGGAGGCAAAACACATAATACAGGTCACACGGGAACAGGTCCGAAAGCTGGGAGAAGAAAATAAACATTTACAAGATAAAATTATTTCTATTACTAATCAAGTAGTAGAACTTGAAAAATTCAGGTCACAAACATTGGAGATATATTTGAGAATAGAGGAAGAACAGCAGAAAGTGTTTTTGAATATGGAAGTAGTCCATAATTATTTTCAAGAAACAATTAAGTCTTTGGAGAATGTTTTCCTGAAGGAAAGGGAGGCGAAAGCAGCTAGAACGACTTTTCAAAAGGCAGTGGCCTTTTCATCAAAGGAAGAAGTTGGAAAGATTCAGAAATTATCTATTTCTGAACAGGTTAAAGGGGACATAATATTAAAAGTGTGGGAAGCAAACCTGGCCAAATATAAAAGAATAATCAGAGAGGTAAATGATGATTGCCAGGGAATTTTTGATCTCTTAGAAAGAGCTTCATTGAATATCAGAACAGATGACTGTTCTGGATTATTAGGTGAGATTAATATTGGCAAGCACCAGCTAAGGTTCAAAGAAGAGCTCGAGGAAATGAAAATAGAGATTTCAAAAATTAAACTAATCAATATCACAGAGATCAAAAAATGGATGGTGACGCTGAATCTAAAGTTGAAAACTATTAAATTCACAGAGAAGATGATAGAAAATCGTTTTCCTGAATTGCAAAAAATATTTTTCTTATTTGAAGCAAATGAGATACCAGATGCTCCCGGGACTTTTGTGAAATTTTTGGGAAAGTGTGTTCAGTGTATTGAAGCGGAGAAAGGAAGTTCGTCAACGCAAGCTTAAAATCTTTTTTAAATGTTTTTATCATTAGAAATTAGAAAGAAAATGTAAATGGTTGACATTATTTTTATATGTAACCGTAAGATTAGGAAGTTGGTTAGTCACCAACGAGAAAATTTTGATGAAAATGTATAAATGTAGTTTCTAAAGATGGAAAAGGGTCTTCGGGATTTTTTTGGAGAGAGTCGATTGTAATAATAGTTTTCCAATACATCATAATATAGATTACAAACGAGATTTTGAATACTGCAAATTTGTAGCTATGTGTTCTTCAACCCTGTTTACTATATTTTGTTGTAGTTTTCTTTCAATGTTTTTCTAATGAATAATCAATTTGAAGTTATCTACATCTTTGATTTCTAGTTCATATTGGTTTGGATATCAAATTATTTACAGTTTTTCCTCTGAAATTGCTATCAGTGATTTTAAGACCTGTAAATCTTTTGAACCTTAATACTTAACTTTCATTAGAAACCTCATTTTCTTTCATTATTATCTGTCGAAATATGAGATTCTTTCTTGATTAAAGCCTCATGTTTTTCTATAATACTTATATGTCAGTTTAAAATTTTCAAATTGTTACAAATCCAGGAAACGGCCTCGAATGTTTTTATGTTACTGTTTTGAATTTCAAAATTGTTTTTCTTGTTCTCATCTCTGGAAAGTTTGAAGTCACATTTCATTAAAATCCTTTTATAAATAAATAAAGTTTTATCCTCCATGGTTGTTCCAAGTAGCAGACAACCCAACATTGAACTTGGCCTTCAAGATCAAACTAGTATTGCCTTGAATCTATTTAATACCATTTTACAAACAGCAACTAACCGGGTTGAATTAGAACGTTCATGGGCTACTATTGAGAGGGACATTAGCATCCAAGAACAACAGGAAGCAAGACAAAGACAGTTGAGAAACTAATTCTGCTTCACTCTTCCTTTTGAATTCTTATTCTCAAATTATTCCTTTAAACATTTACGGATGCCTTGACGGTATACTTTACAGCCTTAAAGTATAAACTCAGGAACCACATCTTTTTGGCATCATTGTCGAGGAACGAAGAAACGAATCTTTTCCCTGGGAAGAACGACATTGACATTTTATGTTTTTGATAGTGAACAAGGACAGAAAACCTTCTAAGGATTAATATTTTTCACTTGGCGACTCCACAATAACTAAACTAGATATTAGCTGAAAGAACACCAGAAAAAACCCGGATAGCAAGCAGACATCGCCAGTCTCCGATCCGGAAAAGATTTTAAAATCACGAAAATCACTTAAACAAGTCTTTTTACCCGCATGTACTATATGTCAGCCTGACTTTACGTAATTAAACACTTCAGAAACTCTTGAAATGTCACTTACTCTTCCTCTCTCATATGATAAGTTATCATTTCCTGAATTTTCTTCCCCAAATTTTCGAGAATCTTCTCCTCACACTTTCTGAACTTCAGCCTCAAATCTAACCATGGCTGCATAAGGAGGTGTTGGAGCTGGGGGTGGTGCCCCTGGAGGTGGTCAAGTACCACTTCCTGGAATCTTCGCTAAAGTAGTTTCTAGATATGCTCCACTTATTCTTCTCGTTCCTCTTCATGATCTCCTCGAGAATTATATGAAAAGCCTTCCGAAATTTACAGGGGAAGGTGATCTGACTGCCCAAGAACATATAAACTTTTTTGATCAATTTACTGACATCCTTGGAATAGAACATGAAGATGTCTATTCTAGACTCCTCGTCCAAACTTTCGAGGGACAGGTGAGGACCTAGTTCCGATCCTTAGCAGCTGGATCTTTAATATCTTATGAAGAACTTGAAAGTGCATTTATTAGACAATGGGGAGAGAGGAAGGACCACCTCTACTACTTGACTGAATTTGGAGCCCTTAGAAAGAAAAACTCTAAATCAGTTCTAGAATTCACACAAAGGTTCAATAAGTTGTATATTAAAATTCGAGTTGAGGTTAAACCTTCACAACCTGCAGCAAAAGTGACTTTTGTTGGCGCTTTTGATCCCGATTTTGCCTTATTATTGAGAAAAAGGAGATCGACAGATCTCACAAAAATGCAAGATGATGCACTTGAGATTGAATCAAACATGATGGCATCAGGGAAACTAAAAGCAAAGACTGAAATTGGAAAAAAAGAAAATAGGAAATTTAAAGAACAAGGTGGATCTTCAGGATCGGGAAAATCCTCGAGAGATAGAATAGAAGAGATGGCTAGGGTCATTCGAGAACTTTCAAACAAGATCTCAAAAATGGAACTAGAGAAATCGAAAAAAAGACAATTTCCCCAGAAAAAAATTTCGAAGAAATCCTGATCCTTAGGGACCACAGAAAATAATTAAAAATGAAGATCAAAAAATTCCAACACCCTTTAAAAGTGAAAACTACATTGGAGAGGAAGATTTAGGAGATTTTGAATAAATCGATGAAGATATTAGTAACCTTGACGATGATAATAAATCACCTTATTTATCGAGACAGGATTACGAAGCATCTTTAAGTAAAGAAAGTACATCGGAAGACCATGTTAGCAATAATATGTCTAAAGATTTCACATATCAAGATATCGCAAATGATATCATAGCTGAACTACAAGGAAAATATAATTTAAGACCAAGGAATAAAAGTCTCCCAAATGTTCCGACAAAAAAGAGTTTGCCAAGAAGCGAAATCGATGAGGCAACTCCAAAAGTTGTTGATAAACAGTCTGCGAAAAGAAACACAGCTGATACACAACCTGTCCAGTCAGAACCAGTAGAAACACTCCATGTGAAGACACAAGCTCCTATAAATGAAAACAAGTTCACATCACAATGAAAAACTGAAAAGAAAGGTATGGAAGCCCCGAACATCAAAAATGACAAGGCCCTAGGAAATTTTAATTTGGAAAATGAAATAAATAAAATCAAAATTCCTATTCCCCTTGTTGAATTAGCTAAAAATCCCATATACAGAAAACAAATCGCCAAGATGATTAATTTTTCCGAAGATGAAATCTAGGCCGACGTCATCAACTTAGAAGATGACAAACCAAACATAGTCTTCGGTCCACACTTCGAAGGTGCAAGAGACATCGTAGCTCCTTTTTATATTACGTTAACCTTGTTTGACCACCTTATCCATAACTGTATGTTGGATTCTGGAGCTTCCCACAATGTTATGCCAAAGGCAATTATGGAAAAACTTGGTCTTGAAATCACGAGGCCCTATGGTGACTTATATTCTTTTGATTCGAGGAAAGTCAAATACATAGGTATGATTAAAGACCTAGTGGTAGGTTTGGCTCAAATACCTACTAAAAGTATTCTTATGGATGTAGTGGTCACTGACATTCCCCCAAAGTATGGTATGCTATTATCTAGATCATGGGGTGCCAAGCTTGGAGAATCTCTCCAACTGGATATGACATACGCTACAATTCCAGTTTTCGGAGGCCAATACACTCATCTTTACAGAGAGACTAGGTTGGCATTTGTTGTAGGTGATCCACACAACCCGAACAATCATCCAGTTTATATTTCCGACCAAGACTTAGGAAATTGTATATTATCTATTGATGATGATTATGAAGTAGATGTAGACAATAATTGTATAGAAGAAAAAATTGAAAAAAAAGAAATAGAGAAAAATGTATATAACACTGGTGTATGGAAAATGTATTTTGATGGTGCTTCGTCTTTCCTTGGAGCCGGAGCAGGAGCACTTCTTGTGGATCCCTATGATCAATTTGTAATTGCTTTTTCATATAGGCTTCAGTGGAATGTGGATTGTACAAACAATGTATGTGAATATGAAGCTTTAGTACTAGGATTAGAAGCTGCTAGAAGGATGAAAATTAAGAAACTCGAAGTCTTCGGTGACGCTGAGTTAATTATAAAACAGGTGAATCGGTAGTACCGGGCTAAGAATCCTAGATTACGGTCCTATAGGAATTGTGTCTAAGATTTAATCGATAACTTCTTCTCATATGTGAATTTTCATTTCGTCCCAAGATCTGAAAATCAACAAGATGATGCTTTAGCCAAAGTTGCATCAACTTTCACACCCCCAACTGCTTTTAAATTAAAATATCACATACAAATGAGACATCGCCCTTCGATACCAAATAACATACAACATTGGCAGGTTTTTGAAGATGATGAGCAGCTTCGAAAGTTTCTAGAATCATTAGACGAATTTGCAGAAACGCATACCGATCAAGAAAACCAAAATGATCATATTTGGATCATGCAAGAGGGGGAGGATTCTAAAGAGTTTCACGATAAAATTGCAAATCACCCGAATGCTTGTTCTCAAGAAAAACCAGATTCCCAAGGGTCTAATCCCTTTGGAAAGACTTTTTAATCAAGATGATATCCCTTCAAAAACCACCCTACAACCCCAACCAGAGGAGGTTGAAGATTGTAATATAGGAACTAAAGAAAATCCCCGAATGGTTAAACTATCCAAATATCTATCAATAGAAAACAAAAATAAATACACGGAGTTGTTAAGAAAATACAAAGATGTTTTCGCATGGTCGTATGAAGAACTGAAAACATATGACACTTCTGTGATCGAACATAAGATGCCCCTCAAACCTGGTGTCAAACCTTTTAAACAAAAACTCTGACAAATTAACCCCATTTTATTACCTGTTATCGAACAAGAAGTCAAAAAACTTCTTGATGCTAAGATAATTGTACCCCTGAGATATTTTGATTGGGTAGCTAATCTAGTCCTGGTTAGAAAGAAAAACGACGAAATTAGACTGTGTGTCGATTTCAGGAATCTTAATAAATCTTCTCTCAAAGATAATTATCCTCTACCTAAAATGGACCATGTTCTTGAAAAAGTAGTAGAAGCTAATAGGATGTCAATGATTGACGGATTTTCAGGTTACAATCAAATTGTCGTCAGTGATCTCGATAAAGAAAAAACTGCATTTACCACTCCTTGGGGCACGTTTATGTACGATAAAATGTCATTTGGACTGATGAATGCAGGTGCTACTTTTCAACGCGCAATGGATATTGCTTTCGTTGGCGAACGGGACAAGTTTGTAGTCATCTATTTGGATGATCTTATTGTTTTTTCTAAATCAGATGAAGACCATATGATTCATCTCAAATAGACATTTGAAAAATGTCGCAGGTTTGGTCTATCCTTAAATCCTAAGAAGTCTCATTTCGCTATGCAAGAAGGCAAGTTGTTGGGTCACATCGTATCTCGAGATGGAATTAGAATTGACCCTAAAAGAGTAGAAGCTATAGATACAATAGCTATTCCTAGGAACGTGAAAGAAATTCAATCATTTTTAGGAAAAATAAATTTCTTGAGAAGATTTATTCCTAACTTCGTTGAAATTGTGAAATTGATTACAGATATGCTCAGAAAAAATAGTGAAGTAAAATGGACAGCAGAATCTAAAGCATCCTTTGCCCATATCAAGAAGGTTATAAGTGAGGCGCCAGTACTAACGAGCCCCGATTATCTCAAAGATTTTCTTATTTTTTCATTTGCCTCTGAACACACACTTGCTGCTGTACTCCTTCAAAAGAACAAAGAAGGTTTCGAGCAACCGATAGCCTTCTTTAGCAAAATTCTCCGAGATGTTGAACTCAAATATAATATAATGGAAAAGCAAGCATATGTTATGGTAAAAGCATTGAAAGCTTTTAGAACTTATGTTTTACATTCTAAAGTGATTGCATATGTACCCACTAGTTCTATAAAAGATATTTTGGTTCAAGCAGACAGTGATGGCAAAAGAGGAAGATGGCTTGCTAAAATTCAAGAGTTTGACTTGGAGGTTAAACCGACAAAATTGGTGAAGGGGCAAGGTTTAGCTAAACTTTTAGCTGAATCCAATTTCAGAGCTCTTGGGATAAATAGCTCTCGGGAGGAGGGAGAATGGGTAGAAGTGAATGAACTTGAGGACCAAATAGTCGAAAACCGAATCAAGGAGAAATTTGCGTCGTCGAATTGGTACAAGGACATAGTAACATACTTACTGACATTGAAATGTCCAACTGACTTGTCTCCATCCAAAGCTAGAATGCTAAATCTACATGCAATCAAATACTGTATTTCCGAAAAACGATTATATTGGAAAGACCCGCTTGGCTTCCTCTTGGTCTGTCTGGTCGAGTCGGAAACAGAAGAAGTTATAAATCAATTTCACGAAGCAGTATGTGGAGGACACCACGCTTGGAGGGCTATGGCATATAAGATCTTGAGGGTTGGTTATTACTAGCCCAAACTTTTCCTAGATGTCAATGCTAAGGTACGAGCTTGCAGCCCTTGCCAATTTTTTGCAGGAAAACATAAACTACCAGCGATGCCATTGGTCCCAGTCAAGACAGAAGCTCTTTTTCAGCAATGGGGACTAGATTTCATAGGTGAAATTTTTCCTCATTCTAGTGCTCAACACAGATGGATCCTGACCGCTACAAACTATTTCACCAAATGGGTGGAAGCTATCCCAACAAGAAAGGATATTGATTCAGTAGTTATAGACTTCTTAGAAGAAAATATCTTGTCTAGGTTCGGCTATCCCAGAAATATAGTCACAGACAATGCGCAAGATTTTAAGTCTATGGAAATGGTCATCTTTTGCCAGAAATATAATATTGTATTGGGTCATTCCACATCATACTATCCTCAGGGAAATGGTCTGGCAGAATCTTCAAACAAGAGCTTAATCAGTATAATCAAGAAAATGTTAAATGAAAATAAAAAGTCTTGGCATTTTCATTTAAAATACACTCTGCAAATCGGATAGGCACAAAAAAATCTATCGGTACTTCTCCCTTTCAAATGGTATATGCAATAGATGTAGTGTTGCCTATAAACCTAGCACTTCCTATAATGAAATTATGGCAAGACAAGAAGAAAGAATTGAATCCTCTCACGAGAAGGATAAATCAATTGATTGAAGTTCAGCAGCATAGGGCGGTAGTGGATGAAAAGTTGCAGAAGTACCAGGATGACATGAAGGTATTATTTGATCGTAAAGCCAAGGACAGGAATTTTCTCCCCGGGGATCTGGTTTTGAGATGGGATGCTCAAAAAGAGGATTCGGGAAAAAATGGTAAATTCAATCATATTTGGTATGGACCATTTAAGGTAGCATCTCCTGAAGGAAAAAATTCATTTCTGCTTGAAAAATTGGATGGTAAAATCTTGAATGCCACTGTCAACGTGCGTTTTTTAAAACATTATATGGAATAATTAATTTCCAGAAATTCTCATTGTATATACCGTTTTGTTTTTCTTTTTTTTAGAAAGTCTATTCTCATTTTGTAAATAAATAAAAATAAAATAAAATTAGTTAAGTTTTTCTACCAAAAAACTGATATTTTTTATATTGTTTTGTTTACAGGATTCAAACAGACAGCCTGAACTCAGAGGATTAATTTGCCAAAAAATAGGTGATAGATAGTACTTTCTGTTATTTTAAAAAAAAAAAATGATAATGGTAAGGCAAAGTTATGAGTTACAGCAAAGTCCATTTTCTTAATAAATAATAAAAAATTTAAAAAAAAATGTGTTTCTTATCCCGTAAGCTGATAGGTAAATCAAAAGCGTTTTTTTTTAATACTTAAACCTTAAGGGTTTCACTTAGAACAAGTTTAAAGGCATTTCGAAGTAAAAATCTTTAAGAAAAGAGTCCAAAGGGTTATTTTTGAATTTACAACCTATGTTTTTTGGCTTACAGATTGTTGGACATATCCTTTCATACTCTCAGTATTATTTTTCACTTTTTCGGGTTTTCCCATCGAAGTAAGAGAGATTATGTATTAACTTTTGAAATCAAAAAATAGTTAAATTCAGTAAGACCAGTTTTCATAGTTCTTATTCTCTGATTAAAAGTGGTTATGTTTAGGTTGATTCTAACTCTCTTAGGTTTCTTAACAGTTTGTCTGAGGATTTAAGCTTGCTCAAAAGAAAACCCCTGAAAATAATCTTTTCCTTTTTCTCTACAGACTAAGGGGTTTTGAAAGTTGAGAAAAGATTGGTCTAGAATAATCAAAACAAGTTGACAACCCTATATTGTAAATTTTTACACAGATAACCACCCCTGATATTTTAAGTATCACCGATTGCCCCCGCTTCGTATTTATAAGCTAAGACATATGGTGAATGGAAATTCATATTTGATTGCCCCCATCTAGTCCCAAAGACGATGAAAGGAAATTCATTTAAATGATTTCCCTCGTCTCATATAAAAGAAACAGATAACTTCATCGGGGTACTGAACAGGCCCGTTGGCAGTGAAGCAATATCTGAGTATAAATATATAATTAGCACTCGAAGCGGTGAAAGGAAATTCAATAAAAAAGGGACAGATAACTTCACCGGGGTACTAAACAAGACCGCTGGTAGTGAAGCAATATCTGAGGTGTCTATAAGGTTTTCATACTTATCTATCACTCTATTCTAATTACCAAATTTTTGAAACCGGATTTTCATCTTAAGTCAAGATAGAGTTCCCCAATTAAAATTATAAATTTTATTTTGATGCAAGCCGAAATTTACAAATCTGTTGAGTTTCCTAAGATTGTTCTAATCATCTTAATACTAACTTAACTTCAAAACGAGAAGGAGAATATTATAAAGAAGACTACAATTGAGTTTAAAGCAAATAAGAAGTTTTGAAAAGATTTTCAAAAGTTGAAATGAAATCTCTTTTTCCTCTCCTTTAGCAGTTTTAGTAGTGATAAACCCTTGACACCATTTACCCAATGAAGGCACTGAGTCTACATGTTCTCCTCGTCCCACAAGGAGACGAGGTCCCCAGTTGGAGCCTATGTTGAAACAGATCTTAAATTTTTATCCCTAAGGCCTAATTTTTTCTTTTTCGGCTTTCGGTTTTTCATAAAACACGAGTTTCGTATCATTTCTAAGTACACGATACCTTTTTCTCAATTTTTTCTTAATTTTTCAGATAATGAAAGGGTAAAAGGTTTACAAAAATTATAAGACTCACGACGCTTTTAATTTGAAAATTATTTAAAACGTGTTAAAATTTAAACTAACGATTTTTAAAGTAAGCTTAAAAGAATTTTCGGGATTCAGGGTTTACTACAAACAAATTTTTGATGCAAATCGAATCGTGAAATCCCGATCCCTGATTTCCCGAAACATTGAAATCTTAATTTAAACACGAATTAATTAATTCTCTTATAAGAAAGGTTAAGGGTTAACATAATTATGTCATGATTTCGGGATTCGCGGTTCAATGAGATCACAACTCCTGTCATCATGTTTCCCGAAATGCCGAATTACGAAACCCCAATCCACAGTTCACGTTAAATTAAAATAATTTTGTTTTGGTCTTAGTCGTGATTAGTTAGTTAATTAAGATAAGTTAAGTCCTGTTTAAAAAGAAATCCATCACAATTTCACGATTTCGGAGATCGAATTTTATTGATAACATACTTCTCAACATCAGGATTTCCAAAATCCCAAAAACATCTAATCTCAATTAATTAATGTGCTAAAAGCGTTTAAATCTTAATTAAAACATCGTGATTTCGCGATTTCGCAATTTCAGAAATCGTTTTTCATCGACGACATACCTCTTGACATCAGGATTTCCGAAACCCCGAAAAACGAAGTTTTCATCTTTAAACTATGATTAATACTAATTAACCTTTTTTCAAAAACAAGATTAATGGTAATCATTATTTAAGTGTTCATTCATGTTTCATTTTTCGATTAAGTAGGTTTCTCGTTTTCTTCAAAAACCCGAAGGCGCCTAAATACGGACATTAAATGTGTATCTCGGAAAAATATCTTCCACATTAAGAGCTTTAAATTCGTGACAGCTGTGCAAATCTTGTCATTTTTAACTGTATTCAAAATAAACATTCGAATGTCTGTGTTTTCATTTTAATCTGAGCTCGTTCATCCATTTTCTGTAACAGGTTTTCAATTAAACGTAGAAGTCATGGCACCCAAAAAGACACCGAAGAAGAATGAATATGCACAAGAAGGAGATATTATATCCGACACCACTCCACATGCTATAGATTCTATTAAATCTTGGACTCAAATCTCCAAATTGCTGGAATACGAGTTTGAGAATGCTCATCCTGATTCTGAAAATCATTTCCAGGACATAGCTGAGTCAGAGCTTCATAAGATCGTTGCGCGCCCGAGGCTCGTGGCATACACTGATATGATTAGTTGGGCTTTGGATAAGGTTGATATCCCAACAAGGATCATTTTAAACGAACAAGGAGCTATCGTCGGCTCATTCAGACTAGATCACATTCAAGTAATGTATAAACTCTCGCCAAATCCTAAACATACTTTTAATGCTGAATTTTTAGCAAAGTTTCAGAGAAAAGAATGTATTGAGGCAGACCAGACATATCCCGATATGATTAGAGGATGGGTGAGGTCTCAAGCAAAGTTTAGGGCTGATTCCCATGGGATTTATGCTACAGCATCCTTAAATGAATACATGGTATATGTAGCCATTATGTTATGTAGACTTTTCGGGAGAAAAGATCCCTGTCATTTTCATGGAGATTGGGTGCCCTTTTTAGAGGAAGCTTTAGAAGGAAATGGTTTGAACTGGCATAAGATTTTGTTAGATAACCTAACACAAGAAATCTTAAACTACAAAGAAGCAAAATCAAAGGGACAACCAGCATCTTTTTATATGTCTGCATACATTATGGATGCAATCTGTTTTGTGACTCCCTTTCCATTAATGAATTGGAGTTGGAGCATTTCCTGTCCAGAACTCATTCATAAATATCACTCGGCCCTTTGGGAAGAAAATGCTAAAGACGCATTTTACGAGGTTTGTCATTTTATTATTATTCCTATGCACAGAATGTTTTTTGGATACGAACCCCCTCGCATTTTTGATGCAATCACAAAAAGTCTTAAAGCAGTTGTCGACTGGTTTATTGAGGAAAATTTTTCCTACATTAGGGTTTATGATTGTTCCATTCCCCCTCATGCACTCCCTAAATTCCTACCGGACAGATTGGTGTGCAGGGAGGTAGCTCATCAGATAGTAAAGGGCGGTGTTGGATTAGAATTAAAAGCAGTTCAAAAGAAATCATGGCCATCTTTCCCTGTTCATATTGGGAAATTTTCTTTATTAAATTTAGGCCATTCTAAGGTAGAGGCTGAGTCATTAGAAGAAGTGAAATTAGTAGATATTGAGCACAGAAAATATGACCCCTACCAAGTAATAAGTAGGCATTTCATACATTGTAATCTAAAGGCATATGAACATGAAGCATCTATTTATGATGATATATTTAAAGATGTTAAATCCTATGAAGAAATATTGAACAGAGTACAGGCCATGCCACCTGACTCACAGAACAGATTCACATCTTTTCAGAGCCATAGGCGAAGTTGCCTATCCAAGAGTTTGCAGGGTGAAGTTTCGACACCACCGCCAGAACAGGAAGGGCCCCCTCCAGGGTTTGAAACTAATACACAGGATAAAGTAAATACCAAAGGCAAGTTGAAGAATAATGAGATACCTTCCCAATACAAAGAGGGTTCTCAAACAAAAGAATCAGGAAGAGAGAGGGGAAAAGAGATGGAAACAACTCCAGAAATCATGAAGGATGTTCCAGAAAAGATAGGAGGAACAACATCAACAGAACTCGGCAGTCCTATCACCTCTTTAACTCTATTGCAGTCAACTTTTGGAACCCCCCATGAAGGAGATTTATATGTCAGTGATCTAGAGCCGATTTCAAGAGATGAAATCCCCCCATCAGATTAATTTTTCAGTAAAAAGCGAAGAGCATTCTTGAAATAGGAAATTCATCCAAGAGGAGAGGGGATGAGAGGAGAGGGGATGATTAAAAAGCATAGGATTATTATAGATGGAAAGAAACTCAAAGATGGAGAATTTTCTACAAAGTTAGCAAATACAATGGGTGCTATAGCATCAGCAAATATGTATTCTGTTGGCAATTTAACAACTATGCTCGAACAAAAAGACCAAACAATAATTCAGTTGCAAGACAAATTAAAAGAAACTGAGAGAAATATTAGTTGGGGAATACAAAAGGGTCTAGAACAAGCTAGACTAAAGGATATGCGAGAAATTCAGAAAATGAATAAAGACTTGGAGGAGGAAAAACACATAATACAGGTCACACGGGAACAGGTCCGAAAGCTAAGAGAAGAAAATAAACATTTACAAGATAAAATTATTTCTATTACTAATCAAGTAGTAGAACTTGAAAATTTCAGGTCACAAGCATTGGAGATATATTTGCGAATAGAGGAAGAATAGCAGAAAGTCTTTTTGAATATGGAAGTAGTCCAGAATTATTTTCAAGAAACAAATAAGTCTTTGGAGAATGTTTTCCAGAAGGAAAGGGAGGCGAAAGCAGCTAGAACGACTTTTCAAAAGGCAGTGGCCTTTTCATCAAAGGAAGAAGTTGGAAAGATTCAGAAATTATCTATTTCTAAACAGGTTAAAGGGGACATAATATTAAAAGTGTGGGAAGCAAACCTAGCCGAATATAAAAGAATAAACAGAGAGGTAAATGATGATTTCCAGGGAATTTTTGATCTCTTAGAAAGAGCTTCATTGAATATCATAACAGATGATTGTTCTGAATTATTAGGTGAGATTAATATTGGCAAGCACCAGCTAAGGTTCAAAGAAGAGCTCGAGGAAATGAAAATAGAGATTTCAAAAATTAAACTAATCAATATCACAGAGATCAACAAATGGATGGTGACACCGAATCTAAAGTTGAAAACTATTAAATTCACGGAGAAGATGATAGAAAATCGTTTGCCTGAATTGCAAAAAATATTTTTCTTATTTGAAGCAAATGAGATACCAGATGCTCCCAGGACTTTTGTGAAATTTTTGGTAAAGTGTGTTCAGTGTATTGAAGCGGAGAAACGAAGTTCATCAACGCAAGCTTAAAATCTTTTTTAAATTTTTTTATCATTAGAAATTAGAAAGAAAATATAAACGGTTGACATTATTTTTATATGTAACCGTAATATTAGGAAGTTGGTTAGTCACCAACGAGAAAATTTTGATGAAAATGTATAAATGTAGTTTCTAAAGACGGAAAAGGGGCTTCATGATTTTTTTGGAGAGAGTCGATTGTAATAACAGTTTTCCAATACATCATAATATAGATTACAAACGAGATTCTGAATCCTGCAAATTTGTAGCTATGTTTTCTTCAACCCTATTTACTATATTTTGTTGTATTTTTCTTTCAATGTTTTTCTAATGAATAATCAATTTGAAGTTATCTACATCTTTAATTTCTAGTTCATATTGGTTTGAATATCAAATTATTTACAGTTTTTCCTCTGAAATTGCTATCAGTGATTTTAAGACCTGTAAATCTTTTGAACCTTAATACTTAACTTTCATTAGAAACCTCGTTTTCTTTTATTATTATCTGTCGAAATATGAGTTTCTTTCTTGATTAAAGCCTCATATGTTTCTATAATAATTATATGTCAGTTTAAAATTTTCAAATTGTTACAAATCTAGGAAACGGCCTCAAATGTATTTATGTTACTGTTTTGAATTTCAAAATTGTTTTTCTTGTTCTCATCTCTGGAAAGTTTGAAGTAACATTTGATTAAAATCCTTTTACAAATAAATAAAGTTTTATCCTCCATGACTGTTCCAAGTAGCAGACAACCCAACATTGAACGTGGCCTTCAAGATCAAACCAGTATTTCCTTGAATCTATTTAATACCATTTTACAAACAACAATTAACTGGGTTGAATTAGAACGTTCATGGGTTGCTATTGAGAGAGACATTAGCATCCAAGAATAACAGAAAGCAAGATAGAGACAGTTGAGAAACTAATTCTGCTTCACTCTTCCTTTTGAATTTGTATTCTCATATTATTCTTTTAAACATTTACGGATGCCTTGACGGTATACTTTACAGCCTTAAAGTATAAACTCAGGAACCACAATCTCATTCCTCTATTGCGTGAGGGATTCCTCAATCAATAGTTTGAAAGGATCTCTTGTCCCATCATATTTATTTTCTCCTACCATGAGAGATCATTTGGGCATGCGAGAGCTTCTGTCCTCAAGAGAAACAAGATTGAGACCCAATTCTTTGTACTTCGACCTCATTGGGGACATGCATTAAGACGACAAGGAGCAGACCACTCTGATACCACTGATCTGGATTTTATGAGAAGAATGAAATGAATACATATTATTAACAAGTGCTTAACACAAAATAATAGAGATACAGTAAAATTGGTTTTCTATTCAATAACGAAATAAGCTGAAGCTATAGAATGCAGCGGAAACAAGCCTGTTGGAATGGTGGAAGCTTATCTCTGAGAAGAGATGTGACGACTGTGTGCATTCGCAAGAAGAATATTACGATGAGGCTCTGAAGGAATTTTTACAATAAACAAGAATTCAAAAAAGCCTAAACATCAAAAAACCTAACCCTAGGAGATGAAGCGCCAAAAGTCATATGTGCCTCGTTTGGGTAAGTTAGTACATCAACTTCTTGGGGTCGTAACTTTTGCATACGATCTTCGTTTTAGACATGTGATAGCTCGTTGAAAAGGTATCATCAAGGAGATTCATTTTGGGGGCTCAATTATTCTTGTAACTATCATTAAGAATATCAATCCCGAAAAACCCTCGTTTCGGCCCTCAAAATGACCCCGGAAGTTAAAACTGCTAAAAATAGTAAAGTGCCAAAATTGTCAGAAAATTGTTTTGAGTCAGTTGGAAAAGGTGGGTGGCCACCGATATCCATATGGATCAAGTGTGGACTCTCATTCAAAATTTGCAGCAAGATTCCAATGCATCAGATACATTTACATGGAAAAATGATTCACTATGGTACGATCACTTATATTTAAGTAAGAAATCGCAACTCAAACAAATGCTACTCTTGGAATTGCACACCTCTCTATTAGGAGGGAAATCATAATTTTTGAAAACCTACCACAGGGTCAAGAAGAATTTTTTTTGGGATGGCCTTGAAACTTATTTTCAAAGGTTTGTGGAAGAATGTTCGCTTTGCCAACAAAATAAGGTGGAAACAATTAAGACCCCAGGTCTTTTACAACCATTATCCATCCCAAGTCAGCGTTGGGAGGAGGTTTCCATGGATTTCATCACAGGGTTACCGAAGTCTGAAGGAAAGAGTGTCATCATTGTGATTGTTGATAGAACAACCAAGTACACACACTTTTGTGCACTCTCTCACCCTTTAAAATCCAGCACAGTTTCCACTGCATTCATGGAGATAGTTCAAAATCTACATGGAAGCCCAAAGATTATTGTAAGTGGCATAGATCTCATATTCACTGGACATTTTTGGACAGAATTATTTTCTTGTTTGGGTACTCAATTGGCTCATAGCTCATCTTATCATCCTCAATCTAATGGACAAACTGAGATAGTGAACAAATGTCTGAAAGGATACCTTCATTGCTTTGTCTCTGATAAAAAAACACAATGGTTCAAGTGGTTACCCTTGGCAGAATGGTGGTATAACACTTCCTTTCATACTGAAACAAAAATGGCACTCTATGTATATCACCCATCATCCATCACTTCTTCTCTAAAATAAAAATCTAAGTTTCAAGCAATGGAAGATCACATCGAACATCAACAACAAATTCTCCAACTCTTAAAGGACAACTTGACCATGGCACAGAATCGCATGAAACAACAAGCAGATCAGCATCGTAGTGAAAGAAGTTTTAAAGTAGGGGAATGGGTATTTTTAATACTACAACCATACAAACATATGTCCCTCAAGAAATCTAAGAAGGATCATAAATTATCACCAAAGTACTATGGCCCTTATAAGGTGTTGCAAAAGATTGGTACTATAGCATACAAAATGGATTTGCCTACATCTTCGTGAGTAGACCCAGTTTTCCATGTTTCATGCTTAAAGAAGGTTATAGGTGACAAGATCCCAATTCAAACTATATTACCAGAACTTGAAAATGAAGGAAAAATCATGTTGGAGCTTGAAGCTATCACTAACAAAAGAATTAGCCAACTAAGGAATAGTTCTATTTCAGAGTATCTCATTAAATGGAAGAAATTATATGTTGAAGATTCCACTTGGGAAAATGATTCTTTTATACAGAAGCATACATGATTACTCAAGTGTTGCAGACAACACTTCTCTGAAGGGGACAAGCATTTTAATCCCTAAATAGTGGCACAGTACCCCTTAATTGGGTTATATTACATTAGTACTGTTATTTTGTTTATGTTGTCTTGGGTCCATTAGTTGTAATTGTACCTCCTAGTATCCTATATATACCAAGGAGACCTTTTCATTTGGGATCATATTTTATTTGTAAATTTGTGTGGTGTATAAGGAGGTTTTCCCCTCGAAGAGACTTATTATCTAAAATTCTCTCTTTGTCAATGCGTTGAGTACTTATTCTTAGGTTTTTATGTTATTTTGATATTTGGTTCTTAACATCGTAGCAGAGTAATAAATGTTATTGTATAAGTTAAGATACTCATCCTTATATCTACAAACATTCACTGATATATATTGATTTTCTTAAATGATCTAGTATGGAAAGTATTCAATATTGTCTTCTAATAGACAACTCAATTAGGCACAAAGAAATTTTTCCTTTTGTGTGGTTGAAATTCCTTTTGTTGCAGACATGCGATCTCAGGATTGCTTTGATTGTTTGTTAAATTTATTAATTCTCTACCTATGTTTTTAATTCATTGGACAGATCATTGAATTATTTTTATGTATGACTTAGATCTACAAGAGACCTACAATGATAACAGTCACTCACCCAAGTGTTGTGCATGCACCATTGTATTCACCACATCAATCCAATTCGAAGAGACTCATCCAAAAAGGCATAATACCAACTTAACCATGTCATCTATGAACTCCAAACCTTTAGTTATCATCAATATATATATATATATAGCACTAGCAGAATTCACAAAATATTTCCAAGCCAACATCCTTTGTTGTTGAGATTTGGTTACCTTGGAAAGTGGTCCTCTTGTGTTTGTGAGTTTCTAAACACAAACGGGGAATTTTTTACTCTCATGCTTGTACTTTATGTTATAATTTCACTTTGACATTATTCACTTAAGCCTAAAGTGACTTTATTCACTTAAGTCATAAAGTGACATTAATTTCACTTAAGTGTGAATTAATGAGCATAAAGTGAACTATGCAAACTTAAGTGAATGAAATCTAATCTCATCCATTCATTTTGGAGAAAGGATTAGATCTAATCTGGGCCCTTGGTTTTCTAGGTTAGGCTAAAGGAGGGAAAAGGAGGCTCATTGTTCACTTGAGAGAGTTGAGTGAAGAGGAAGAGAGGAAGTGAGGGTTTGGAGAAGAGACTTGGGTGCATTCTTGAGAAGAGGAAGGACGCATGAGACTTGGGTGCACTTGTGAGAAGAAAGGGTGAGTTCATGAGTGTTGGCACCATCTTGATATAGGAGGGCGCAAGCTTGAGGTAGGCACACAAGAAAATTGAGGGGGCACATTATTTGTGAGGAGGGGTGCACTTGAGGCATAGTGTGCACCAATAAAGGAGAGGAGGGTGCATATAGCTCTTGGGTGCTTTCAGCAAGAAGGAAAATGGAAAATCAATTTGAGTGGGTGCACCAAGGCAAAGGCAAAAAAAATTCAAAGGATAGCACGCACAAGTTCAAGGGACTCCATTGTAAGCTTGAGAAGAGCTTGTTTTTGTATCAGGTTCCTTTGTATATTTCCTTGTTGTAGAAGTTGTTTTCATATCTCCATAATATATCTATCTCTCTTACTGGTTTTCTCCATGGGGGTTTTTCTAAGTTCAAGTTGACCAAAAACACTTGTGTTCATTTGTCATGGTTTGCTTAGTACTTTCAGCTTAGTAGTTGTTAAATATTCTAGGAGTATTGTATGTTTTTATGTATGTGAAGAGTTAATTTGGACATCAAAACTATCCTACATAAACCCTTCACAAAGAGGCACCAAAAGAGCATGCAATCATAAGCTTAAGGTAGATTTACAATTGGGTAAATTTCACACTTCTTGGTTATTTTGAACAGCTAGAAAACAATCCTAAAATAGTGAGGAAAAAAGTTTGAAAGTACCTTGAACTTAGTTCCCAATAAGAGGTCATATGACAGGCATGTTGGGAAGCTTTAGGATCCTAAAATTTCTTCATGGTATCAGAGCTAGAGGGCACATGTGTGGACTGATATAGTGGCAAACAGTTGGTAGATTTTTCACTTGTTGGGAAGCTTCATTTTTCACACTTGATTTTTGTGTGTTGGAGGCTTTGCTGTGTTGTTCAGTGTTTCTCATTTTTACTTGGTCAGATCAGTGTATCAATTTTAGCATCAGATGGCAGTCATGTTGGTGGTTGGTTTGAGGGTGGATGATAGGCTAGCGGGGGTAGGAATTGGTCTCTATGGAAGGCCAGTATGGTCTTGATTCTGGAAGAAAGAGAGCTATGGGACATTGTGGATAATCTCATAGTACCTCCTACAGATGCAGTGCTCATGGTTGAGTTCCAGAATAGGAACATCAGGGCCAAGAGGACTATCCTTGATGTGGTAAAGGACCATTTCATACCTCATGTATTTGGTAAGGACTTTTTATTTCATATGTGGCACTGCTTGTGTGTTCTTTACCAGACCCCTAACTAGAACTGAAATATGGTGCTCTAGGAGAAGTTAACGAGAACCAAGATGACGAAAATAGATACAGTTACATCATTCCTCATGATATTTTCTCATATTCATGATGAGTTGTCATTAGTTGGAGAGATAGTATATCCCTCATAGTTGGTGAGGACATCCTTAAATGGATTTTCCAAACCTTGGGAGAGTTTTGTATGAGGCATTGTAGCTAGAGAGCATATGCCTAGTTGGGAGAGGCTCTGGGATGACTTTGTGCAGGAGGAGATTAGAGTTGGCTCTGAATATTCTATTCAGTGGGAGGGTGGGGATGGTGATGAGGGTGATCTTTCTCTTGTCGCTAAGGAAAAGAATAATACCAAGCAGTGGCCCAAAGGTGGGTCCAAGAAAGAAAGAAAGGAGGTGAGTAGCAGAGGGATATGAGAAAAGTGATTTTATTTCTTGTAACCAGTTGGGGAACTATGTTGGACAGTGTCCCAACCAGAAGAACAAGAAGCAGGGTGGTACTGAAGTGACAGTAGAGGAGGAGGAGTTTGCCTCTCAGTTTGAGAGGGATTGTTTCTTGATAGTTTGTTGTTCAACAGTTGAGTCTCCATCCAGCGTCTAGTGCATTGAGAGTGGAGCATCAAGTCACATGTCAGGTGTGAGAGAGAACTTCACTAATCTCTGAGATATGGAGATCAATTTCAATATAGTGCTTGGAGACGACACCATTTTCATGGAGGTCGGGCATGGCACTGTATCATTTCATAGGGAGTGTATGCCACCCTTGGTGTTCAGGGATGTATTGTAGGTTTCGAGGTTGAAGAAGAATATCATTTCAGTTTCCTCCATCCAGGATAGGGGGATTGAAGTGTCCTTCATAGGAACAGAGATCCTCATTCACCCTAAGGGGTCCAGTGCCACTTCTGGCAGAGGGATATGAGAGGGGAACCTATACAGATTTGTTTTCTAGCCTTTGTATGCTTTGAGGAGTAGCAATATTAGCAGTCATTTGTGTGAGCTATGGCATTGGAGGATGGCTCATTTGCATCATGGAGCTCTGATATCGTTGAGAGAGATTGTGACGGGTATGCCATTGTTCATTGTTGAGAATCGGGAGGTGTGAAGAGGGTGTTCTCTTGGGAAGTACACCAAGACTGACTTTCCCAACATTGACAGTAGATCAGCTGGGGTACTAGACTTGATACACATAGATGTGTGTGGACCCATGTCTTGAGTTTCCTTGGGAGGTCGGGAGTATTATGTTACTTTCATTGATGACCACTCCAAGAAGACTTGGATCTATTTCTTGAAGACCAAGAGTGAGTTCTTAAAGAGGTTCCAAGAGTTCAAAGATCTTGTGTAGAACCAGATAGGAAAGAAGATAAAGATTTTGCATTCATACAATGGAGGTGAGTATACCTGCATGAAATTTGCATAGTTCTGTACCAAGGAGGGAATATGAAGGTAGTTGACCATTCCTTACAACCCGTAGTAGAATGGGGTTGCAAAGAGGAAGAACAGGGCCATATTTGGTGCAACGAGGTCGATGTTGCATGATAAGGCACTACCATTATACTTGTGGGAAGAGGCTTTTAGTACTACAGTTTATTTGGGGAGAAAGACTCCTGAGGAGGCCTTCATTGGGAGTAGGCCTGATGTTGAGTGTTGGCACATGTAAATTGTCACATGAAAATTTCTGATTTGGTCAAACTTGGTTAATAGAGGTCATATGGTGAATCATGATCAGTTAGGTCAGTCTTGTCATGTTTCAATCATCTCATGAAATCAAATATATTTGTGGCATGTGAAATCATCAAGAAGTTGAGTGTTGCACAAGTTGTTGTGCAACCTCTTAATGTTTGCGCAATTTGGTAAAGAAGTACAACTTGGTGATGCTTGGTTTTACTAGTTGTTTAACATGATATTAGGGTTCAAAACACTCCATTTTTCATGCAGCAAACTCTCCAAGCATCATTTCTCCTCTCTGTAGCTTGCAAATCCTTCATCCAAGGTCATTACGCAAGTTCATTGTGTAAGTTTTTAAATCATTCAACGATGCACTCAAAGATCATAAAGGTGAGTGATGATGAAATAGTCAATGAGAATACATCAGCAAAAGAAGGTCATCAATTGGATGTATTTTGGCTTCATTCTTTGCAATATTAAGGCACATTAAAGTTTTGAAGTTTTGAGAGGCAGAGGACATTTTCAAGAAGGATGAAGGGATTCTAGGATGCCTTATCATCATCATGAGGCCACCATCACCATCACCCATCATCATCTATCATCCAAAGTCAAAAAAAGGTAGAAAAGGTGTAAAAAAGAGCTTCACTATGCATAGTCTGCAGGGCACGCTACGCAATTGTTGTAGGGTGTAGTTGCACATCGTGTTACACCAGCACGCTACACAAATGATAGTTTAGTGGTAAACTTCAAGATCATTTTCTGACCAATTGGAGAGGATTTTGGAAAAAATCAAAGAGGTTTTTTTCTATAATGAACTCAATAATTAAAAATTCTCTCAGTTTTTACACAGGTGTCACAGTTTGGGATATTTGAATGAATCTTTACATCCCATTGTTTTAGATTTAATCATTTAATGTTTTCCTATTTTCGTCATGATTTTTGGGCCCAGATTCCAAGAAGTTGGAGAATAATTTTTGAAAACCAAAATAGGTTTTTTTTCAATAAATGACCCAATAACAAAAACCTCTTTTCAGTTTTACACGGGTCTTATTATTTGGAAGTTATGAAATGATATTTGAGGCCTATTTTCCAGAATTTCGCCAAGCCAAATTTGTTGACAAAGTTCTAGAATCTTTGAAATTTGACTTGATGGACCTCCAACTCAGTAAGGTGGATCCAAAATTGATATGGATATTTAAGCTTGGATACTTTCCTATCATATCTCATGATTTTCTCTTTAGTTGGCACATTTGTAGTTGGTCAAAAATCAAACCCTAGATAGTAGGATATGAGCAGTTGTTTGGCAAATATTCTTTCCTAAGCTATTGTAACAACTTTCTATATTTGGAAAAAGATGGATTTCGACCTCATTAGGCTATAATATGATATTTTTCTATATATTGAATGACGAGAGAGGTCCAAAGGGTTGGCAGAATCACAAAGGACAACTTTCCATTGAACATTGAACAAATTTTCTGAATTTGAATGAAATACTAGTGCAGATGTCTAGAGATTTGTCATACCAAATATTCTAGTGGTAATGACCTAAAGTATGTGTTCCTTTTATGTATGTTATTCTTGTTTCTTTATCTTTCATCTGTTGATACTTATATGTTTAAATTGGATATCAAATGGTGTGAAATTCATCCCAAATGATGCTTTAGATTCTAGCAATTTGAACACTGTCATTTCCTTCTTAGCTCATCAGAACTCATCTTTTTTTTTTTTTTTATGTCTGGCGGAATCAGCAACTAGTTGGGTATGTGCTCGCATTACACATGGCTATGTTATCCAAATGCTACCACTATAACCTCCAGGTGTGCCCACGATGCCCCTTACGTGGCACACATTGTAAGTTGGGGGGAGTTGAACTCGAAACCTCATGCAACTTCATTTTCACGACACTTGCCAATTGAGTTGCCCCCCGGGGGGCATCAGAACTCATATTTAATAGTTCTCTGAATGTTGTTATGTGTTTTCATCTTTCTTACATTCTCTAATAGGAAATTAAAAAAAAAAACTAAAATATCGTTGTCTGCCTATCCTTTGCTTCCTTGAGAGTTCTACCTACCAGAAATTGTTTTCACTTGCTTTCAAAGAATTGACTCCATTTCCCAACATGTTCCTTTCCTTCTTGCTAGCGAGCCTTTAAAAACCCCTTCACCTATTCAAAAACCTAGCCACTGATCCTCAAAGAAAATTCATCTTTAGAGACCAAGTGACAAGAGAGATCCCTCTCTAAACTGAAAGGCTAGTTTTAGTTCTAAAGTGGTTATGTGGTTACCTTTGTGAGTTGCTTCCTTGGCCTAGGAAATTTACTTGGTTCTAACATCATGGCGTCATTGTCGGGGATGAAATTGAAAATATTCCCTGGGATAAACGATAATTTTTAGATTTTATTGTTGATGGTGAACAACAATCAGACACAAGGAGGTTTTAAATCATTCACCTGGCGACTCCAATCGAACTTCAAATCAGATTCAGAGACTCCACTGAAGAACAAGACCTGTTGAAAGAGATATGAAAGGAGACTGTGGAAAGACCAGATACATAAGATTGAGTTTTCTCTAAGAAGTAGTTTCTTGTTTCATCAATATATTTTTGTCCTTTCATGAGTTTTTCAAAGGAATATTTCTTTACTTGTTGCATTCAAGCAAAGACCATAAAGCTACATTCATATATCCTTCTTTAAAAATTGTAGACACACTTTCTTCTTGCATTGTTGATCCTAAACAAGATCCTTCTCCCGAATCATATGATAACCATACTCAGTCTTTTGAACCTCATGAAACCAAACCTGGTTCACCATCTCATGTGCTTAATCCTATTCCCTCTCTGATCCTGGACAAATACAGAGCTTTAAAATTGTCTTATATTCTTCATTATTTTCCTCCAAAGCACCACAAATACCTGCCTAAGTTTAGTGGAGAACCGGATAAATTTTATGCTAAAAAGCACATCCAAGCTTTTGAACATTTTATAGATTTGTTTAAGATTGATCATGACGATGTTTGTATGAGGGAATTCTCTCAATCCTTGAAAGGGGATACCAAAGACTGGTTTAAACACTTGCATCCAGAGACAATTAGCTCGTGGGAGGAATTGAAGAATGTATTTTTGAAATTTTGGGGCAACAGGAAATCTTTGGATCTACATATTACAGAGTTTTATTCCATGAAAAGGCAGAGCAGTGAAACCATTTCTACATTCAGTAGGAGGTTTTCCAGTATTTATTACAACTTTCCTAAGGAAATTCAACCCATTGAAGTTGCTTCCATGCTCCATTATGCAACAGTGTTTCATCCAGATTTGTCTTTCCTTCTGATGGAAAGAAGATATAAGTCCTTACAGCAAATGTATAATGATGCTTAGGAGGTTCAACACAATATTCAAGCATGTAAACATATTCAAAATGAGTAGTTGGATGCTAAATAACATGACAGTGAATATGAACAAAAAGAAGTTGATTTGAATTTTGAGCAGAGGGTTAATAATATCGTGTGTTCTCTTGAAGTTTTAAATTTTAATGACTTTGCAAAGGATTATATTCCACTTGTTGAAAAATAAGGTGCTAATTTAGGTTATGATTCATCTCATGATAAGCATGGAGTTGGTTGTTTTATGTATTCATTTGTAGACAGTCAAGAAAGTGAATTTGCAGATCATCCTGTTGAAGAGCATGTTGATGTCCCAAGATTTTCCTATTAGATGGCATTGCAGATGTGGATGATTTTCCTAGGTATGATGAGTACAATGATGACTATGAGGTTGACTTTCCAGAGCTAACAATTGCATGTTCTCTATCAGAAAATGATCCTGTGGCTTTATATATGGAGAATTTCATCATTTCAGATTTGCAATTATATGTATGTTTGTCAGCAAGAAATGTTCAATTTTAGTAGTTTGACGAAAGCATTAAGCCTTCATATTTTAGTTACGAAAGTGATGTTGAATCAGGAGACGAAAATTATCTACCCTTATGATTTTCTTCATTTAAATTGTTGAAAGAAAATTTTGATACCATTAATGAAGTTGAGGAGTGTCGATTGATGCAAAGGCATCTAGGTGTTAAATTTAGAGTTTCTATTAAGTTCTTTTCAATTTACTAGACAATAATAGCATAAGAAGGATCACTGAAAGAAACACAATCACAAGGTACACAACATTTATCCTAGGAAACCCTCATGGGGGAGAAAACCCAGCAAAAACTTGCACACTTGATGAGTGAATGAGTGAGTGAACAAATGAGGTGATGGCCTCTTTTATTTATACTAGTTGGCACATGTTGGAAAGGCATATCTTCACTGGCCAGGAACGACTTCTCTTCTTAGTGGTTAAAACCACTTTAATTAGGCTTGGGATCTGACTTTTTAATTAGCATAATATAATTAGGGTTTGACCAATCCATAAAAGGGGATTTGGTCAAGTAAAAAGACCGACATGATCAATCCACAAAAGGGGATTGATATGATGAATAATAAATCAATAATAAATAGAATACTCTTTGCAGTTACAATATTTCAACACTCCCCCTTAAAAAGAAGGGTATTCTACAACATCATCAGGAGAGAGAGAGGGAAACAACATCTGGAACACTGATTAGCATATCTATAAATCATAGGAAGTTTTTCTCATTGTCATTCAAAGCATGGAGCTAGAGTAGCATCATCATTATCTGCATCAACATCGATTAGTACAACATCATCAATCAGTGAAAGATCGATACATCATCATCAATATCTTCAGCATGAAGCTGAAGTAGCAACATCATCATCATCTTCAACATGAAGTTGAAGTAGTATCATCATCATCATCTTCATCATGAAGCTAAAGTGTCATCGTCATCATCTTCAGCATAAAGATGGAGTAGTATCATCTTTAGCATGAAGTTGAAGTAGTATCATCATCATCATCTTCAGCATGAAGATGAAGTATCATCATCATCTTCTTCAGCATAAAGATGGAATAACAACATCACCAACATGAGGTTGGTACTCCAACATCAATAGCATGAGCCTGAGACAACAACATCATCAACATCATCAACATGACGTTGAGATACCAACATCATCACAGCACGAGGCTAGACCAATAACATCATCACAGCACGAAGGTTGGAAAAAAAACATCATCTTTATCATGGGGCAACAAAATGAGGCAGGTGTAAGAACATGTTTTGATACTCTGACAGTCCCTAAGGAGTTTCCCAGGAATCATAGGATTCCCTAGGATATAAAATCCTAACGGAGCTACCACGTGTTACTCTGACAGATCGTCCTTACCAAACCTTTGAGATCTTCCCAGGAATCATAAGATTCCCTAGGATTATAAAAATCCTAATGGATCTACCACTACTAACCATAGATAGAATGTACATGCACAAGTACTCTGACAGACCATCCTTACCTGACCTTCGAGATCTATCCAGGGATCATCAGTCCCCTAGGATACAAAATCCTAACTGAGCTACCCACTATTGGTCAAGATACCATAGTATCATCAACATCACTCCCCATTTCAAGGGAGGTCATTTCAGACTATACCGATCTTGTCTCGAAAGTTCTCAAACTTTACACAAGACAGAGGCTTGGTCAAAACATTTGCAACCTGCTCATTTGTGCCAACATATTGGAGTTGTATGGCTCCCCTCTACACCATATCACGAATGTAGTGATACTGGATTTCTATGTGCTTTGACTTGTCATGGAACACAAGGTTCTTCTTCATCTTTATGAAACTCTGGTTATCACATAGAATCATAGTTTCTTCCATCTCCATATTAAATAGATATGTCAACAACTTCTAAAGCCATATGGCTTCACAACTGGTGGAACATGCAACAATGTATTCTGCTTTTGTCGCGTTGAGAGAAATATTGGATTGCTTCCTACTCTCCCATGAATTCATGGGTGACCCCTTATTGAAACAACATCCTGAAGTGCTCTTTCTATCAGAAACACTTCCAGCTCAATCTGAATCGGTAGAATCAACCAGTCTGAATTCATGGTATCCATTATAACAGAGACCAAATTCCAATGTACCCTTAAGGTATCTCATCACATGTTTTGCAGCAACAAGGTGAACACATATGGGCTCTACCAGATACTAACTCAGGGTGTTCATAGCAAAACATATATCTGGCCTGGTATTCGTCAGATACATAAATGATCCAATGATCTATCTGTACAGCGTAGCATCAACCAATTCTGACGAAGTATCAACCAGGAGCTTCAAATTTGTTTCCATGGGTGTGTTTTTTGAGTCTTCATTTTGACACTTATAATTTCCTATATCACCTTCTATTTGAGCCTGTTTTACCTATTCCATGTGTATCTAATTGACTTCTTCCTCCATAATACACTCGATGACCTTGTTCACGTGCATAAGAGGTAACTTATGATTAAAGCATGATTTGTTTAGTTTTATTGATTTAATTCGATTAAATGTTTGATTGTGTATGATACTAATCACTTTGACTCTTAAGCAGCATGATCTGGTACCCATTCTATTCCGGTACCAAGGCTCCACCTATTCCGATACCAGCCTGTGTTAATCCGATACTAGAAATAATTCAAAATTTTGAAAAGCTTCTAGAGGAAAATCGGACACATGGGTTTTGTCTAGAATGATGTTTTCATGAGGAACCATGGGTTAGAATTCACCCATCTTGCACATGTAGACCTCTAGCTCAGGGGGAATGATTTTGCCAAAATTATAAAAAAAAAACTCAAACTGTCAACTTGTGCCTCGATTTTCGTGCATATGGTATCAGATCTAGAAATTCTAAAACATGGGTTTTGTCCAGAATATAAAAAATTGAGTAATCCATGGGCCATTTTTCAAAATTAGAATTGGTTTGGGATATATGGGTAGGGAAATAACTCGAATCTGCCCAAATTGTTAAAAAAACACAGATTTTTGGGATTTCTCCTAAAATTATAAAAATTGTTTTCTTAGTTTGGGGATTCGGTTTCATCCATTCCTCCATGGATTTTATGTATAAATAAAACCTCATAGGTATGAGTAGAGAGGAATTATCATGATGTAAGAATGGTTCTTAAAGGAGAATTGTTATGATGTAGAATGGATTCATGAGAAGACTCTTATTGTAAACCTACTTGTTGGAGATTATTGCAACATTGAATTCAGTGATTTTGTCTCTCTTAGAAGTTAACATCTCGTGATCTAAAAAATTCCATGTTGGCATCGGCAAGGGCCACCGATTCATCTTGGTAAGCTTATTGTAAATTGTTAGTGTAGATTTTCATTTCATGTATTTGTTATTTTGATTTCATGATATTTTGTTTGATTTCACTATTCGGATTTGTTGCAAAGTGTGGTAATGCAAGAACAGTTGGATCTCCATATTTCACCATACATGAGCTTTAATAGAACATCCCACTTGTTAGTTTAGTTGCTCCAGGAGATAGATCTTAACTTCACCTTTTCATTTCATGAGCCTCTAATGAACAGATTCGTCACCTAAGCAAGAACCTTTTGATTCATTGTTTGCTTGAGAAGTTTTGTTATCATTTTTCCCTTCTAAGTTTGAACTTGTATTGTTGAAGTGTGCCCAGATTTGTTTGTTAGTTATTGTTAAGGATATTAACTACAGATAACAGATTCAAAGTCCATCTTTCCACTTCATGAGCTTGTAAATGGACAAGGCATTATCTAAGCAAAATATTTTGAGTGCATGATTGCAAGTTTTGCTTTCTAATTTATTAATTGTGCCAAAAGTGTTATCTTTGAAGTGTGAAAACAGAGTATTGGTTTTTATATGGTTTTCTTGATTGAAATATACTCATCAAACGTACGAACCTATCTGTTATCGGCACATATAGTGCATCAACTCTTTTGATTACGAATCATGGTTGATAATTTATGTTTGGTAATATATTATGCAAATAATTGCACCAGCATTTTGGCGTCGTTGTCGGGGAGTTGTAAATGGTAATAGGTAGTATTATAGTCAGATTTTCTTAATGGTTTTGGATTGGTTTTATGGATGACCTATCAAGTTTGGTGTGTTTTTCTTTTGCAAATAGCTTTAAAATTTAGATCTTTAATGATAAATCATGTTTGGGGTGCTGTAAGAACCCCCCGAGTACTAATCTGTGTTGCAAAATAGGTATCATCAACCAGCTAGAGTAATTCAAGGATGATCAAGAGCTTGAAGAATGTTCCTCCAAGAAATTTCTCGCATTCTAGCAGCAGCTGGGATATCTGCCTCTCAAGAAGAGCATATCTTCACAGCAGTCAAGAATCTAGTTATCTCTCCACAGGAAGATTTGGAAGTCTCGTCGGATTCCTCTTGTCAATTTGTTAAGGAGAATAAAGAATCATGGATAGAATTTAACGGAGAGAAACCAATGGAACCTGATATTGAAGAGTCCTTATCATGCCTCTCAATAGATCCTGTATGTACTCCAAAGACCAATCATCTTGAAGAGGATAATCTGCATAGCATGATAGAGGAGGACATTCAGTATGACCTAAACGAAGAAGAGAAACAAGAATATAGTGGTCCTATTGAAATATGGTTTCAATTAGTTATTAGGTCACACCACTCTTTTATTTATTGTTTGATCTCATCATCAAAGTAGCTGGTCCTTCATACTCTGGTATGCATTAAAATTTATCTTTTAAACCTGAGTATGGATATTTCTAGCTTTGTTACACACATGGCTTCACTGGAAGTGTTTCTATACTTGAAGGACATTTTATTTTGTTCAATTAGAGTAGGATAGGTAAATAAATAAATAAATGTTGCAGATAAGTACAATGCAACCTATCTTTCATACTTTTCATAAATGGGAATGTCAAAAGCTAATAAAGCAATCAGTTTAAGATCTTTTGTTCCTATAGTAGATTTCTTT
>ML780977.1:3449400-3476887 GCA_009831015.1 Picea engelmannii | reverse complement strand
ATCCATTTGGCTACAGCCAGAAGCAGTTTTGGACCAGCGTGAGCGTCGCCTACGTCAGAGAACCATCAAGGAAGTGCTAGTCCAGTGGAAAGATATGACTCCAGCAGATGCCACTTGGTAACCAGCTACCATTCAGCAGCAGTTTCCACATCTCAAGCCTTGAGGACAAGATTGTTTTTAAGGGGGCGGACATGTTAGGGTCCTAACCCGCACATAGGTAGATCAATTTATTCGGATGTAATAAAGGTCAATATTAATAAGGCCTTTCAATAAAATAGAATAAGGCGGATGTAAGAAGACCTAATAGAAGCTTCTGCTTCTAGAAAGATCTTCCTCTAGATACTTCTTTTGATAGACATATTTAGTATAAATATGGGTCGAGGATATGAAAACCCTAACTTGGAGATTATTGTAACAGAGCATTGCTCGACTGAAGGTTGCCCCCTCAAAGAGCCCAGTGAACATTGCTTTCTGAATCAAAGTGTTATTTCTGTTGTTGTTCTTATATCATTTTTGTGTTATTGTGAAGATTATGCTGGTTATATTACTGTTATTCTGTCATTTCTAGCATTTTATTTATATTCTGCATATTTATTATATCTGATATCTTGCATTGTGCTCATTCTTAGTTTTGTAATGTAAACATTTGTACACACATCTCATTAACACATGAAGTCCCACATCTCATTAACACATGAAATCCTTTTATATAGCATGAAGTGATTACAATAAAGTTACCAATGAAATCCTTTTATATAGCATGAAGTGATTACAATAAAGCTACCAATTTATAAATTTGGTTCAACCATTTTCATAACAATTTCCCAAAATTTCTCAAAATATTCAAAAATCTCTCAAAATGATCCCATGAAATCCTCACCCTTTAACTTTGACTTCACATGACTTCACATATCGTAAACACTTGTACAAATTTCCAATCATTACATACTATAATTTCATTATCAAATATCACCAAATATCACAAGGAGTGAATCATTCCTTCACTTTTCACTAAATGTAACGATATTCTTCGAAGTCCTTTAAATCTAATATTCTAATCTTTCAAAGGCTCTCGAGGAGGGGCCCACCTCAAAACTTGGAAAGCTTTAAAAGATTGAGGCATCCACTCGATTCTTTGAGATTTTGATACCCTGCATCTCATGAGTCTTGAAGTCAAAATAGCTACATAATAGAATGTGGCATCTTCCCACTAAGATTATTCATTCATTATATGCACTAAGATTATTCATTATATGCAACTAATAATTAGAAGAGAAAAGGATGATCTTAGCTTTGAGATTGAAACGTTGAGTTTCTAACTAAATAAATGTGGTTTCCTTTTTTCTTCTAATCCTCCTTGACTATCATAATGGCATGTGGCATCCTCCCACGTATGGAGGGTTGGTTGTTGAGGGTGAATGTTACAACTCCTTAATTATCTAACACCCAAAACCTCTAAAGACTTCATAGAGTGGTGGGACCCATGCAAGAATTGTAATGTAATGCCTTCTAGTTAAAGGATGTTCATTGTTAAGATGCAACTTTGAGTTACAAACCTACAATATATCTGAATTTTACTTTACAACTTGAGTTTTTCCCAAGTCATTTCGACACTTGAGGTCGTGCAACACTACCTTTCCTTGGCCTTAAAAGCTTGGCCAGCCTATGCCTACTATAACCAAACTACACCCCTTCACTTAAGCTTTGCCCATAACTTCACCTTAAGCTACAAGTTAGATGCATAACTAAGTCCAACACAACCTAGTTCATCCAACAATAGGCTTGCATCCAACAACAATGTTAAAACATCTCAACAATACTAAACACTTAACGAATACATAGTAATGCAAGGTATAGTAACATCCAACAAACAAAACATTCACAATACACAAGTACGGGCAACACCCAAGGCAAGGGCCTATGAAGAATGTTTATAATGTACAACAGGGGAACATGACCCACTGCATGCAGTTCATTTATAGACTATAGTTACACTAGGCACAAGTGCCAAAAAAAACTGTCAATCCAACCCCTGAAGCATCTGCAACCTTGTTTTTTTCTTCATCTCACTCAACCAATGCAATTCATCCCACTGTGCCCAACCCTAAACTTCGCACAACCACAAAACTCCTTACACTCCTTGAATAACTTCTTGCCTCTTTCTTTTAGCACTTAGAGGTGTCCTTTTTATTTGACTCTTTCCTTACCTTGCAAGCCCCCTTCATTCTAAGGTGGACCCAAGTGTCATATGTAATCTTGCTTCACTTTGATGACTTGTCCACCAACCGTTCTCGCCGAATCTTTCCAAGTCATGCCAAGTCTACCCACGTCATCCAGCCTACCCAGTCCATCCATCCAACCACACCAGGTATTTCAAACTAGGGAGATGAACTCCCCCAAAACCCTGAACTCAAAGCGCACCATTCCAAAACATTGAAACATCAAGTGTTTTGAGACGAATAAAGGATGGGAGCCTCGTGAAATCTCAATGTTGCCCAATATCTCAACATTCAAAGGGTTTGAGACTTTGCAACATCAAGGTTCTAAGATGTGCCTACCCAAGAAAGACTTACACCGCCGAAGTTCTACACCCTCAAAGCAAGGTTTTGGCACCTTTTGGAACGTTGAAGGGTAAGGGCCCGACCATTGAAACTCTACAATCACTAATGACCCTCAAATAAAGTGTATAGACCCCACCAAGGTTTTACTCTACAATCACTAATGACCCTCAAATAAAGTGTATATACCCCACCAAGATTTTGTCATTTTTTTTGAAAGGTTCAAATAAAGCGTATAGATCCCACCAAGGTTTTACTCTACAATCACTAATGACACTCAAATAAAGTGTATAGACCCCACCAAGGTTTTGTCATTTTTTTTTAATGTTCAAGAGAAAGGCATCTACCATCGAAACTCTATAGTTACTAATGACCCTAAAATAAAGTGGGTCGACCCTACTAAAATTTTGACATTGAAAGACTAAAAAAAATTGTAAGGTTGGCACTTTGGGGTACTAGGAAGCATGTAAGGTAAAAAAGGCTTCCAAGCACCACACTTCAATATTCAAGGAAAAAATGGTACCTCGGACTTGGGAAAGTGTGAATTGTGCACATTTAGACTTGTGGTTCGGAAAACTCCCCTAAAGCACATACGCAAAGAAGGCTCATGCCCAAAAGAATTGCAAGATTAAACAAAATCAAGAAACAACGATTGATATAAATAATTAAAGGGAGGGGTCCAATCTCAAACCAATCTTGAACTATATAAAAGCCATTGCCAAGTAGTATGACAACCTTGACCTATATAAAAGATATTGCCAAATATGATTATAGCACCATCATTATGAATGAAGACATTATTAGAAAATGACAACGTGTTTTTTATTAGGCCTATTTATCATATAGTAATATCTAATCTATCTCTAAGGACTTTACCCTATTTCCTCATATGAGCTCTCTAATCTATTTTAATTGACTCTGGCATGGTTAATGGAAAGTTTATCATTCTTATTCTTAAACTAAATATGGTTGGAGCCTATTTCCTCATATGAGCTCTCTAATCTATTTTAATTGACTTTGGCATGGTTAATGGAAAGTTTATCATTCTTATTCTTAAACTAAATATGGTTGGAACCTATTTCCTCATATGAGCTCTCTAATCTATTTTAATTGACTCTGGCATGGTTAATGGAAAGTTTATCATTCTTATTCTTAAACTAAATATGGTTGGAGGGATAATCAAATTATAAAGTTTTACTGAACAAAGTCTAAGGTTATAAAGTTTTGAGTAAGTTGTTGGGCAAGACTTCTAGGTAAAACAGCATTGGAAGTTTCGGTTGATCTCTTCAACCATCAAAAGGAGCCAAATATTAAATATACAAGGTTATAAAGTTTTGAGTAAGTTGTTGGGCAAGACTTCTAGGTAAAACAGCATTGGAAGTTTCGGTTGATCTCTTCAACCATCAAAAGGAGCCAAATATTAAATATAGAATCGCCTTCATGGTGATGGTTGAAGAGATCAACCGAAACACGTTGAAACATTATAATATAGATGCAACTTAACCCCAAAATCTTGCACAACAGTATGTTGATCAGCTGCAAAATTCCATAATCAAAGTAAGATGTTCCTTTGCTCGCAAGAGGAACATCTAACAAGTCGTAGCTAGGAAAGTTTTAAGTTATCGAGCAAGACTTCCACGTAAATTGCATATGAAGTTTATATTCAACACGTTTCAGTCGATCTCTTCAACCATCAAAAGGAAGCCAAATCTAAAAATATAGAATTGCCTCCATGGTGATGGTTGAAGAGATCAACTGAAACGCATTGAATATAAACAATATAATATATATATACCGTTTACCCCAAAATCTTGCACAATATGTTGATAAGCTGCAAAAATCTACATTCTATAATTTAAGTAAGATGTTCTTAAGTAAGAGACTCTCTTTCTTGATTTTAATTATCAAGAGAGTGGAGGCATTCGTAATGTATATCCTACCAGACTAGACTAGACCTCGGCCCTTATGGATATGGATCCTTAACCATAGACCAGATATTGGTTTTGTCCTCGTTTCGAGAGCTCGAGGTGCAAACTATAAATAACTCATTGCTAGACATTATCTAAAATACTAGATACCAAAGCATAGAACGTTTAGGCAAAGAATTCCCTAACCATAGACCAGACCAAGGTCCTTGGAAAGGTACCTACTATCATCAGTTTTGTCATCGTTTCGATTAGCTCAAGGTGCAAACCAGACATTATCTAGAATACTAGATGCCAAAGCATAGAACATTTAGGTAAAGAAAATCAATCTAACCAAAACAAAATTTGTAACATGCATTTTTACCATATTAGTATCGATATATACTTTGCCAACAGACCAGAAAAATAATTACATGTACACCTGACCCCATCAGACACTAACTAATATAATTTTGCACTGGAATAATAAAATGTTCTACTGTTCAGCGGAAAAAATACAAGATTCTACTGTTATCCACATTAAAGAAACACATTGTCGGAACATATCACAGATTTCATGTGCACTTTAAATTGGGGGCCAAAACATACATTTCCTTTTTATGTATTTTGTCATGAACCCAAGTGTTTGAACCATTTCTGCTACAAGAGAAATGTATGATGAAAACCTTACACACCTTTGCCCCCATCATATTACCACATCAAAATTTTCCTGAAGAAAAATTCAAATATCTCATATAAGTACAGATGAAAGAGAACAATTGTCTGCTTTCCACTTAATACCTGCCGATAACCTTCAAACCCATCTTCTGCTGAACCCTGGAAGAGATAAACATGTAATTGCTTTTCGAAAACAACTGGTTTTCAGCAATAATATTCTAGGTTCTGAAAATTATCTGGTCATGGGAGTTGAAGAACAATACGTGACTGTGTTGCATATAACCACTGGACTTCCACATGACAAGTCTTGACTTGCAACCAACACAAATAATAATAGCTCTTTAGATCTATGCCACAAGTACATCATCACTCCAAGGCAATATGAACAGTGAATCTTCATACAACAATTCTTCACTTGCAAAAAAGCAAGTGATGGCTCTTCGGTGCATAGATATTACATGCAACTATAGCACCACCATAGCGTCCTCTTCGCCACACAACAGCTCGTTTCCCCTATTTTCATTTCTAGCTTTGCTTTTATGATTTTTTCAATTTTCAGTCAACACCTTGAAGCCATTTCTTATAGAAACACTAAAAGATGGCAAAACTTGGAAGTTCCATTTTATTTTCCTTTTTATGTTTTGTTTATCATTTTTGCATCTTCAACCATGAAAAGAGCATTTTATAAGTGTTTTTTTTTTCTTTTGCAGACCAAGCAACGAGCAATAAAAATAATGGCACCCTAGAGTACTCGCCCATGTTGTACCTGTCTCTGAAGGTTGCATGTGTAAAAATGGCTATAGTAAGCCATTCATATGAGACCCCAATCAGCTGAACTGAGCAAGCCCTGATACAGAGAAGCCCTTTCATCTCCAATGGTATGAACTATGCGATAAGAAGAATTGAAAATCGGGATGTTTAACACAAAGTAACCTCAACCATTTCTCTGCTGACTGAAGCAAAGAATGTGCCTGCTGCCATTCATTGCTTCCATTGGAAGTCCATGTTGGCCCCCTAAACTTATAAGAAGAAAGACCAAACACTGGTAAAGAAATCTTTGGAGACTTTACGCTGCTATTCACAAATGTGCCAAAGACAGCCTGACCTTTGTTTCCAAACTGATTGCTGCCACTATCTGTTCAAAAATGGAAAACACTAGTTGAATAGATAAACCAATACAGATGATGAAAACGGATAATGCAAATACATACTGCTTAACTACATAGACCAATGTACACAACAACAGATATACATATAACCTGTACTCCACTTAATACAAGTCTGCATAGTTCACTTCTGTTCACAACAAGCTATATCATTTTTATTTACTAACCTTTTAATGGTGTAGCAAGAGGATGAAATGTCAAGAAGCATGCATCCAGATCCCGCAAAGTTGGTCCAGTAGGTATCCTGTATATTGGGTACCTGTAATGAAGAACAGATTTTGATTCCTTCTCCTTGCTAATTTCCCAACCAAAAATTCTCTCATGCATAAAATTTATATTACTATAATATAAAAATAAAAACAATGTTCTAATTTAAATCACAGATATACCATGCCACAGACATCCAGCTTGCTGGCAACAAATCAATGCTCCTAAGATTTTTTAGTTCAGGACAGTTACGTGCCAGATCAGCAACCTATGTATAGATTCACAGCAAGAGAATGTGAGATTTGATCAGGAAAACAAATACCAGAGAACCTGAAAATGAAATTGATTTAAAGAAAGGAAAATATTGATTTGCATAAGAGAAACTTGCCTTGTCAGCTAATGGTTCTCGACTAACTGGTTGTGCCTGTTCAAAGTATTCAAAGACAAGCCTGCCAGGATAGCTACCAACTTCATTTTCATCACCTGAAAAGCCTTCTTGAGAACCCCTAGACTGATCTACTAGTGTCAACCTATCAAACCTTGTATTAGCATCAAAGCTTTGATGATTTCTCCATTGCAAATTACTGATCCATCCAGGTCCCCTTTCAGCTTCACTGTCGCTGCTAGTTTCACTACTTGTGTCTCGATACAAGTCCCCATCACTTGCATCACTCTCAATACCATAATGCCTACAGAGAACTTTGAATTGTTAAAATGGAGCATGCAAAGGATTCTTCAATCTCTAGGTTCAACAAGACCATATCTTGTTAATAAATAGTTATAATCAACTAGCATCAGTGCAACTGAAGAGAAATAACGGGCAACACAATATACCTCTTCTGAATTGTAAGTTTAGGAGAAACTGCATAGAGCTGTATAGCAGAAAGGTAGGGTACGTAGTACTGACTAACAGAATCACTCCCATTCAATACCAAAGGTACTCCTGCGCCATAAGCACTCCATTCCTTAAAAGAATCCCACAGATCATCAAGAGTATAAAATGGCAGAGATTCAACTTCACTTGTTCGCCATCCTTTAATATAGGTCTGTGAAAAAATAAAATACAGAACATTTATCACAATCAATTCACTAGCAAAGGAACACAGAAAACCAGCAGTTTCCACACTTCATAAATTATGGAATAACTATACTCCCTCTTCTTAATTGCCAAAGAAAAGAAAAACAAAGATCAGGGCCTGAGCATGAATTGTCTCAGTTCAAGTTTAGCCTTTCTAATAATAGAGAACACAAAGAGATGACCCAAGAAATGGTTCAGACCAGAGAACAAACCAAAAGACCCAAGAAAGTAAAAAGGAAACTTTTTGGTGCTTTGAACTTCCTACAAATTTTAGGGAAATAGAAATAATGCAGAAAAAAACGGATTACTGAAAAGTTCAAAACCTTGATTACATGTTCAATCACAATATTGAATAATCCTACCATGAATTGCCTCAGTTCAGGTTTATCCTTTCTAATACTATAGATCACAAAGAGATGACCTAAGAAATCGTTCAGACCAGAGAACGAACCAAAGGCAACATAAAACTTTTCAGTGCTTTGAACTTCCTACAAATTTTAAGAAAATAGAAATAATGCAGCATAAAATCGTTTACTGAAAGTTCAAAACCTTGACTACATGTTCTATCACAATAATCCTACCATAAATTGTATCAGTTCAAGTTTAGCCTTTCAAATACTACAGATCACAAAGAGATGACCTAAGAAATGGTTCAGAACAGACAGAATGAACCAAAAGAAGGAAGAAAGTAAAAAGTAACATAAAACTTTTCAGTGCTTTGAACTTCCTACAAATTTTAGGGAAATACAATGCAGCAAAAAATCATTGACTGAAAGTTCAAAACCTCGACTATGCAAGGCACAGAGATGTACCTGGCGATATAGAACTCGACGCAAGTTCTCATTTTCAAGAAGTATCCCTGCTGGCATTTTTGTGAGGGGTATGGTTTTTCCAATCTCATGATTGATAAGGTGAATCTTAGTTAAAATTTCATTGAGTGATTTTAGTTAATTAGGCTAGTTGACATTAAACAGGTTCTGAGAGGTTTCGAGTGTTCAGGAGTTCAGATTGTTTGCTGCATCAAAAAATCACTTACTTTATCTCTATAAATCCAAAAATAAATATTAATGCCCACAGAGCATTGAGATAAAACTAGGAATGTTCAAGATTACAGGAGCGTCTTCAATTCCCAGGGTCAAGAAATTAAAATAACTATAAACAAATATATGATGCCAACAGCATACTAAAATATATAGAAATTTGTCATCGAATATCCAAACTATGTAGAGAAAATTCAGGAAACAACTTTAACCAGAAAAAAATCTTACAGAAAGTCAAGTCCAAAACCTCCAGTTAAAACTTAGGAGGAAATCAGAAAGCATAAATGGTCCTGAAAAGAACTACAAAAATGTGAAGAAATTGAAAAAAAGAGAGAGAAAAATCTATAAAATCCTATAAAAACGAACCCTAACCCCAAAATTCCAAAAAAAATGTGGAAATCATAATTCCAAGGTTAAAGGAAAATTTGATCAAGATCATAAAATTCAATAACATGAACGATTTGATAGATCCCATTAGTATAGCAAAAACGACATTATAGCTGAAACGTAAAAAAATTATACAAAATATATTTCAAACAGTTGTGAAATTTTCAAACCGTGTAAAGAAAATTCACGAAACAGTAGAGCAAACTAAAAATCTCCCAGACGGTAAACTCTTAAGCCTCTCGTTAAAATCGTACAGAAAATAAAGCAAATTTAAATGATCCTCAAAACAAGATCCATAATAAAATGAAGAAATAAAAACGAAATAAAGAGTATGAAAAATTTAAAATACGAACCCTAACCCCGATCCTGAAAAGTTTGTGGAAACAATAATTTTGAATGTTAAAAAATTTCAAAGAGAGTACTTAATAATAATTTCCAATGCTACAGAAAAACTGAAATCACGATCCCATATTTTCATCATGCAAATTAACTGAATTCTCTATCAGTATAGAAAAACAACCACGGAAAGAAAGGAAAAAAAAAACTAAAAATCCATGGAACCTGATGTTTTGCAGGCAGCTAGAGCAGTAAATAATAAGGCATTAAAAGCTAAATACCTTTGGCAAGAACTGTGCCGGAATGGAAGGAGTCGTGTACTCCAGGAATCGATCCAGGTTCCTACACGCCGGACTTGCTGCAGAAACAGATGGAGAAGACAAAGACGAAGAACAAGAAGAAGAAGCAGAGGAAGCCAGACTTCTACATTTCTCTTCCGATCCATTCCGGTTCTCCGGCTCTCGCTTACCCTTAAGCCCCTCGTTACTACCCTTAAGCCCCCCATTACTCCAAGGACGTTGAACCCTACCGCTGCGCGGATCGCTGAACCGATCAGTCATATGACCGCGTCCCAATCGCGGACCCGTGCCGGACATTTCCACTCTTTTCTTCACTCAACCCTTGTATTCAAAGGCCTGCTGGCAAAGACAACGCCAGAACCCTCAAAGACAAGCGTTCTGAGACCCCCTGAGATCCAGAAAACCGCACGCCTAGAGGCCGAAACCCCTGAGACCTCAGCAGCCTTAAATTTCAGAGACTCAAAGCACACTATGATTCAAGATCGCCACAGTAGGCATTTAATTTAAAAGCCGTTGCACCGACATAACCGAAACAAGCACGTCACAGAAAATTCCTTCGGTACAGCTCGAATAACAATCAGATTTTCAGCATTTCCCAGCTTGTAAAGAGACTCGAGACATATTGAACTCTGGACCTCCAAGGAATGATCGAAATTCAGCGATATACAGCTGCCGGACGCGAAAAAACGATCGACGATCAAGGATACGAGGAAAATAGAGATGAACAGTGTGTTAGAGACGAGGAAGAAGAGTCTAGAAACTAGAAATAAAGGAATACAAACAAGTCGCGGCTTCAATTAATGCGCACTTGGAAAATAAAATACACAAAAATGTCGATAATTAAAAGCATATCGTAAGACATTTTCCAACGGTTAGATTTTTTGAAATCTCATTCACAGTTTCCTTACTTGGTGGGCACAACCCAACCCGGGTTAAGGAAGTTCACCGCGTCACCACGTGGCGGTTACAGGGTATTTGGTAGCGCTACCCGAGGTTGCGATGGCACTGGGTCCAAGGGAGATGGAAGTCGTGTGCTGTGTCGGTTGCTCTGGTGGGGCCCGCGATACCTATCCATAGATGCATATCATCCTTATGATCTTGTATTTCCATTATCCCTGCGCTTATAGCGGGGGGCACTACAAATGTGGAACTCGACCTAAGCTTTTATGTGTTGTTTCCCCGGTTTGGCTTTTTGGGTGAAGCTTCCAAATTCCCCTATGTTTTTTCTGTTATGTTTTATAACTTCGCCCCTAATGATAGAAAAAAAAGTGCATTTAGGCTTTAGCAAAATTCCTTAGCGGCATCCTAGGCTGCCGACATGGTTAGTGACACTAAGGCATCCATGTTAATCACTTGTCCTCATCTTCAACTTGCCACAAACTCTATCATTCCATCTGTGAATGATTATCCATTCACCATTTTCAACAATTTGTCTCTAATCAACTATATCGTTCCAATTGTCAAGGATTATCCATTCACCATTTTCAACAATCTTCCCCTTATCCATTCATCATTTTCAACCATCTTTTCCTAATCTATGCAAGTCTATCTTCAACTAATCTTTATATGTATATCTTCAACTAATCTTTATATGTATACTATGTTGTAATATGTTAAAATAGTTGAGTAGATAGAGTTTTAAAATGTTGTTAATATAATTCGAGAGAAGAGAAGATGATAAATATCATAAAATGTATTTTTACGAAAAAATCGCATAGAATTTGTTGAGAAGGTGTATGAATTTATATTAATGAGGTAAGGGTTTTTAGATAAAGGTGTATGATGGGTGGAACTTTGACAAGTATGGATCAATGCTATGGGGAAAGACGAAACTTTGATCTCACTTGCTCTTAAGAAAACCATCACATGGCATAGTTGTCATACAATAAATGCAGTGACAATGGAGCAAGTTGGCAAAATTATGACCACTGATTTGACAATCTCTATCTTGATCAGTTTTATAACTCTTATATAAAACATAAAATGAAAAAAATCAATGTAGCATTTATGAGTTGTATTAAACTATTGTAGATCTATCTTAACCCTAGATCTATTAAGCACTGAGAAAGATAAAAAAGAAACCAAGGTGCAAACATTTCAATGTTTAAAAGATCAATGGTTAAGATGGATCTATGGTTGTTTAATTTATTACTATATTCTTTTTTTTAATATCATGTTTTTTTTTTCATTTTATGTTTTCTTTTTTTATTGTTGTGGTCATTTTTTTTTTCATTTTTTCATGAGTGTCACATTATGTTGCATGTCTTGTCCATATTGAGTTATAAAATGCATCTTACTTCTCTCAGTGCAAAAGGTGGGGGGGTGAGAGAGTACTCATGCAATGTAATACAAAAAGGAAGATTGCAACCTATCTCCATACCACTCATCATTTTGCCCCTAATTCATATGGAGGTAGAACTGAGACAAGTGTTTTCTTTCCTAGCCTCTTTGCAATGACTACTTTGAATACTTTTGTACTGTTTTAGACACTACCTATAGAGTAAAATACATTGAAATAACATACATAAACTTCATTTAATGCTCCCAAGGTCAATTTCAATTTGTGGCTTCTCTTTATTTGAGCTCTTTTTTGGATTTTCTACCTCTCGTGAGTGGTGGAGGGCTCAACGAGGAGGCAAGTTAATTTCTTATGGCTTTAGCGTATGTAGGAAACCCTAATTTTCTCCCTTTGTCATCTTCGCCTTTATCTTTTTTTATTGATTCTTAAATAAGGGGGATGTCCTCTCTGATTAGCTCTTCCAATCCAATTTGTCCTTGCTCCTCTTTTACCATTTCAAAATTATTCCCACCCTCTTGTGTGATCCAACCACTCTCCTTCTCCCTAACCTCCAAAGTATCCCCTTCTCAGTTCTCAACATTTTGTTCCTCCTCAATCCTTTAAAATAATTTGATAAAGAAATGGGACATTTTGCTAATTGAGATGGTGTATGAGCTTCCTTCTCTTTTTAATATAAACCTTCTTCATTCTCAACACTTTGTTCCCTCTCACTCCTCCAAAGTAATTTGATGATGAAGGCCTTTTGCTAATTGAAATGATGCATGAGCTTCGTTCTCTTTCACTACCTCTATTTCCATTTTGGGGGTCAGCACTATAACCATGTGTACAACCCCACCCGCATTTGAGGGGTAGGCATTGTAACCATGTGTGCAACCCCACCCTCAAATGGATCTTCAATGTTACGAAATAAATCATTAAAAAAACCACTTAGGACCATAAACGTGCCTAGAAATGTACCTCTAACAATGTTTAAGGAGATGTTTCAGTTACGCAATTATGATTACATCTCCTATGCGAAAGAATATACCGTGTAAATATACTTTGAGTATATCCTGCGAAGGAATATACCGTGTAAATATGCTTTGAGTATATCCTAATGGGTCAAGATGCTTACCTATGGACAATATTACAAGAAAAAAACATAAATTAGTATATTGCATTTAATAAAACACTTATTTTTTGGGGGGGGACGGGGGGAATAGTGGGTAGTTGAAAGTCACGAGTAAATGATGGTTTTTTTCCACTACTTAACTTAGTCTTAGAATGCATTTCAACTGCCTTATCCTATACTATTTTCTATAACACGTGATTAATGTCAATGACCAATTAGATGATTTATAAAGTGTGGAGTGAGGAAATGGGTTGTATTATCTTAATTAAAAGTGTTTTGTTTGATTATTTTTATTATAGATTAATGGAGAAGATATTTGAAATGAAATTTTTAATATAAGCATTTGTTTTATTACTAAATTTTGTTTTAGAAAGTTGACATGTTGCTTTTTTTTATTGCTTTTTGTAAGGATTTTTGCTATCAAAATAGTATTGGTGAAAAGGGACATTATTGTCTCGATCTCTCGGAGGGGGTAAAAAGACTAGGATGCTAAATCCAAGAGAAATAGTATTGGTGAAAGGGGACATTATTGTCTCGATCCCTTGGAGGGGGTAAAAGAACTAGGATGCTAAATCATTAGTTAATATAAAGAAAGGTATAGAAGATAGACAACCTTGAATATGATTAACCATTGGTAGACATAAATCAATATGAAGAAGAATCAGCCTTAGATATAACCAATTCACTTTATCAAAGGTTTTAGAAAGATCAAGCTTGATCACCATTGCTAACATATTTTTTGGTTTGATATTGTGCAATCCTTCAAGTGCCACACTAAATGCTTTGTGAATTTACCTATGAATTAAAAACCCAAATGGCTTAGGAGAAATATTTTTCAAGAAAAGAAGCTTTAATATATTAGCAATGATTTTATACATACAATTACACAAAGAGATAGGCCTATATTCCTCAAATGAGGTTGGGGAGTCCTTCTTAGGTACAAGAGCAATGAAAGTGGAGTTAAAGGCTCCTAGCATTTTCCACAAAGGTCCTTTACTTTTCCATGACCCTCATAAGGTCTTCTTCCAGCATATCATAGAATCCTACGAAGAATTCCATGGGCCACCCATCATGACCTAGGCTCTTGTCCCTATGTAAAGAGGCTAGGATAGACTTCAATTCCTCCTTTGAGACCTCTTCCATCAACTCTACATTAGTCTCTTCTTTGACAAAGTTAGGAAAGTAAGTAGTTAATTTAACAGCTTCTGCAATATCTTCTCTAATAAGCTCTATATACATATTTTGAAAGTGTGAGACTCCCATATCGTCTATTTTAGAGAACTTTATCGACTTACTTCCACCCACTCTCTCTAATTCCCAAATAGTACTAATATTTTTCCTATGCCTTGCATAGTTATGGAAAGACATGGTATTATCATCTCCTTTTGTTGGCCAAATATATATATTCTTCATCCTCCAACTAGATTTTTCCCAACCTAATAATTTCTTTTTAACAGATTACAATGCCTTGAGCTTGTTCTTGTCCTCATCTAAGAAAAAGCTTGCCATATGTAAATCATAGACCTCTGCAATATGAGCTTCCATAGAGATAAGATTTGAGATATTGATTTGAGTTTTTGAATTTTGTTTAGACCAAGCAATTGTAGTTACTTTAACTCTTTTGAGATTATTTGCAAACTAAAACACACCTCCGTGCTCGGTGTTTTCTTCATAGGGTCTCCATTCATCTTTCACTAGCTTAATAAATCTTCATCCTCCAACCACACCAAATTGAACTTAAAAAGGATGGAAGGTTTTACACCATCCCTTTTCTATTTGCAGTAGAGTAGGAAATTGATTTGAAAAATCGTCATCCCCATCCATGAATGAATTATTTTTTACTCCATCACGATATTTTCAATTACTAGAATTAACCCATTTAATCTCTTAGAAATTGCAAAAGAACCTATTATGAAATTACGCCAAGTAATAACAAGCTTCAAAGGCTTAACATCAACAAGGTCTACCTCCTCTATCTTGTGCAAGAAATAGTCAACCAAGGGATCCACTCTTGCTTCTTGCTACTAAATCTTAACCCTCTTTGTTGTAAATTTGAGATCTCCCCAATAATGACATTTTTATTTCTTAAAAACCCTAATTCAAAGAATCCATCTGAAAAGTGATTATTTTCATCATAAGTGCCATAGAGATTGATCACCAAGAAAGATTTTCCCAGCTCGAGTGATCTGAACTCAACCCAAATAGTTGTAGATAGTAAGGATGAGTCAATAAGCTAGACAGATCGATTCCAACCAACTTAGGCATCCCTAATATTCCCACTACATCAAGACTTAAAATATCCCATCCATTTAGAGTAGAAGTCATAATTCCCTTCATCTTCTCCCCTAACTCACCCATTGTTTCTTAAACTAAAATCACATCAAGCTTGTGTAAAGGGCACAAGCATTCAGGGATTTTTATTTCTATTTTTAATTTGGGTTGCCCAAACCCCTAAGATTGATGGAGAGAAATAAAATCAAAAACCTCATCCCAAGGCCTACTCCACCATAAGGGCTCCTTGTAAATCCCTTTGTTTGTCACTTTAGATCTCTCTCATACCTTTAATCTATGCATCAGATATAAAAGTTTTTTTCCCAGGAGGGTTTTTGTTTGTTCCCCCCTAGATTAATACTAAAAAATCCTTCTATCCCTCATCCTTCCCTAAAATCAAGTGTTTATTGGATTGAAGGAAGTAGTGGGACTTGGTAAAGTTATCAAAGTTCCCTTCTAGAGATAGAGAGGACATACTTATCCCTTGGGATTACTCCCCTACATCAAACTCTACCCCTTGGGAAGAAATTGTTCCATCATGACAAGAAGACTTACCATTCACATCACCCTTAGCGCCAAACTTACCCTTAGGACACAACTTCCCATTCCCTACTAATGCAATATCCATTTTCTTCCCATAACATTCCAAACTTTCCTTTGGAGTGGGCTAGAAGTTAGCTAATGACATCAAATTCATACCACTAGTAACTAGGGAAGAAGAAAGAGTATTAGTTTGGGCCAACATTACATCGATAGGTACCTCCTTATCGAAAGAAGGTTCCTTCTTTGGAATGGAAGAGATTAATTCCACATCCACAAGTCCATATACTATTGGAAGAGAAATTGAGCTCATGTCTTTGTCAATTGTATCCATTGCCTACAAAGGTGTCACCAGCTCAACCTTTGTGAATTCAACCATCTCCACATACTCTAGCCCTTCGACTAAAATAATGCTTTTAGATAAAGGAACATGTGATATAGATTTTGTATTGAAGGATTCCTTTTTTCTCCATTCAACTTGATACCACTTGTGAATATCGTACTTGAAATATCTCCATAAGGTTGACACCTTAAACATCTAAAATGAACACACACATAATCTACCAACTAACAATGACTCCATTTACTAGATACAATCTCCACCATATTTGATAGCACTAATTTGAGATCCATCTCCAACAATATTCAAGCTACAAAATGATTGACTTTGTCATTGAAACACTCACTAAAATCTAAAAACTTTCCCATATTGTCTCCAACAACCCTTAATGCTTTCTCAAACCAATTCCAGGGGAAGACCTAGAAGCTTGACCCAAATAGGTTGAATCGAGGCATCTTCAATTCTAGGTTTGAAGCACGGTGACCACAATTTCTAGGCAAGGATTGAAAACCCCCAATACCATCTTTGACTAAAAGTTTTATTTGCATTTTGGCCAAACCGAAAGATAAATGCCATAGCCAACCTTTGGCTAGAATATGGAATATCTAGATATAACAGAGAGCTTGCAACCAAACATTGCTCATCCATTGATATCAGGACTTCTTGGAAATTTATCTTCCATAAAAATGACCAATATCTATCTTATATTGCAAATATAGAACCTAGTCCATCCTTACATCCTCCCCCAAGACCAATTTTATCTTATCCTGCCCAAGTTTAACACACTTCTTTATTTTTTTATCATATTGAACTTCTCGATCCAACCCCTCTAATTCAATCCTTTGAGAATAAACATCTCTCCAATGAAATCATTCATAGTGAGATCCCGACCTTAGTATGACCAATAGTCTGGTCATATCAAAAGATAAATGCCATAGACAACCTTTGGCTAGAATATGGAATATCTAGATATAACAGAGATTCTGCAACCCGGCATGGCTCATCCATTGATATAGAAACTTCTTGGGAATTACTCTTCCATTAAAAAGACCAATATCTACCTTATATTGCAAATCTATAACTTGGTCCACCCTTACTTCCTCCCCCAATACCAATTTTATCTTATCCTGCCCAAGTTTAACACACTTTTTTTGTATTTTATCATATTGAACTTCTATATCCCTAAACCATATAATTCGCTCCTCTGAGAATAAAGATCCCATCCAACGAACTCATTTATAGTGAGATCCTCACCTACCCATACCTTTGCAATCAATGTTCTATTTACCTATGGCCTCTCTGCACATCCTTGAAAATCAATCTTGGTGTTGTTCTCAAGTTGTATAAAGGTGTTTCAGTAGCTTGCAAGAGATTAAGGTCTATGGATGTGACTCCTTCACTATGCACCCTTTGTACTACCTCTCATGTTGAGCACAATTAATGTCAACTTTCCCTCAAATGAAAAATTGCTATCATCATTAATGCCAACCCCAATGCCACATGTGTTTGTTCCCATGTGAGGTTGTTGGCCCAGTAAAGCCCTTGACATCTAGTGCACACTTGCACACCCTAATGTCATACCCCTTGTGGATGGGACCTACTTTGAAGAGAAAGTGTCTTTTCCATAAGGATTTTACTAATCAGTGACAACCATACGCGGGGAGATTATGCTAGCAATCGAATATGATGGATAATCAACCAGATCCTCTCTAACAACTCCTTGTAGATACTCATAACATTAATTCATTTTAAACATGGTATAACATAAACACAAATTAAATAATTATTCAATCACATTACTAAATTCAAAACTTATGTATATCCATTATCTAAAACTTGTATATATCTACAAATAAGGATATATGAACCCCCTCCATTATTAATTTGTCCTATATACCATATAATTAAATTAAAAATCACAATATTACCTTTAATTCATTTCAAAAATACATAGAATGACAAAAAATAAAAAATAAACCATGTTCCATATAAGTTCAAAGTATCCTATGCATACTTCTTCCAAATTTTGGTGGATGTGAAGGATCTATCCTCAATCATGGATGCCTTTCATAAAAAAAAAGTATATAGGACAAGAATGTTCCACTATAATGAATTATCTATACACTTGAAATTCATGAAAATCCCCTAAATTCTTTATATTTTGGTGTAAGATATGGCTTACTCTAATATTTTGGTGTAAGATATGGCTTACTCTAATTTAAAATTTTAATAGACTTCCACTTCACTTTCATGAGAGACATCTATTTAAGACGTACCAAAAACTATTATCACTATAATGAATTTTCGTACTACATTAATAATTGCTCTATAATTAATCATCATTTCTCACCCTTACATTGAAAGTGACTCCAACATATATTAGATGTAACTATGGATCCAATGGCAACGATTTCTATGTGGAGCATGATTCCTACCTTTTTTTTAATTATATTACTAAAATTCAAAAACAAACATAGCTATGTGGAGCATGATTCCTACCTTTCTGAAAAATTATATTAGAAATTTTTTAAAACAAACATAAAATCTAAAGAATAGACTATGATATGTGAACTTTCACATTTACATTCTAATGACTCGTACTACCAAAGTAGAAAATAAAAAGAACACGTGGACCTCCACTCCATGACGAACAAGATAGAGTTATATTTACATTCTTTACAACTTACGTTGTTTTCTATTGTCATGTGAAGTGGGGACGACTCATATTCGAAAATCTTAATATAAATTTTAAACCATTAAGGATTCGTATGTAATATAATATAGAAATAAATATGTATAAATTTATTAAAATCATGGATCTCATTTTCATTTCATTTATAACTAGAGAATATACTTCATTGTAGATTTATAAACAAAGACTAAAGGATAAAGATATAACACTTATCTTTTAACTAAGCTAGTGTAAGAAATTGGCTTTGTATGAGCAGTTTTCTACATGGTTATAGGCATATAGTGTAGATTCTACTCCAAGTTAGGGTGCGAGGCCAACAAGGTGAAGTAAACTAGCTACAAACTCATAGGTTACTCAACCCAACCCAATTGATTTCATGCTTAACTAATATGTTTACAACTAAGCACTCAATGCAACTCATCTAGCCATGAAAGAATCATGGCATTCTCATTCATTACCCATACACCACAAGGAGGATATTTCCATTCTCCACACAATAATACCTCGAGAGTATTCTTTCTTTCCAGTGATCTTTAATGTAGGTAAGAAGAACCCATCCAACAATCTGTCTTTTGGGAATAACTTAGCAGAACAATACATTGGCTCTAAGGCACCTAATGATCAACAATTAATAGAAGAAAAATATGTTTATTGAACAATCCAACCTCTATGCTCCACCACAACAATCCATCTCTCTTACAAGGGCCACAAATTACTTCTCGTCATTGATTTGGTCATTTTCAAGTTAGTATATCAATTTAAAACACGAGGGTTGTCGTATTTAGAACTTTAATAGTGATATGATAATTGGGAGTGTACGAATGTTGAATGGTGAGAATGAAAATGGTTCCCATGAGAAAAGAATAAAGGAATGATTATCCATGAGGATGGAGGATTCTTATACTTGTTAGCTTGTGGGGTTACTCCAAATGTGTTTTCACCTAGATCTAGTCCCTTGGCGATGCTTCATGGACATATGGATGGCTCAACTAGGGTGGATGCTAGACCTTGGTTGGATTGTTAGCATAGTTCCCTTACCAAGGAGGTTGTTATCCTAATTGGAATGATGACTAACCCATTGAGTGCACATAATGGGGGATTTGGTTGCTTGATTAGGAGAGGTACCTACCTAGGAGGAGGAGTGCTAAGAACTTGGAGGAAGGTGCTTAGCCCTAGGAGCTTGGGAGCCCTAGGAGCTTGGGACCATGTGATATTCACCTTAGAGGTTAGATACTTTACTTGAGGATGCATGGGTTGAGGAGCATGATTCAAGGAGGTTGATTGTGGACTCAAACACATATGTTGAGGAGAAGCAATAGAGTTTAGTGACCACATTGGCACACATTAGAGTAGCAGTGGGCACATGAGAGGTTATGTGGCACACAATTAGAGGAGGAGCACCTTACATAAGGATACTTAGATAGTGGACCACTATGGAAGAGGGAGTATTGGACTAATGACTTCTTGGAGAGCGCACCATATTGGAGGAGGAGCATTGAACCCAAGGAGGATCATGCTTGGAGGATGTTTCACCTTGGAGGTTGGATAAACCCTAGTTTGACACTTGTACATCCTTGTATTGTAAAGCACTCCATGTGGGGTTGCCTTGTTGGTTACTTATATGGACTTATGTCCTTGTTTTGTGTTAGCCTCCCTCACCTATTTTATATATAAAGGAAGGAGAGAGCTCCTGCATTAATCGTGATTCATCGTACTCTATTCTATCTGTGTATTTTCTTAGAGAAGTCTTATAAGTAGCAATATGATAAGGTTCAAGAGGAAACTCTAAGAGAAGACAAGATGAGAGAGAGACATCTTAATTGTTCTATGAGAGATTTCTCTTGTGTCATGTTAGGGTTTTCTCTTGTTAGAGGCTAGGTTTATACTATGCAAATAAACCCTCGAGAAGAACATGATGTTGGAGGTGATGATGGATTGTCTTATGGCCCTTGTTGTAGCACTAGGGTTTCCACCCTAGTAGAAGACATGGAGAGTGGAGTTAACACCTTGCATGATTTACTATCTTTGTTCACGTGTGATGCATGGAAGCTAGGGTGTGATCATTGAGAGTCTATATTAATAAGTCTTTAGCTTAGTATGATGCCTTGCATGGAAGAAGACTTAGTTATTGTATTATTGATGTTCCATGGAGGTCTTGGTCCTTGTGTCGATGCAAGAGTTGAAAACTTGTGGTTTGAGGACTCAAACCCCAAGATGGATATGCAGACATGGAGGCTAGTGCTAGAGTTTTCTTGCCATGTACTTATGTGATGCAACATGGATAAGGTTTGTAAACCCCGAGGAAGACAAGAGTACTAGTGTTTGGATCTTGTGTGATACAAGCTTTGTGTATGTTCTAAGGAGGACTTGATATTGTTGTTGCTATATTGTTTAGGATCTTTGGTGGAGTGATCGGCTTTGGTTGGGAGTAATTCCTTGTTAGGAAGAGTCGATGGCTAGGGTTTTCCTATGGTTTACCTAGGTAGGGTTTGGAGAGCTTGACTTGTACTAGCTTTGTGATGAAGTGGTGGCATGTACTTGTACTTCTCACACACACACAACAAAGTTTCCAACTATCCAAATATTTTGTACTTAATATTTGATTTTCAACTTAGATTATTTTCATGATTGAGTAGATTTCAACCCTTTTTGTTCATGCTTATTTGACATAACATATTGTTGAATTGGTTAAGTGATTTAACACATATTTGAAAGATACAATAGCAAATTTGTTGTAGTTATAATATATTGCAATAAGAAATTTTATATTTATTATATTCCTTGAAATGTGTGCCCTAAGGGTTGTAGTATTGTGGTATTAGAGTACACTCATATGGTATTTATTCTCTTGAGATACAAGGTGAAATTGGGTTGAAGGGAAGTGAAATATTATTGTTGTAATTTAATATTTCAATCAGCTTAACAAGGATCAGATATAGGAAACCTCAAGAAAATAAGGTGAAAATTCTAAATTGCATTAATTTTTCTACTCTTGAAATTTCTACATGGTATCAATGATGATGGACTGAGATTATCTTCTCATTGATTTTAAGGATATAAATTTCAGTTGTTGGACCTGTGAGTGGTTGTTGGGTGGTGAAACCCTAGTGTGTTTGAGATGAGCACATGCACTTGTGAAGGGTTTGATGGGTTAAAACCCTAGTTTCTATTGTGATGAGAGTTTGTTTGCACTTGTGATAGGTGGTAGATCTACTTAATTGATGGTTGGTATGGATTTATTTTCAACAAATGTATTTCCAAGAGGACCTATGATAGACATTTGGTTTGTTTTAGTGAATGCTAGTGTGTTCTCGCATGTGATATGTTGTAGATCTACTTAATTGATGGTGGGTATGAACCTATTTTCAATAGGTGATATGCTTAGGAGGACCTATGAGAGGTGGTTGATTTGTTCAAATGGATACCAGTGTGTTCTAAGTCATTTATAGATGGCATGGATTTATTTTTGGTGGGTGAGATGCATAGGAGGACTTGTGATAAGTGGTTTATTTGTTCCAAATGATGCCAATTCATTTTCACATGTGATAGATGATAGAACTACTTCATCGATAATTGATATGAATTTGTTTTTAGTGGGTGTGGTGCCCATAAGGATTGATGATAGGTGGTTGATGTGTTCTAGAATATGTCAATTTGTTTTCGCATGTGATAGGTGGAGGATATACTTCATTAAAGTTGTTATGTGATCTATATTTCAATGGTGTGGTGTCTAGGAGGAGGTCCTATGACAAGTGGTTGATTTGTTCTAGTGAATGCTAATTTTTAGAGTGGATTGATGCTTGTGCTAGGCATGCTTAACCATTTTGTTACAGATTGATTATCATTGGTGAATCTTTTTTTGGTTGAGTTGCAACTCAAGGGTCTATACGAATGACAACCTAGCTCAATTTCAATTATTGTTATATATGGAGGGCGCTTCTAGTGTTATACCTTGGGGATAATATTAGTTGTATATCTTGTACATCTGTCGAGAGATTGATCATGGATATGATAAATAGTGCAATGCTAAGTTATTAGTTATCTTGTGCATTTGTACTTTGTACCAGATCTTAGAGAGTAGAGCTTTCATGTTGCAATCTTCATATGTGTATTCTTGTCTTGGAGAATTTGGCATTGAAGAAGGGTGTGGAGACCTAAGGGGATAAGTTATCCACATCCAATGCGCATTAGGTGTCGCCAATTCCATATGTTAGACTTGCTATAAATATCACTATTAAAACTAGGCAACCTGTTACACACCAAAATGTCACACTTAAGTGTCACATCTATTATGCACCTAAGTCTCGCAAGTATCACAAAAGTATCGTATGCACCTTACTAAGTGTTGCATACACTTTATCAAGTGTCATATACACCTTACTAAGTGTTGCATGCACTTTGACACCATGAAAGAACATTTGTCATGATCCCTAGTCTTTGTGGAGGAGAAAACCCAACATGTGATGGTCGAAAAACTGCTTTTTGCCTTGATTTTTAAGCCATATTTGAGCACTAACACCCCCTTTCCCATGTATGGGGAGCATTAACGCTCCCTAGTACACATTGTAGGAGAATTAGTAACATTATGTGACCAGTGTTGGGTAGCGTTAGTGTTGTTGAACTAACCCACATTTTTCTATGGGAAAATCCCGAGATGCTCTTGAGTGGTTTTGGTCGAGGGCTTGAGTCACCCATATTCCCTCCATTTTGGGTAACAAAATCCTAACCTAAGGAGATAAATCCTCAACCATTTCCTAGAATCCTTCATGGTGGTTAAGCCTCTCAAATCCTATATAATGAGGCCACTCAAAGGTGAAAAGGTGAAAATAATTTTAGAGTATCAAACCATTGATCTCGTGAGAGGAATTCATCAAAAGCATCGTCATTTTGATCCTAAGACATTCAGGCAAGGGCTGGACTGGAGAGCTTGGAGGAGCTATTGCAACGTCTATGGTGGTTTGTAAGTACTTCAACATGTTTCTCCATTAAGATAACTTGGCCTATTTCCTTCATACTATTGTCCATACATGTATGTCTATATAGATAGATCTGTGATTGTCTAACGATATATTGTATAAGTAGAAGGTATTGTTATGTTCCTTGCAAACTTTTTTCATCATGATAAGAGCTTGGACAACAAGGATAAAGATTGAAGAATAACAAGGACAGCCGTTGGAAAATGAGTAAGTCACACTTCTTTCTTCTATATGCTCTATTTGTAGACATAAATAATAGATCTAAAGGAATGTTAGTGTCCATTTGTTTGCTTTTATGTCTTGGTCAATAGTGGTCTAGATATCTAAGGGAGATTTCACTTGTTCACAGGGGAAATATTCTATAATATAAAATTGGTGACTCTACTGGGGGACGATTGTTCCTGGGTTTATAGCCTTTGATTCTTAGTTGTCCTTTTATTATTTTTCATGTCGATGCTTGTTGCTTGAACCTTTACTGCTTTCTGGTGAATCTAGGAAAATGTTGAGTGTTGTTTCAACCACTTTCATACATTAACACTCCCCCCTAGTGGCCTACAGAGCATTACTAATGCTCCATGTCAATGATTTTGAGAGTGTTACTCATTGACTAACTCTTTGTCTCCCTTATTCTAGGAGCTTTAGCTTTGTCCCTCAGTTAGTTTTTAGCCTATTTTGTTTGCTTCTTCTCAGATTTTTCACTCAGATTTTTGCAGTAGATTCCTATGAACTTGGTTATGAATTTGTTTGATTAAAAGAACTATGATCACCAACTTTTCTTGCCTCCTTTGAGATTGCAAGTCCTTAAGAATTAGGGAATGAGCATGACTTCCTTAAGTTACCCTGATCCTTGGGTAAAAGTCTGTCTTATCACTAGTTTGATCCTCATCACGAAGGTTTTAAAACCCCTGATATCCTGATTTCAAAACTTATCTTGAAGTTTTTTATTCTTGCTACTCATTTTTGAGGTCCTCAAACATTGATTTCTTTTCTCTTTCACCATTTTGAGTCCTTGATTGAACAAGTCGTCTCACACTTTAATTCTTTTAGCTCTCGTCAAACTTTTGAGTACACTTTGTTTGGTTTCTTTTTGCTTCATGTTTCTTTGTGTCAAACATTGATTTCTTTCATTCTAATTGAAAGTAAAGAAGCATAAAGTTTGCATTTGAAGATATTTCATTGTATGTACAATCAAACAAAGAATTTTTTTTGCATTCTTAAAAATTTTGTTTTGGTACAACAAGTCTTGTATTTGCTTTAGGATTTCGGATTTGTTTGATAGTTTAGCATCATTTTGAAAAGTTGCATGATATTGAGTGCTTGTTAAGAAGAAAATAACTCTTCTCCTTCTCATAGAAAGAATTCATCGAAAATAAATGTTTGCATTTCATTATTTTTGCATTCTATTGGAGTCAATTCTCACACATCATTAGTTTCATCTCCATGGACCTTTCTGAGTAACGAAAGCCATTAAAATCAACTAGTATGCTAATAAAATCAACTATAATTTTTTTGGTTTATAGTACACCAACAATAGCATAAGGTTAGAATCGTTGGACTAGGAAAAGTGAGTAAATTGCCCAAGATTACTAAACAGACTGTAGAACACAAGAGAGTGATCAAATCCAACTGTCGTATAGGCATAGTTGGGAACCCCCTCTAACATAGGGGCTAAACACGAGATCGCGTGCGAAAGAGAAGAGGAGATTGCCCCTCCAAATCTTGACCAATTATAGAAAAAATAACGTATATTGGGGGTTTTTCTTGAGAAACTACTGGTTTCATTTGGTCTTGGTGCTTCATGAATCTCGAATCTGTTCGAGGTCCTCATGAGTCTTACCGATCCACTAGTTTACAATTCTCTTGAAGAGTTTCATACTTTGTTATCCTTCCCATATGTTCGGTCCCGACTGTCGACTGTACCCCCCCGGATGTCGACTACAAGTTGGTAACCTTAGTGGCCTTTACTAGGTATCTATAGAGGTGACTGTGGAGGGATTCCCACATTATCTGGGAAAAATGTCATATCACACTTTCAGTACCCTTGGAGGGTGACCCCATGAAGTGAGGGTTGCTTGCACCAAGAAGGGATGTTACGTGGAGTTTGGGGTAATTGATTCTCATATCTTCGTTGACAACTTGGCATCCCATCTTTGGAAGATCCTTCTATCTAGTGTTGCTTGGTTGATTACCTATAAATATTTTTTAGGGTTGTGTGTTGTCGGGGTTCGTAGTTGGCCTTAAGGATTGTTATTTTACTTTCACTGTGGTCGATCAAGGGATTTGAAGATATCATAGAATGCAAGGTTTGGATCTTGAAGTTCATGAACATCAACACAACTCTTCTTACGAAGGAATAGTCTAAGAACAAACTTATAAAACCAGTAGTGTAACTCTTGGAAGTGGCCAACACGTAGAAGAACGAGTTACAACATTCATGGAAGGCCTTGTATCTCACGCAATCCCCCTTTTTACTGATCCACTCAACTTGCTATCACACAAGTTGTAGGTTGGGAAATCCTGACCCAAACCACAATATGGCGACAACTAAGAGAAATCCTACCCATTGTCACCTTAGATAGGTATTCTCGTCACTTTAGTGTTTATGAAAATCACCACAAGGGGGGAATCTCGAGTGACCCTAGGGGGAAATGAGATAGAAAGTGAGCTGTTGAAATGAAAGCCCCTATAGGTCAAGTTTATAGATCGAATAAGGCTTGAGGATGAGTCTCGAGAGTGGTTTAAGGTTTCCAAGTCCTTGGGTACCCGCTGAGAGTGTTTGTACTTGCTCGAGACACAAGAAAAACCAATTGTACGAAGTATATGTTAGGTGGACAAGAAATTTAAGCTTGTTGTCCTTAATTGCATCAGTCAAAAAATATATATATCAAAAATGAAATCAAGTAACTACCACATATTTAACCACTTAAAGCATAAAAAATTAGTTGAGTTATAAAGCATAAAACATGTAGATAAGGTCTCAACACTTTAGCACAACTTTAGTGGTATTAGATGGCTATAATAATAAGTTTTCAGAGTGTATTTATGACATCCAAGTGGCTATAGTAGTGATTTTCTACAACAACCACTTTTAACCATGAAAATAAACAAGTAATCCACCCAAAAGTTTACCAATTAGTAGCAAAATGAAAATAATGGGTTACTAGAAAAATTCCACGATCAAAATGTAAGTTAAAGTCAAGAAAAGTGGATGGTTTGTTGCAACCCTAATGGTTGTAGCTTTTAAGTTGTTATAGCTCCAAGAATATCAAGAGAAATAAGACTCCTTAGAGGGTTTAACAACCTCAAGCCACCCACAAAGGATTTCAACTTGAACAAGATTGATATCTCACTAGAACACGATTACCAAGGAAAACAATTTATTTCTCCAATGCAAAAAAAAAAATCAGATTAGTGCCTTTAAAATATGGGTGAATAGAGTAGAAGCTGAAATTGTTGACCTTAAAAGAAGGTGGAAAAGTCAAACAAATTCTTGAATAGCTCATGAATCTTGGATGAGATCTTGGAAAGTCAAAGACCATCATGTGATAAATCAGGTCTTGGATACAAAGGAGAAGATACACATGCTGAAGAAAGCACCTCAAAGA